>JARHVA010005377.1:985000-1223264 GCA_037957365.1 Torreya grandis | reverse complement strand
AATGTACTATTTTTGGTGATTGGTATGAATTAGTGAGTTATTTTCTATTTTATTGAATGTGTTTGAAGTAATTATTTATCACTTTCATGTCATTTGACTTAGAAGTCCATACAACCCTATTGGGGATATGCTAACATAGATAGTCCAAACATAGAATTTTGTGAATGTGCTACACAGAGGTATTAGAATGGTGTTCAAGATTTTAAATAGGTGTGAATATTCATATCGAAGGGTTATCAACCTTGTGTTTCACTAATTTTTTTCTTATTTCTTTAGAAAGAAAGATGTAAAACTTGAAATAAGGGTGAGGTTTGTAGAACCTGATGTGTTCTACACACATAAATCTAGATGATTATGGATACTCCTCTTTGTCTGGGGTGGATGACTTGTAGATAAGAAAACACTAGAAGAGAATGGTTGATTAGTAAGATAATAGGGTGCATTGCCTAGTGTAGGCTAGATTCAATGAGAACAAGCTTCCTTGGAGGTTATCAATGCAAACTTTTGAAACACTTAAGTTCTGATATACTAAAAATAGGTACTTACATGAAATAACAAAAGCTACTAAAATCAAATACAAGAAATTCTTGAAGAGAAACAAGTGATATTTTGACTCAAATAACAATAAATGATTGAATATAAATGCTAAATTACTCAAAATTGATTTAGAAAATAAGTTAAAGTTCTATGATAAAATATATATTCAAAAAATGGAATTTGGGTATAGGTAGATGGGTCAAATCATCTTTATATTGTAAAAATGGACACACAGTGGCCATCAAAAGTTTGGGTATGATCATCGTTGGTTAGGTGATCATCAACGATTAAGGTAGTCCATCGGTGGTTAGGTAAGATCATCAATGTTTATCATGGGATCTAGTTTGGGAAAAGAAATCTATTGAGGGGAGTTATAGAGAGGTTACGGGTATGGTGTCTAGGTTGAATGTTGGTCATGAGATAGTAAATGATACTCAAAGGTATTTGGTTTATGGATTTGGTGTTTGTGTGAGTAAAATAGTCCTTAGGTGGTTTTAGGTAGGAGGTGAAATTTTTGGAGTTGTAGAACTCCAACATGGGATAGTAATGACATAATCAAAGAGACAAATAAAGCTAATTACTAAATCTTAGAAAAAAACATAGATACTTAGCTTTTGGATTTGCCTAAGAGTTAGAACCTCTTGCACCTATTTGATTGATCCTGATGATGATTGATCCTTCTAACCTTCTCTTCCTCTCTTCATATAGGGGAAAGGGAGGTTCTAATTAAGGGTTTAATTAATGGTTTATCAAACAATCTAATCACACATTAATCATGTGAACAATATACTAAATTAGATAACTAGTAATAAATGAGTGAGATGCAGTGAAACCATAGTTGATTCCTTTGATCATGTAAGAGTTCAAGTAAATGTCTATGGTTAGGGTCAACCATCAATGATTGAGGGTTGACCATTAGTGGTTAGGGAGACATAGTCAAATGGATAAGATTAGTAATTTTCACTTATTTTTGGTAGCTGAGAAGTTAGGAAATGGTGCAAGGCAATAAAAGGTGGTCATGGGGTGCTTTGATGACTAAAAATGAATTGTGCGGTTTTTGAGTATCTAAATTTTGCCCCTTTTAGTTGTGTAGTTTGTATCATCAAGCTAAAAAGTAAAAAAAGGAGATTTTAGTAGAAGGTTGGATGCCTTGAGTATAGGAAGAGGTGTTCCCCCTCAAACTGGGAATTGATGAGGTGAAAGAGATTCAAGTTTTGGTTTGATAAGTGGATATATGGGTCATAAGGTAGGGTACAAGGTTGATTGGTTGGGCATTTAAATGTGAACAAGCACAAATAATGTGATTAAGTATGATATCATAGATCATGCATAGATTAAGCTGCCATAGTTGAGGTAGGTTTTAAAATAAGGTTAGACTAAAAGGATAGGTGACATGGTAAATAGGTCATAGTGTTAGACATAGCTAATATGGGTTACTCCTATAAACTCAAGTATCCTAGGTGTAGACACCGTAATTGTGTCTAACCCTTATCGTCCTCCCCTTAGCCCCCATTTTAGTTTTCCACACCTATTTAACCCCTGTCGACCATTTTCCCATGAGCCTTGACCCTGGCAGCATGTAAAAATGAGCAAAAAGCTAAAACTAGCCTCTGTCCCCATTCTGCATCTGCCAACAACAGTCATAACCCAGCCGATGTCACTGATGTCGGTCACTTATCGACCGACATCGGCAGTCCTGTTAACGTCGATTATCCTTAACACTATGTTCTCGACCCAAACATAGGAACCGTTATTCGTTATCCGCTATCCATTCAGTTGCCAATCCATTTCTCAATCGGTTATCGGACCTTCCTTCATATCAATCAGCAAACCTCTTCATTCGAATGATGAACCAATTTGAACGATCAACCAATTCTTGCATCCAACCAATCTGCAATCAATCTCTCACATTCTCTCTCTAGTATAGGTATTCTACTTCAGTCATCTTGCTAGAGGTCTGCTACATCGAACTTCTGTGACACAGCGACAACATCAATCATGTCTCTGACTTTTATTTTTAGTGCGTAAAAGGGAAGCGTTTGTTTTGTGTTTTTATTTTGATCTCTGGTTATTGTTTTTAATTGCTATCATTACCTAGATTTAGATTCAGACTATAGCCCCGACCTTACTTCCACCCATATCACCTCTATCTACCCTCTGCAGAATATACAATCTGTAACTCTACCTATACCCCTTGCACATAAACCCCCAAACAATCCCTCTGACTCCTAAACCAGCTTCCCAAACCCTCAGACAAAAACATCTGACCTTTCTACAAATCCTAAGACCCTGTCCAGGCCCGACTAAACCCTGTCCAAAACTATTGCCCCGACCGACGCCGATCATTACCCCTACCAACACTGGCACTTTAATTGACGCCGACACAGAGACTGACACCGATGACTGTGTAGAGTAGTTTGCTGCATATCAGGTATGCATTCTACTTTTTGTCTTTTATTTGCTTTCATTTTGTCTTTCATTATTTCTACTTCAGTCAAATATTTTGATTTTTATTAGTGGGTTGATATCCCTTAAGGAAGTCTTCATACTTCAGGGATCAAGCATTTGCTTGATAGCCCACCATCTCTTCGTCTAACATTTTTTCATGTTTAGTCTCTTTTTCTTCGTAGGTGTCATTCCTCCACAGCCAAAGAGGAGTACCTCCCAACGTATGATTTCGGTGCACATGACTATATCTGGGTATCTTCTAACCCTAGACCATCTCTTAGTTTCTCATTTCTATCTTTTGAATGTGAAAGCAAAATTAGCGTAGAAACATTCTGGCACGCCCGATGGGACCCTATGGCCTTCCTTGGGTTTTTTCTTTCTTTCGTTCATATAGGTGCATTAGGTTCCTTCCTTTTTGCCTCTTTCGTCTCTTCTAAATGACATCATAAGTAGGAATAAAAAGAACTTTTCTTCTCTTTCTTGCACTTCTAGACTAGTCAAAACTCATATTCTTTGAGTCTTTCTCCATTCATCTTCATACGAACAAACATTTTGACTTGGGCTTAAAACACGTTGCACTTTCATTTCTGTTTGCTTGCATTTCTTAGACCACACTTAGTAATTAATAAATGCATATTGAATTAATCTAGTACACTTGATGTTACATGACCAAACCACTTGCACAAAACAAACATCTTAACTTACCTGAGACAAGGCCCGACTAGGATTTCATCCCCCAGCAGATACTTACCCATCCCGGTGATCCTACTTGGATTTCATCACCAAGGGGAAAGCTCACTCTGTTCTCTGGTAGAGTCTAATCTATAGGGGAAGTATATTTTGGCTAAGCGGGCCCAACTTATCACTGGACTCGTGAAGTGAGGGGAGCTTGCTCCTTAGCACCAGGCCTTGTACGAAACCTAAAATAGACTTCTTAAGCACCATAACTAACCCAAAAACTACTTCTTCTAAGACCTGACTCAAAAGCCAATCTTCCTCTACACACATTCTAAGGCATAAGCCACTATAATCCTAATAATTTACTCCTAGGGTTTTAGGATCTGATTGTGTTCTTCATTTTTTTGTTCTTATTTGCTTGTTTGAGCTTGTGAGGACGTTCTTTCTTGCCTTGAATGGTTCTGACTCGTAGTCAAGCCAAGGCTCTAGTTGATCATGCGAGGCATCACCCGCTTCCGTCTACCCCGTCCATAACCAGTCCTATAATGGAGTTCCACTTAGAGACTAAAAGAACTCCTACTAGACCATCCCTGACCCAGACGCCTATTGTCCTAGAAGGGGACCAAGATTTTACACGATTCTTAGACCTCAACATCAAAGCCTTACAACACTATCTCGCGAATAGCCGAACGCGAGACTCCTTGGGCAATCCAATCTACAGAATGTCGACCTCTCTTCTCGAAACTGTGGCCGTATCAACAACATCTATAGTTCAACCTTTTGACACCCAAGCTATTGCCTCGACCAATGACCAGCCTTTGACCAACCATCCAAGTTTGGCCTCTCCCTCCATCTTTGGGCCCACTTCCACTAGGGTTTCGGCCCCCTATCAACCTCAACCCACTCAACCACTTTCTACCCCCTTTCAGAATCTGGTCATCTCTATTCTGCCTACCCTGGCCTCTATCAACACTAGGGTGGCTACCTATCCATTGGCCCATGTTACCACTAACCAACCCCCCATGGCAATAGTGAGCCTAGCTGTGCCTTCTACCCAACCATCCTTAGTCTTCTCTTCTATCCCTACGACTAGTCATCCATACGTTACACCCTTACTGGTATAACTGACTATGTCGTATGCCTCTTCTAGCCTCTTTCAAGCACCTTACCATCTAGGGGGCACTCCACCCACCAATCCATCAGTAGATATCATCAAAATGCTGATAGACAAGATGTCCAGCCTAGAGACCTCCATTTCTTACTCACACAATACTCTCTCATACGAACAAATTTGCAACAAGCCCATCCATCCTTTCGTCCCGATCTGACCATATCCCAGCCAGTGGGAACTTCTTAAGTTTTCTCATTTTCAAAGCAAGGAAGACCCACAACAACACTTACAGGTATTCAGACATGCCTGTTACCTTATCACCCATGACGATGCATTGCTTTTACGCATGTTTCCTATGTCTCTCTCAGGTGCTGTGCTTGACTGGTACAGCTCCCTTACCAGCCATTCCCTCTTCACATTCACTCAGCTGGCCCAATTCTTCCTTGATCATTTCTCTATCAACATCACCAAGAAGGTCTCAATCACAGACCTCTATTCTATCCACCAATTTGAGGACGAATCCATTACTGATTTCATTGCTCGATGGAGGGGCCTTATCAATCAACTCTCTTTTTCTTTACCCCAACCTGAGCTTATTAAACTTTTCTCCCAAGCTTGTGCCAGACATATTTCTTCCACCTTGAGGGTTCAAACCTTCCGCACTTTTGATGAAGCCTTCACGATGGCCCGTAAACTTGAGTTATGTGCCATCGAGGAGAATAAAGTCAAGTTACGGAGCAAGAATCCCAACTTCAAGACCAATGACCCCTCTTCTAAGCCTTCCTCGTCCAATCCTAAATCTAAAGCTTTAGCAAACACTATGGTCATTAGATCTTCCTCTTCTTCGCCTTCAACTAATCAGTCTGAGCCATCCACATCTTAGAGTGCCACCTGCCAATTTTAGTAGAGATACATACAGCGACAATATACTCCACTCAGAGAATCATACGCGTATGTGATGGAAAAACTCGTCAAACAAGGTGTCCTCAATCTCCCCCAAATTTGACCACCTCCACAATTTGATCCCTCACGCGCCATCCCTATGTGGTATAGGGAAAATGACTTCTGTAACTACCACCATGTTAAAGGACATGACACGGGCAACTGTAAAACCCTTTAAAACATCATCCAAGACATGCTGGAAAAGGGCAACCTCATCCTCAACAATCCCAATGTGCCACCTAATTAGGACATCAACATCTTCAAGTAACCATTCCCCAATCATCCACCAACTCAGAACAATATCCAGACCTTAACTGACAACATTCATGAACACAATATACGAATAGTCAATACGGTCTCGCCCTTCATTTCCAACCAACCTCAAGAGGTGAGTCCATCCATCAGTCCGTCACATGTGGACGAACTTCTTTCTCTGGTTAGTTCTCCGTCAACCTCTCTCATCTTGGAGGATGCCTTGACCCTACCAACACCGCCAGTTTCACCATCCTCCTTCTTGCTGCCCATGGAGGACCTAACCCTTCCTACTCCTTGACCGCAAGTGGAGGGCACAATCATCCTTGCTCTTTACCCACTTGAGGAGCCTCATTCTCTGATTTCTTCTCCACCCAGGGAAGAACCTACCTCTCCTTCATCTCCAACCATAGATGAACCTATCACGACTCCATCATGCCTTAGGTCTGAGACTGCTACACCAGTCTCATCTTCAACCCCACAACCATCCACATCTTCTCAAGAACCCAAACCTCATCCCACATTTTCCCAGCCATTTTCTCGCCTAGTGGAGAAACTCAAACTTCTCCCTTCTAGGAAAGTGGAGCATCAGGGATTGTGGGAGCATCTCACAGCTCTTCAACATGCCCGTGCCCTCTCATCTCATGCAGCTAATCCTCCCATGGCAAAATCTCCCAAGACCTTTAACAAAAACTAGACTCCCATTTCTAAGCCTCAACTGACCCCATCAAAACCAAAACCCACATCTACCCCATCTAAACCTATCAAGTCACTTGGCGTTCACCCTGTCTCCAACCTCACTCATCTGCAAGTGAAGGTGGACCTAGACCAGACCTCGACCAATAGTAGTCTTCAACCCAAGTCACAGAAGACTGCTAAACCATAGAGGCAAATGCCTCCTCCTCTGTCATCATTGCCCTCCATTTTGGGCCCCCATCCTTCGACCCTGACCAGAGTCCTTCCCACTCTAACTTTTAATCAAAACCAGTTGCCTCTTTTGCTTCCTTTGCCTACCGCTAGCCTACCTTCTCCCAAAAGGGCGGTACCTCTCATGAAAAAAGTACCATCTCCACCTATCACCGCATTGTCAATCCAAAAGGTGGTATGGAAGCCTCCTCTGACTCCGCCCAAGCAAAAGTCACCAGTATCGCACACATCGATGAGCACAAACCCTTTATTGGGCTCATACTCTTTGATCTTACATCGACTTTTGCAGACTTCCAGCATAACCCTTCTGCCCATCAGGCCTTTCCAACCTCTTGGGTCTAAGCCCTCCTGGTTCGATGACACGAAGATTTTATTATATCATCATATGCTAGGACATGATACTAAGACTTGCTGTGCCCTCAAGACCGTCATTCGCCACTATCTAGAGAAAGACACTCTTCTATTTGAGGACACTCTTGACTGACCCTTGACTCCTCATAACCCTCCGACCTCTTCAAACCCATCAACATCTCATCAACAGACCATGACCCCTTCATCTCCTTCACCCCCTATCTTCGAAATCAATGACATTCACATAACCACCAGGTCACAAAAGGACAAGGCGAAGGAAAAAGCTGCCATTCCTTGGAGCTACCCTTTCGTCCAGCCACCTCAACCACCCAAGCCTAAGATTTCTATCCTTGGCATGCCTCAACCCTCTTCTTCTTCCTCTTTAGGGGCAATTCATGACTCTATGTTGAAACAACTTCACCAGATGCCTGTGAATATGCCCCTTTATGACCTCATCCAAACCTTGCCCCAGCATCATTAAGCCCTCATCAGAGCCCTGCAGGCAGTGAAGGTTCAACACGAGGACCCCCAGCCACTTGCTGCCCTTATCCACTCTTTAGCCCCTGTTGCCTCCATCACATTCAGTGATTCTGAGATTCCCACATCCAACACGGAAGATTAGGATGCCGCCCTCTTCATCATTGCCTATGTTGATCAGACACGCATTAAATGTGTTATGATCGACGGAGGCACAAACATCAACATTATCTCCACCCATGCCTTTAAACAATTGGCTCTTCCCAAGAATTGCGTCTCCAAAACTGACGCAATCTTGCATTCCTTTAATGACACCACTACCACAACCATTGGCACAGTCATCCTTCACATTCACATTGGTCCACGCATAGTCCCAGAGCTCTTCTATATCATTGAAGGAGAGTTTCAATACAACATCTTGCTAGGCCAACCCTGGATCCATGCCATGGCCTGTGTCCCCTCCACCCTACACCATTGTGTGAAATTTGAGCACGATGGGCAAGTCCATACCATTCCCACTGACCCTTCACCCTTCAAAACTTGTAACACCACCTACCATCCAAATAAAGTTCTCATTCCTATCAAGCCATCAACCCCAGCACCACCTCCATCCGCGGAAGCTTCAACCAATTCGCAACCGGCGATCGCCCTCACACCTCCCCTTCAAGCGAAGACCACAGATCCCATGGAAGACATCTTCCAAAGACTTTCATTGGGGGAATATCACTTGCTGGCCTTAGACATGTTCCAAACTCCACAAGAGTATGGATGCCTTCATCACAGCCCTAGTTATGACCATCAGATCGGGATGATCGTGCCTTATGGTCCTCCTCACCTCCAAACCAACCTTGTCTATGGGGGGCTTGATCAAGCTCCTACTGATTTCAATCCTCTTTCTTCACCTCAAACTTTCACATCAGACTTCTCATTTCTTGGCAACCCCACCTTTGCACACATTTACCTTTACAGGTGTGCATGGAAGGGTTTTAGCTTCGAACGCTATGAGCAGGGCTCCCATTAGCCCATCAAATCACTCAACGATGATGATGCCAAGAAACGGTATGGATTGGGATATCATGACCCCACTCAGACCCCTACAGACCTTTGTCCCGAGCTAACCATTGACCAATCTCCTCCAGGCTCACCCATTCCTCCTCCTTCACCTACAGAGTCAGTGGTTTCCATCCCTCCTAGTTTTTTTTCCATAAACACCATCCACCTGGAACCCTTGACTTATCAGCTCAATGGGGTGTCTAGGTCTCTCCCTCTCATTTTTCCTAGCATGGTAGAAGATGAGTCAGCAACCATTCACATTATCCACTGCGTTGACGGCGATGCCATTCTTTCCTACATAGGCATCGACGACTCTTTCATCTAGCGCTCTCTCCCTTCTGAGACCTAGGTTATGTTAAATGAATCAACCATTGACATCAACCTCCCTTCTTCTGATGTTCCTCACATCTTAAAGATTGGTCAATCTTTAGATGCTCAGGAGCAGCTTGACTATACCCAGTTCCTCTCAGACCATAGCAAGGCCTTTGCTTGGACCTACCGTGACATGCCTGGCATCGACCCCACCATCGCTACCCATAACATTGTCACCAAACTAGAGGCTAACCCTGTTAGGCAAAAGCTTCGAAAGATGCATCCTCACATTGCCCTCTTTGTCAAAGAGGAGCTTCAATGCCTCCTTTCTATTTCCTTCATCTAGCCCATCTATTATCTGTAGTGGGTCTCTAACATCATCCCAGTCACCAAGGCAATTAGGGGGATCTGGATCTACACGGACTATCATGACCTTAACCTAGCTTGTCCCAAGGATGACTTTCCTCTTCCTAACATTGACCAACTTGTTGATCTCACAGCCGGCCATGAGATGTTATCTCTAATGGATGGGTTTTCAGGATACAATCAGATCTTGATTACACCAGAAGATCAGCACAAGACCACCTTTATCACCCCATGGGGGACTTTCTGCTATCGGGTCATGCCTTTCAGCTTGAAGAATGTAGGCGCCACATATCAGCATGCCATGACCTACATTTTTCACGATCTCCTCCATAAAATCATGGAGGACTATGTAGATGACCTGATCGGCAAGTCCAAGCTTCGCCGTGACCATTTGACCATTCTCAAAATCATCTTCTCTCACCTTCTTCAATATAATGTCCACCTTAACTCCAAGAAATGTGTCTTTGGGGTCCTCTCTGGCAAGCTCTTAGGCTTCATTATTTCTTTCTGTGGTATCGAGATAGATCCTACCAAGATCTGTGCTATCCTCGAGATACCACCCCCGACCACTCTCAAGCAGCTTCGTAGTCTACAAGGGAAGCTCCAGTCCATTCGCCATTTCATCTCACAACTTTCTGACCGCTACCAACCTTTTCATCATCTCCTTAAGAAGGATGTCACCTTTAAATGGGATAAGGACTATCAAGAGGCTTTTGAAGCCCTTAAACGCTATCTGGTCTCTCCACCAGTCCTCATTCCACCTAAAGATGACCAACCCTTCTACCTTTACATCTCTGCCACCAACCATTTGTTAGGTGCCATGATCGCGCATCGAGACGAGCATCACCATGAGCAAGCGGTCTACTATATCAGCCGAACATTGGTTGACTATGAAACTTGGTATACCCATACTGAGAAACTCTATTTGGCACTAGTCTTTGCCACCACCAAGCTCTGCCATTATCTTCTTAACAACAAAACCTTTGTCATCACTCACACTGACCCTCTTAAGTTTATGCACTCCAAGCCATATCAACATCAACGTATGGCTCGGTGGCTCATGCTGCTTGCTGAGTTTGACCTTGAATTCATCCAGCAAAAATCTATCAAGGGGCAAACCATCACTGACCAACTAGCAGATGCCCCTCTTCCCAGCAATCAACCTTTGCAGTGTAAGTTTCCTGACGAGTCTATCACTGCGCTTTCCACCAATGACATTGTCTACCAAATGACCGTGTTCTTCGATGGCTCCAAATGTCAACTTGGTGGGGGTGTAGGAGTTATTCTCATCCCACTCGATGGTGAGCCCATGCCTCTATCTTTCAAGCTCGACTTTAATTATACCAATAATATGGCTGAATACGAGGCCTTAATTTTGGGACTTCAGACCGCCCTCTCTCTCAACATCAAGTCCATCAACATCTTCGGTGACTCACAGCTTGTCGTCAATTAGGTCAATGGTTCATACCTCTATAAAAATGAAATCTTGCAAAGGTACAAAAACTATGCTGACACTCTTCTAGCCTCTTTCAACCATTACATCTTGCAGACTATTCCTCGATCCATGAATAAGTTTACTGACACCATGGCTTCTCTCTCTTCGCATATCCCATCTTCCTCATCTATATCCAGACTTTTTGTCACAGTGCATCATGTGCCGTTGCCTTCCTATATCTCTCCTAACATCAATCATGTCAATACCATAAACTCTAGTCCACGCAATGATTGGTATAAGCAACTTGTGGACTACTTATCTCTTTCTGTCATTCCTCCCAACCTCTCTAGCAATACGCGGTGAGCTTTCATCAAGCGCACAACTTGTTATACCATGCTAGGGGGTCTTCTCTATAAGCGAGGCTTCGACGGCCTCCTTCTTCATTGTCTAACCTCCACTGAAGCCTCTCAAGCCATTAAGCAATTCCATGATGGGATTTGTGGCAAACACTTCAGTGGGAACTCGGTTGCCAAGCGCATCCTTCGCCTGGGCTATTATTGGCCCACCCTTCATCAAGACTGTAGCGACTATGTCTGGCATTACATTAAGTGTTAGTAGTACTCTAACTTGCTTCATCTCCCCAACCATGCCTTACAAGTCGCTCAAGATTTTTGGCCTTTTTCTCAGTGGGGCTTAGATCTCATCAGTGAGATTAACCCTCACTCGTCTCTTCGTCATCAATCCATCATCACCGCCACTGAGTATTTCACCAAGTGGGTGGAAGCCATTCCTCTTGTCTCCACAAAAGCCAACAAGATTGTTGACTTCATCAGCACCCACATCATCTATTATTTCAGTGTTCCTCACAAAATCATCACCGACAATGGTAAGTCCTTAAAAAACAAGACTGTCCAAAAACTATGCGACTCATTTGACATTAAACTCAGCTTCTCTTCGCCTTACTACCCACAAGCAAATGGGCAGGCTGAGGCTTCCAACAAAATTTTGACTAAAATTCTCATGAAGGTGGTCAATGACACTGGAAGGGATTGGCATATTCACATTCCCTTCACTTTGTAGGCCTACTGCACTAGCATCCAAACCTCTACATGTGCTACTCCTTTTTTGCTTGTGTATGGAACAGAGGCTGTCTTACCTCTCAAAATATAGATCCTGTCTCTCTGCATCTCCCTGCATGACATTCTCTCCAATGATGACTTTCATCAGGATCACTTAGCTCAACTTGAGCTACTTGATGAGCATTGTCTTGCTGCCCTCAATCATCTCCATGTCTATCAAAATCGCATCAAGTGAGCCTATGACAAAAATCTGCGAGAATGAGATTTCAACATCAGAGACCTCATCCTCAAAGAGAATCAGCACGTGACCAATATGGAGCAAAGTAAATGAGGCAAGTTTGCCCCTAATTAGCTCAGACCTTTCATTATCACGTACAAGTATGGATCAGGGACGTATCGTTTGCCTTCTCTAGACAGACGACCAGAACCTGAGCCTTTTAATGCGTTGCATCTACGACCATTCTACTGTTAGTCGAGTACTCATCCACTTGACATTTATCTTGAGCTCATCCCTTGAGCAATCCCTATCCTCTTAGTCCTCATTCGTTTCAACCCTACTCCCCTTAACAAATCCTATATACCCCTTTTATACAGTATGGATGCTTTGTCATAATAAAAGGGAACCCTTG
Organism: Torreya grandis; assembly: GCA_037957365.1. NCBI lineage: Eukaryota > Viridiplantae > Streptophyta > Pinopsida > Cupressales > Taxaceae > Torreya > Torreya grandis. The sequence goes on along the minus strand of JARHVA010005377.1, from coordinate 1,210,667 downwards.
ACCTTCTATAGTCTAGTCCATGACTCACATTTTTGTCAAAACAAATAAATATGTCAAAATATCCCAGGTCACCAAATTGCATCAAAAGGTAGACTGCTCCCTCAAAAGATAGTTGTACTATCATTGTTGTAGCTCATAGACTGCTCCCTCGAAGGACAGCTATTCAAAGCCCTTATATATAAAGCAAAATATAGACCACTCCCTCGAAGGATGGCTATGATTAACTCTTACTACAAACATCAATTTTTATTAGAAGCTTCCCACATTGATCAGATTTGCAAATGACCATCAAGAAAATGACATCTCTATGTAGACTTCTCGCATTGATCAGTCTGCACCAAAAAAAAAATGAATCATGGACTTGGCTTGTAGTTGTCTCAAGGTCTCCTATAAAAAGGGGCAAAGTTATCTCTGCTCTAAAATGAGTTACCATATCCTCCTCCTATCACTGGCTCAAGGGACTTTGAGCTCACTTTAATGTCAAAGTGATTTGATTACCACTCTAACACAACATATGGTCAATGACGTCATGCATGAATGGGGCTCTTGGTTCTAATAACCCCTATCTATGCTGTCATTTCTGGTCCTTGTCAATGAAAGAGCAATATGCCTTTCACTTTTTCTACACTTTGGTCACATTCAACTTCATCACTTGTCAAACCCAACCAAGCCAACCCAACATTTTTAGACCTGTCACATCATCATAACCTATTCACACTAGTTTCTCTAGACACCAATACACATGGAAACTATCGACCAGACACGATTTATGTTAAGCATAAACCAATACTTGCTGAAGCATAAATAGACCTCAATTCATTTTTAGCATACGTCCATCACGACTATGGAAAATTGCTAGGGATGAAAGACCACATCACCAATGTTATGGAATACACCATTTGAAAAAGGCTGTAACATCTTTTTTCTCCTCATCATTTTGACCTTAACCAAGACCAGTCTATCGACCACTTTCACCACCTGTCTACCACTCAGACTCCTAGTTTCGAACTACATTGGTCTGAGGCCTTTCACACAAGGGCTATGTAGGTAGCACTCAGATGATACGATATCTTTTGGGGTTAGCTTGACCACCTTCATTTGTTCATCTCTCTGATGGACAAACCTTCTTTCTTCCTTTTGACCATGACCTTGCCACTTCGACCAATACCAATTCCATCACTTTGACCCTTCCTCCCTTTTAGGGAGAACTACATTGGCCTGAGGCCCTTCACACAAGGGCTATGTAGGCAGCACTCAGATCACATAACATCTTCTGAGGTTAGCTGGGCCACATCCTTTCGTCCATCCATCCACCTTGACCAATAACCATTGGAGATCATGCCTATCTCCCCCGACTTTGACCACTTCCAAGACAATGTTGCCTTGGTTATTTTTTGCCTGTATGCTACCTCATGACTGGTTAGCAAATTTGTGTGCAACCTATGTTTTTAACCCTCACAAGTATAGGATCACAATCCGATTGATCCGCACTACTTGTGAATTTTTCGTGTTTCTAGGAGCACTTCCTGAGCTCGGGATACCTGGAACACGATGACCATTGGAGCTTCAGCTTAGATTGAATAACCCAATCAGTAGACGACTAAATGTTGGAGCCCGGTTACTTCAATTTTGGCACTCCTTGACCCTCGACCTGTGACAATTTGACCTGACCATCCTCGTGAAGTGTTGTACGTGCAATCATGACTTTTATAGCATTCTCACTCTATCTTCACCCCTTTTTCATCCACTCTTTGTCAAATCAGCACCTGATTCCTGGTTCCCTTCCCTTGACTCCTGCTTTGAGGAAGAATACCTCATCCATAATCGGGGCAACCAACCCTCTTATTTTTGTCTTGCAATTCACTTGAACAACCAACAAGATGGAATCGACCTTATCCCACACCTGGGGCAACCAACTCCTATTTTTGTCTTGCAGTTCATCCAGAACAACCAATAAGACAAAAAGGGGCAAATGTAGACACCGTAATTGTGTCTAACCCTTGTCGTCCTCCCCTTAGCCCCCATTTTAGTTTTCCATGCCTATTTAAACCCTGTCAACCATTTTCCCATGAGCCTTGACCTTGACATCATTTAAAAATGAGCAGAGAGCTAAAACTAGCCTCTGTCCCCATTTTGCTTCTGTTGATGACAGTCATAACCCGACCAATGTCACCGACGTCGGTCACTTATCGGCCAATGTCGGTAGTCCTGCTGACATCGGTTATCCTTAACACTACGTTCTCGACCTAAACGTAGGAACCATTATTTGTTATCCACTATCCATTCGGTTTCCAATCCATTTCTCGATCGGTTATCAGACCTTCCTTCGTATCAATCAGCAAACCTCTTCATTTGAACGATGAACCAATTTGAATGATCAACCAATTCTTGCATCCAACCAATCTACAATCAATCTCTCGCATTCTCTCTCTGGTACAGGTATTCTACTTCAGTCATCTTGCTGGAGGTCTGCTACATTGAACTTCTATGACACATCGACAACATCAATCATGTCTCTGACTTTTATTTTCAGTACGTAACAGGTAAGCATTTGTTCTATGTTTTTATTCTGATCTCTGGTTATTGTTTTTAATTGCTATCATTACCTAGATTTAATTTCAGACTATAGCCCTGACCTTACTTCCACCCGTATCACCTCTATCCACCCTCTATAGAATATATAGTCTATAACTCTGCCCATACCCCTTGCACATAAACCCCCAAATAATCCCTCTGACTCCTAAATCGGCTTCCCAAACCCTCAGACAAAAACATCTGACCTTTCTACAAATCCTAAGACCCTGTCCAGGCCCAACCAGACCCTGTCCAAAACTGTTGCCCCGACTGACGCCGGTCATTACCCCTACCGACGCTGACACTTTAATCGACGTCGGCCCCCTTCCCTAACCAACACTGGCACAGAGACCGACACCGGTGACTATGCAGAGTAGTTTGCTGCATATCAGGTATGCATTCTACTTTTTGTCTTTTATTTGCTTTCATTTTGTCTTTCATTATTTCTACTTCAGTTAAATATTCTGCTTTTTATTAGTGGGTTGATATCCCTTAAGGAAGTCTTCGTACTTCAGGGATCAAGCATTTTCTTGACAGCCCACCGTCTCTTCATCTAACATTTTTTTGTGTTTAGCCTCTTTTTCTTCGCAGGTGTCATTCCTCCACAGCCAAAGAGGAGTACCTCCCAACATCTGATTTTGGTGCACATGACTATATCTGGGTATCTTCTAACCCTAGACCATCTCTTAGTTTCTCATTTCTATCTTTTGAATGTGAAAGCGAAATTAGCGTAGAAACACTAGGCAAGTTTGATGTATTTACAGGTATCCGAGGTAGGATGTGATCTTGAGAAGACAAAATGGTCATAGGTGTTGTGAACATAGGATTTTAGTAGGGGGAGATTAGTATTGTGTTAGTGAATAAAACAAATCAATAAAAAAACACACTAAACTAACACCCTAAGCCTATCTCAAAGGAAGATCTTGGTTAACACACAAAAAATGGAAAATAGAACTAAAATATGAAATAAAGACCTTTCACCCTCCTTGGATGCTCCAAAATTCTTATTTTAGTGTCTTTCTCAGTTTGTGGTCATGAAGTCTTTATCAATGAAGTGTGGCTACTTTTATCTCTCCTTGGCACCATGTTTGGCTTTGGCTTGGCTCAAAAATTTGGCATTATAACACTAATTGCAATGGCTTTTGGAATTATTTGTGTATTATAACTTTGTATTATCCAAGCTTAAAAATCAATAGGAAAGGCTTCTTATTTATAGATTTTAAAAATGGTTTAGGATCAACCATGATAGTCCATCTCAAGATTAAGATGTGTGGCCATGAATTAATCCAAATTATGTTATTAAATTCATAAATATTCCCCATAAATATTTAGAAAGAAGGGGCATTTAAGAGGCATGGTAGGCATTGATGAGGCATGGGAGGGTCTTAATGAGGTAGGGGGTGGCTTGATGAGATATTTTATGCATTTATGGCCTAGGGATGTCTTTTCAAGAAATGATGTCATTTGATGATGTAAATATTCAACATCAATTTCTAAAAATAAATATTCAAAAAGTTCTATGGAAAATTAACTTAAGATCTTGATTTGGTTTAATTATCCTTAAACATGATTAGTCAACTTTGATGCAAAACTTTGGTAATTTGTGCACAAATTAATCAAATTGGTCAAAATGTCATATTATTAGCTCAAAATTTGACTAGATTAGAAGTCGATATTAGTTGCATTGGAACTGTTATTCCATTTAGGATGCTACCAATGAAAAATAATAAAGGCATGGTCTTGTATAAGAAATTTGATAGAAAAGAGAAATCTAGAGCACCCACATGCAACAATGTCATTTTAACTCAAAATTATCTAATAGAAGTTAGCTACTTCATGAATTGCATTGCCATATTTAATGACACTCTAGCCAAAATCAGCACTTCAATATATCAATTCTAACATATTTAATGGGTTTTAGTGTTTTTAGGCTAAATTGTGCATTTTGGTGGAAATTGGTCAAAAGCCTGGTTGATGGTCATTAGTACCCAGATTTAGGTGTCTATAGTTTTCCCCTATTTGGGAAGGTGTTACAAGATATATGCATGGTAATGTCTTCTCAAAGAATGAAAAGGTCTTGTATGCCTATAACTACAATGATGATGAACTAATTGTATGATGCCCCCTCGAGGGAATGGTTGGCACAAGTAGGTTGGCATATGGTCCCTTGAAAGAAAGAATGGAAATGAGGGGAATAAAGAAAGGAAAAAGATGGGATGAAAACACAATGAGTGTGAAAAAGTAGTCAAAATAATTGAGAATACAAGTGGGATGGTTTACAATGGTTTGCCCAAAGGTATTTATAATCATTGTACCCCAATAGTGGTAACATGGTATGATAACACAATGATTTTCCCAAAGATGGTTATAATCATTGAGAAGATGGAGCTGTCCCAGTTAAGATAGACAAAAAATATAACAACATGCCCTTGTTTGGGAATATAAAAATAAAATTTGGTGAGAAACAATGATTTGCCTAAAGGCAATTATAATAATTAAGAAATGCAGGTGGGACGGTGTGTAATGATTTCCCTATAAGCAGTTATAATCATTGGACCTCGATCATAAAAAACACGATTGACTTGGTTGATGATGATGATAATTTGATATAGAGGATAAAGATGAATTAGGACAACCTATTAGTGGGGATATGCTCGTCTAAACTAAACAAAGGTTGAAATTCTTTCATTATTTAATTATGTTGTGTAAGATATGATTATGATTGAATTAGGATGTCAGTGCTAAAGAAATGTTGATGCAAATAGACTTTTGGAAGCTAAGGTTTGTTGTATCATGTGTCAGTAGGCATCATGATATAACATCATGAGGACTTGGCCAAAATATGCATAAAGACCGACTCCCATAATCCAATACTTAATAGAAAAGAATGTACCAATAATAGAAACCATGATGCCAATGTAGATGTAGGAATATGGATGGATTAAAGTGTAAGTGCAGGAAAAGAATCACCCAATGAACACACATAGACCGAATCAAGGCAACAGTGCTAAAAGCAAACAAATAGACACACAAACAAGTAAATAAGTAGAAACAAACAAATAAATAACTCAATATAAACCATATGAACATTGCCCCTAGAAAATAGGTGACAACTTAACAAACTAACAAATGGGGGAATAGAAGAAAAGGAAGGGGTGGTTGAGTTGTCTCCATATGCACTAGGAAATTAGACGTTGCCTACATAGTATCATGGATGGAATATCTAATAAAAAAATTCAAGCGAAATGTAGTTCTTCTAGGAAATGGGAAGAAAATGATAAATGATGAAAAAATAGAATGGATGAGATAGAAGAATAGGAATGGTCTAAAAAAACAAGATCGTGGGATAGAAGGCCAAAAAGGATGGGGAAACTAAGGAAAAAGTGATTTACTTATGACTTAGTAAGGGTTACCAGAATCCTTAAGGCAAAGAAGTGGTCAATGTTTTTGGTTTTTTTAAATGATTTTATAAATGCTTTTGGAATTTTTATAGAATCTCAACTCATTCAAGAATGACAAGACATTAAATGGTTCAAGCTCACAAAATGGCAAGAACATTAATTAGGTTTATCACAAAATAGTGAGAGCATTACTTAGGTTGCTTAAAAAATGATGATAGCATGGCTTAGGTTGATCATAAAATGGTGAGAGTGTTCAAACTTAATAATTGATCATAAAATGATGACAGCATGGATAGAAAGGGTGATTGAGCTAATCTCAACAAGTATCGAGCACTACCTACATATTCCTACAGTAGGACCTCAAGTCACTATAGTTCTTCCCTACAATGGAGAAATCTAGCTAGTGTAGCAGTCAATTAAAACAAAATAGGCACAATTGGTATAAAGGCATAATATGGTATAGAGAATAGCTAATTGGTATGGTCAAGGCACAATAAACAAGTGTTTCCCCTAGTTTTCCCATAGGTCGTTATAACTAGGATACAATGGCATAGGTCAATGAGACTAATTTGCCCATAAGTGGTTATAATTAGGATCAAGAAAATGAGAGAGAATGAAACATGAAATTAAGGATGTAACTGCCAAATATATATCATACTATTCAAAAATACTATCTTTGTCTGAAATGCTCAAAACAACTACTAAAATTGATCGAATTCATTGGTGTTGAAAATGTGCAACTAATGGAAAAACCAATGTCAAATGGGATAGGTAGATAGAATTCAAAACATGTTTGGTTGATAAAATGGAATGGTAAAATGGATAAGTAATAGGCTAAGAGGAATGGTAAGAATAATATTTGTACAAAGAAGAATAATGATAAAATGGCACAACTAAAATGGTCCTTATAGACAATACACCATAGTGCTCAAGCATAGTACCACTTGAGGTGAATAATATTCATCAGCTCAAGAAGTTCATCTATATTTGGTGTGGTGAGCCTATATGCTCCTAATCCATAGTCTATATTAATGATGAAAGGCCCTATCTAGTTCGGTTTGAATTTACCTTTATGCTTCTTCTCAGCCATAGTATTCTTTTGGTTTTCTTTAAGAACAAGATCACCAAGTTTAAATGGTCTATACTTGATGCACCAATTGTAGTGGCCTTTGAGTTAGTTTTGATATGATTAAAGATTGTGACTTTGAGTTAGTTATGATATTCCTAAAGATTATTGAGCATAGCTATGTGTTTTTCATCAAGTAGGTATAGCTCTTGCAGGCAAGCTACTCTATAGTCATGATCATCTAGGATATGCTTGAAAGATATGTGAAATGAAGTTAAATCAACCTCAATAAGAAGGATGGATTTAGTACCATAAACAAGTGAGTATGAAGTTGCTCTGGTGGGGGTATGATGATTGGTACAGTTTTTCCAAAGGACACATAATATCTGAAGGTGCCATCATGACTAGCATCATTGAAAATCTTTTTGATAATGTTAGTAATTATTTTGTTAGATGCCTCAGCCTGACTATTACCTTGAGGATAATATGCCATAGATAAATGTTGTTTAATATTATATTCAATACATAACTATTCAACATCTTTATTTTTAAAGGATCCTCCATTATCATATATAATGTTAGAAGGGATACCGTAGTGATAGATGAGATGGTTGAAAATGAACTTGGAAATCTGATTTTCAGTCACGTAAGTGAGGGGTATAGATTTGACCCACTTAGTGATATATTTTGTGGAAGTAAGGATATGCTTATGGTTATCTAAAGATGTAAGATTGATTTTCTAAATGAGGTCGAGTCCCCATGTAGCAAATGGGCATGGTATTAACATTGGTTTCAAAGTCTTGGCTAGGGCATGAATTAGATTGGCATGCCATTGACATTTATTTCACTTTTTTACATATGTATTTGTATCTTTGTCCATTATGGGCCAATAATAACTAGTACATAAAAGATTTTTGGATAAGACTACTCCACTAGAGTGGGCTTCACATACTCCATGTACTTATAACGCTAGTGTAGATTATATTTAAGTTAAACAATGAAGAAGATTTCCATTCAAACTATGGTGGTAAAGGGTTAATCTAAGTAGAGTATAATGAGTGGAGTGATGGATAAAGGATTTGGTTTGTTTTTAGGAGAGGTCAGGTGGTAAAACTTGGTCATGAAGGTAGTTGTAAAGGTTTAAGTACCAAATAGAACTAGGACCAACAATATCACAAATCATCATGACAGTGGAAGGTTCATGAGCTAGAGTGAATAGGTTCTTGATGAGAAATTAATACTCTTTATCTTATTTTGTTTGTTTAATCAAATATCTAATAGTATCCATAGCATCTATAGTTTTGTTACTTTCCCTTGGTATATGCTCAAACTAAATGTTGGTAATCTATTGTTTGAGAGTGTCGACCATAGCCTTATATAGAACCAACTTATCATATTTGATCTGAAAGTGATCTCTAACCTAATTGATGATTAAGTAAGAATCACCATAAACATTGAGATGAAATACATTCCATTGTACTACTTGGTGAAGCCCTACAACAAGTAATTCATATTCATCCATGTTGTTGTTACAAGGAAAATTGATCTTGAATGATTTAGGGATTAGATTCCCCTATGGTGTAATAAATAGAAGGCCTATCCCTATCCATGTGTCATGAATGATCCATCAAAATATAGCTTCCAGTGATGCTCTTCAAGAGGTATGTCAATGATGGTCATTATGGATTCATTAGGGAATTAAAATGTGAGCGGCTCTATGTCTACAAGGGGTGATTCAACAAGCTGATCTATAATAAGTTGCCCCTTAATGGATTTTTGATTGATGTATTCTATGTCAAACTCACTAATAAGCATGATTCATTGGGTCATTCTACCTTATAAGTCTATTTTAGATAGTAGATACTTGAGCAGATCTACTTTTGAAATGACTGTGGTCTTATTGTTCAATATGTAGTGTTGTAATTTCTAAGCTATAAATACCATGAATAAATAGGCTTTTTCAATAGGTGTGTTGGGTGAATATTTTTTCACCAGTGTACTGATGAGCAAAATAGGTTTGATCATCCATAACAAGGGAGATTAGTCATCTAAATTTGCAAGTTTACCACATCCAAAGGGGAAAAATCTCTCCTCTCATCAAGGGGAGGTTCCCTATAAGTATGAAGGGGCTATATATTATATATATAAGTAGAAAATAACACTCAAGGGTAGGATACACCATCCATATCTCTTATTTCAAAGATTATGTTCATAAACAAAGGAGAAAATCTTGGTGAAAACACTAAGGCACTTCTCTTCTTTTAGAAGTGTTCTTGCAGGGAACAACATGAGTTCTTTCAAGTAGTGACAAGTAACTGGTAACCAAAGGTGTAGTAACCAATAGCCTAAGATGTAGTGCAAAGTCTCCACCTTGACTACCCAAGAGTGAGATACAAAGGATAACAGGGGCATAAAGTCATCCCAGAATCCTCAACATAGAAATAGAAATAAAACACACTAAAGGCAATTATGGGGGCATAAAGTCTCTCCACAGTTGGCTTTAGGACACCTTCCTGATTACTTTTACTAGTTCTACTTTACAAATTAAATAAATAAGAACACATTCAGAAGACAGACATAAGAACAATATCCTAAAATGATACAAGCTATAATAACACAAAGTCTGCAAACAACTTGCTTTCTCATTCAAATAAAATGATATGAACAACAATCTGAGCTCAAAGTCTCAGTATTAACCTTTCAATTTGGGCAGAGTTTTGATTTTGATAATGAGAATATCTCTTTAAAACAATAAAAGAGATTACAATATATATCCACCAAGTAAGGCTTGTGCTCTTTCCCATGGGATGGCCCATGCTACAGTCAACGCCTTTAATACACCTTTAGTTCTATCTGGAGGGACCATGCTTGGAATAATGTGTTGCCTTAAATATGGTGTGTCCATTCATCTAATATGTCTCTTCTTGAGTCTAGATCATTTGGTCTATCCCCTATAACTTCTGTGTAGCTATCCACTTTGCCTTTATTCCAAGAAGAAAAATAGGTGGTGCCTTCAATGCTTGCAAGCCAAAATATCTGCTTAGTGGACTATTCCACCTACTAAAATTAATTCTAAATAGATATTTTAGGCTTTTCCCTCTTTTTACTTTTGTATTTTCTAGCTTTGTCTCTTCTTGGAATTTAAACTCTCGGGGCTACATTCCCAGCTTTGCTCAAGCTTTTAGCTCTTCCATTAGCGTTTCTTCCCTTTGGTGTTTTGGCCACTTTTGAGGGTCTTATGGAAGATGACACATGGAAGCTTCCATCGAGCTCATACAAACACTATAGAAACATTCAAGACTCATTTTGGATTCATGCAGATGATGACACTTGTCATGCTCTACTTAACCTTAGTAACTCACCCGGGGCCCACCACAGTCCTTATGAAACAAAAGGAAGAAACTGTGGATGTTGACACTTGTTGGCTTCTTCTGAGATATAATGGAACATGTGGAATGTTTCAAAGCTTTGAAACTTATTAGAAACTATGTCCTAGTAGATGACACTTGGCAGCTTCTGCTTCAACTCTATAAGGGACACATGGCAACTTCCACTACAATTTTGAGGTTTAATCTTTCCTAAAGGGAACCTACCTTTTAGGGTCTTGAAAGATGGTTCATTTTCTAAGTGTTGAGTGTCTTCCGTGAGGGTACCTACCCTTTAGGATCTTTTTGGTGGCCTTTGGCCTTTAATTCCTTCAAAAAAAATGTTTGAAGGAATTTCTTCACCTTGTCTTTTTCCATCGGGCATTTTTTCACAGGATTTTCTCTTCGATCAAGTTTATTTCCTTCAGACAAAAGTCTGAGGGAATTACTTCAAACATTTTATCTAAAATAAACATCCTTAACAACTTTTCCACAAGATTTCCTTCTGAAGGAATTCCTTTGCTTGCTTGGCCTTTAAAATGGTCCACCTGCTCCCCACTTGCCCTCTGCAAGGGCTATCTAACCCCCAAGGTTGCCTTTTAGAAAAGTTTCAAGGGTCCATTTTGGCTCCTACGTGCCCTCCATAAGGGAACTTATCCTTTGGGCTCTTGGAAGACCCCTTTGAACTTCTCGATTGAAAAAATGGCTAAGTGTTGAACTTGTTTCTTTCCTATAGAGTCCATAAAAGCCAACCTATAGAGTCCTTAGATTTGAGTTCATAGATCTGGGGGAGTCTATAGATGTGAGAAACTAGCCTATAGAGTTCATATTTTTGAGGCCTTGAGAGTCCATAGGTTTGAGCCTGTAGAGTTTGTAGTTTTAAGCCTGTAGAGTCTGTAGATTTCTGAAAAGCTTGAAAAATGAAGGATTTGAAGGCTCATAACAATTTTTGAAAAGGGGAGAGACAATTTTGGTCTTGTAGGACCAAAATAGTTCTTATGTTTTCCCAAAAATGTGTGACATTTTTTTAGGGACAATAGCTGGCTCCAGTTGGGGAACTTCCTTCAGTTGAAAACTTAGAATAACTAAGGGGAGTAGAAACTAGAATCTTCAGTGCCTTGAAGTATGCCATTGGGCTATGGAGTCATGCTACCTAAAAAATAAGGTGCCAAAAATGAAAATGAAAAGCACAAAATAGAACAAAAGACTATACAAATATACATATGTACAGGTGAACTTATCTGATACTTCAAGAATTGAAGTGATTTAGATGCTACCCATTGTGAGATAATGAAAATGGCACTCTATCCTGATAAACCAGTAGAAAACTATTTTGTCCTCAGATTCAGTGATGGGTGAATGGAACTCTCCACCAAGAATCACATTTCTTGTGCACTCCTTTTAGTTCTCTCTTCTTGTGCCATGGCAAGACATGGTCTCCAATCCGAAAACCATAAATCTTTGCTCTCTCAGTGAAGGGTTCCTCTTTCTTAATTTGGTGTGCAATAGTATTGTCCAATACCATAGCTTGTTGTTCTTCTAGTTTAGTCTAGCACATGATTTGATTGTCAGCATCAAACTCCTGATAAACCATTAGTTCAACATCTCCTTTAGTGTGAAGGAGCTTGACACATTTGTCTTGAGCAGCCTTCAACTTGAGTAACAAAAATTTGTACTCAACAATGTTATTGGTGTTGCTAAGCTAAAACTTGTGTGAAGGATGAAGAATATCTCCTTGAGGAGATATCAACACCATCCTAGCTCCAACACTGGTAGAGGAATTGCTACCATCAAATTCCTGGATCCAAACATCATCAGAAACTAATCTTCTATCATATTTTCTTCATTAGAGAGGGAAGATCCTTTTTCATCTGTACTACACCTTATCGATTCTTTTGATATTTTTATTGAATCAATCTTTGGATCACCACCTATAAGACTTTCATCTATTGAAACATGAACATCCTTAGTGGATAAGAAGTAATTACCCTTGCCTAAAGACTCAAATAGAATTTGAGCTTCAGGTGTTAATGTCTGAGTGGCAACATATTTTGCCTCCTTTCCAGGGAGTAGCCTCTTCATGATGCCCTTGATAGGGATACTTTCTTTAGATAGGTCCATGATCAACTCACCACCCAGATCCTTATATAAATTTTGTCTTAGCAGAATGCCATATGAGGCTAGGATGTTGGCCACCAAGACTGTCATCTTGATTCTCTTTTCTGGGAATGCTGTAAACACAAATCGAGCATCCTTGATCTGCCCCAATAGTGGCACTTGTTTATTCTCCATGAAGAAGCATCTCCCAAATGTATTGGTTAGTGTAAGACTAAGGGAGTAAAACACTTTGGTGGGAATGATGTTGTCAAATGTACTAGAATCAATGATGTAGTTGCTCAGTTTGTGACCGTTTATCAATAGGGAAACATAGAAAGGATCTACTTTCCCAGGGGTAACAGGAGGAGTAAGGACAATATTATTTGGGATGGACATGTTCTTTGGGGGATCATGAGTTACCTTTCTAATATCTTGTTCTACAAGGATGGATGTATTCTTTACACACTCTACCAACCTATCCAAATGCTCAGGGTTGGCTTGTAGGAATTCAAATTCAATCATTTGAAATTTGGTTTTCTTGACATGGTCAATTATGTCAAATGACTGAAATGGACTAGGAAGAAAGGATGGGAGTTCATCCTTTTGGTTTTTGGGAGGGGGAGGACTGGCCTACAAATTTGAAGTTGAAGGTGGAGAAATGTTTGGGGTACTTACTCTTTTAGCAACCACTAGGTCCTTTGGTTGGAAAGGTAGATAAGTTCCCTGCTTAGCAATTGAAATTACAGGCTGAGCTTACTCCTTTATTTTTTCTTTATCAAATTGCTGGGCTGACTGATTCTTGGACTAGGTGAACATAGCATATGATCCCTCCATTGCTTCACCTTCACTCCTAGGTTCATCCTGGTAATTCAGGAAACCAATGTTGGAGTCACCAACTGATTCTTCTTAGTCTACTACAAAAATATCAACGTCATTTTTTTGATTAAACTTAGGTTGGAAAGAGAAATCATGTTTAGTTTTTAAATATCCAATTTTTGAGTTGGTTGGAGGTGCTTTAAGGGCAAGGTTCCTCTATGGGGGAGGAAGATGATTTGGCTGGCTTTGATTCCTGGTAGCATTTCCTTGATATGGTTGATTTTGAAATGTCCTTAGCATATCTCGATAAGGAGGAGTAGACATACTTTGGGGCACTTTTATTTTCAAGGCTACTAGTTCATTTGCCAATTTTTGCACCATTTGATCAGTGGTTCCTATGGTGGGTATTCTAAAGATGAGGAGGATTTACCTCTGTTAGGATCTCTCCTTATCTTTTCTACCAAGATAAGGTCATCTTCTACCTCAGTAGCCAAGTCTTGAGCAGCAGCAAGGTCTATGTGTCTAACCCGTCTCAGCAAAAAACTCACTTCAGGCAGCTGTGAGTTGATGAAGAAACACTTGAGATTCTCAGGTGTTAGCTAGGTGATCATGGGAATCCTGTTCCTCAGCTTGTTGAACTTGGAAATAAAGTCCCTCATAGGTTCATGGGGCTCCTTCTTCATCTATGTGAGTTAGGCTATCAAAGCATGTACATCTTGTGTAGGATTGAACCTGGCTTCAAATTTAGCTTTAAGAGTGTCCCAATCAGTCACTGACTAAGCTTGTAGATGGTAAAACTAGTCTACAGTAGCACCTTGTAGTGTTTCCATGAAAAGCCTGATTGCCACATCCTCAAATTCCACACCTATCACACCACAAGCTATGCTAAAGGAAGCAATATGTTCATCAAGGTGAACTTTCCCATCACCAAAAAATTTGGGGAAATTCTTCCTTGAATTGCATGGAAGCTCATGTAGAGGTGGGGTCAAATTTAGTGGACCAAAAGATTTACCCCAGGGGCCTTGAGCCATGATTTGATTATGTAGAAGTGGGATCATAAATATGGGTGGAGTATGGATAGGCAAAGCTCTACCTTGTATTGGTGACCTGGTAGGAGGAAGACTCCTAGTTTGTTAAAGGTGAGGTTGTGGAGGAAATAACTCAAAATTTATCTACTGCACCAACTCAAAAATAGGGTCAACAACACCTTGAGATTTTTGGCCTCTTGTATAGCATTGAGCTACCATATTGTAAGACAAAAATGAGAAAGAACTGGTCTTACTTTAGCTTGAAGCTTGAGACTTCAAACTGCTATTCTTCCTCAGTGGATCTAGTTTGTAGACTAGATTATATAATGGGAATGGATAAGGCTATAATGATAATGGGTAAGACCTAGAATAGAGTCACCAGAATATGTAATGGATAAGGATAGGAATTTCTTGATCGAAATCCCCAGTGTAGTCACCAAAAAACTATTGTTTGAATATTTTGTCACTAGCATACTGATGAGCAAAATAGGTCTGATCATCCAAACCAAGGGAGATTGGTCATCCAAAGTTGCAGGTTTACCACATCTAAAGGGGAAAAATCTCTCCTCTCATCAAGGGGAGGTTCCCTATAAGTATGAAGGGGCTATATACTATATATATAAGCAAATAATAACACTCAAAGGTAGGATACACCATCCATGTCTCTTCTTTTAGAGATGATGTTCACAAATAAAGGAGAAAATCCTAGTGAAAATATTGACTGCAATTCTCTTCTTTTAGAAGTGTTCTTACAAGGAACAACATGAGTTCTTTAAAGTAGTGACAAGCAACTGGTAACTAAAGGTGTAGTAACCATCAGCCTGAGATGTAGTGCAAAGTCTCCACCTTGACTGCTCAAGAGTGAGATACAAAGGATAACGGGGGCACAAAGTCATCTCAGAATCCTCAACATAGAAATAAAAATAAAACACACTAAATGCAATTGTGGGGGCACAAAGTCTCTCCACAGTTGGATTTAAGACACCTTCCTAATTGCTTTCACTAGTTCTACTTTCCAAATTAAATAAACAAGAACACATTCTAAAGATAGACATAAGAACAATCTCCTCAAATGATACAAGCTATAATAGCACAAAGTCTACAAATAACTTGCTTTCTCATTCAGATAAAATGATATGAACAACAATTTGAGCTCAAAGTCTCAGTATTCACCTTTCAATTTGGGTAGAGTTTTACTTCTGATAATAGGAAGATCTCTTTAAAACAATAAAAGAGATTACAATATATAGCCACCAAGTAAGGCTTGGTGCTCTTTTCCATGGGATGGCCCATGCTGTAGTCAACACCTTCAATGCACCTTCAATTTTGTTTAGAGGGACCATGCCTAGAATAGTGCATTGCCTTAACTATGGCATGTGCATTCATCTAATATGTCTCTTCCTAAGTCCAGATCAACTGGTCTATCCCCTTTGACATCTATGTATCTATCTACTTTGCCTTTACTTCTAGGAAGAAAAATAGGCAGTGCCTTCAATGCTTGTAAGCCAAAATATATACTTAGTGGACTATTCCACCTACTAAAATTATTTCTACTTAGATATTTTGGGCTTTTCCCTCTTTTTACTTTTGTCTTTTCTAGCTTTGTCTCTTCCTGGAATTTAAACTCTCAAGGCTATGTTCCCAACTTTGCCCACTCTTTCAGCTCCTCCATCAGTGGTTTTCCCCTTTGGCATTTTGGCTGCTTTTGAGGGTCCTACAGAAGATGACACATGGTGGCTTCCATCAAGCTCCTAGAAACACTGTAAAAACATTCAAGACTCATTTTGGATTAATGTGAATGATGACACTTGTCGCACTGCACTTAACCTTAGTAACTCACTTGGGGCCCACCATAGTCCTTATGAAACAAAAGGAAGAAACTATAGATGTTGACACTTTTCAGCTTCTACTGAGTTATAACAGAAGATGTGGCATGTTCTGCAACTTTGAAACTTATTAGAAACTATGTCCTGATAGATGACACTTGGAAGCATCCACTTTGACTCTATAAGGGACATGTGGCAGCTTCCACTACACTTTTTAGGTTTGATCTTTCCCAGAGGGAACCTACCTTTCAAGGTCTTGAAAGATGGTTCATTTTTTGAGTGTCAAGTGTCTTTCATGAGGGTACTTACCCTTTAAGATCTTTTGGGCAACCTTCAGGCTTTAATTCCTTTAGACAAAATGTCTAAAGGAATTTCTTCACTTTGTCTTTTTCCATTAGGCATTTTTCCATGGGATTTTCTCTTCGATCGGGCTTATTTCCTTCAAACAAAAGTCTGAGGAAATTCCTTTAGACATTTTGTCTAAAGGAAACATCCTTAACAACTTTGCCATAGGATTTCCTTTCGAAGGAATTACTTTGCTTGCTTGGCCTTTGAAACAGTCCACCTACTCCCTGCCTGCCCTCCTCAAGGCCTATCTGACCCCCCATGTTGCCTTTCAAAAAAGTTTCAAGCGTCCATTTTGGCTCCTAAGTGCCCTCCATAAGGGCACTTATCCTTCGGGCTCTTGGAAGACCCCTTTGAACTTCTTGATTAAAAAAATGGCTAAGTGTTGAACCTATTTCTTTCTTGCAGAGTCCATAGAAGCCAACCTACAGAGTCCTTAGATTTGAGTTTGTAGATCTAGGGGAGTCCGTAGATGTGAGAAATCGGTGAGCAGAGTCTATAGTTTTGAGGCCTTGAGAGTCCGTAGATTTGAGCCTATGGAGTCCATAGTTTTAAGCCTGCAAAGTCCATAAATTTTTGAAAAGCTTGAAAAATGAAGGATTTGAAGGCTCATAACAATTTTTGAAAAGGGAAGAGACAATTTCGGTCTTGTAGGACCAAAATAGTTCTTATGTTGTCCCAAAAATGAGTGACATTTTTTTGGGGACAACAAGGTGTATAGTTGTGTTCATACATGACCAATATATGGATTAAGTAGTATACTACATGCTCTTTCCATTATCATCATGTTGAGCTAGAAGTGCCCCCAAGGAATTATCTGTAGTCGATAGGTACAACAAAAATGGTTTTTCGAGCATAAGAGGTAACAAAATAGATGGATTTGTTAGGTAATCATTTAGTTGCTAAAAAGTTCTTTTGAAATTATTATCCTAGTGGAATGTAACTCCCTTCTTTGGAATTTTTTTAAATGGATGACACTTGTCTGATAACTAAGATATGAAGAATCAAATTTATTGGATCTTGCCTTACAAACTATGAAGCTACTTCAAATTGGTTGGTGGTGGCATCTTTTTTATAGCTTGGACTTTTGTTGGATCAACTTCAATACCCCTATGAGACATAATGAATCCAAGTAATTTTATTGATGTTACTCTAAACACACATTTCTTTGGATTTATTTGGACTTTGTACTCATGCAGTCTTTCAAATATTCTACGTAGCACTGTTGGATGATCAACCCTAGTTTTTGATCTACCTAGTATGTCATCGACATAGTCTTCAACAATATCCTGTATCATATCATGTAATATGATGGTCATGGATTTTTGATAGGTGGCTCCAATGTTATTAATACTAAATGGAATTACCTGATAATAGAATGTTCCCCATGGAATGGTGAATATTGTTTTGTTTTGATCTTCTAGTGCTATTTTGATCTCGGTGTATCTTGAAAAGCTATCCATGAGTGAAAGCATATCATAACCCATTGTGGAGTCAATGATCATGTCAATATTAGGCAATGAAAATTTGTCCTTAGGGAAATCTTTGTTTATGTCTCAAAAATTAGTACAAATTATAATTCCTTCAGGCCTTTTGCTAATAAGTACAACATTAGATATCCGTTTTGAGTAGTTAATAGATCGAATACATCCCCACTTCTAAGAGTTTTTCTAACTCTTTCTTTACTAATATAGCAATGTGAGGATGAATCTTGTGCAACTTTTATTTAATTGGTTTGGCATCATGATTTACCAAAAGGTGATGTAAAACCAAGGCGGGGTCTAAACATATCGTGTCAGAATAAGCCCATGTAAAAATATCTATAAATTCTCTCAATAGATCTGTAAAGACTTCATGTTCCTCCTCAGTGAGGGATGTGCATAATTTTATCCATTTTAGGTTTGATGGAGTTTTGATGTTTATCTCTATTGTATATTCAACTAGAAGGGTTGAGCCATCTTTTAGGAAAGTAGGAAAAGACTTAAAATTTTGGATGATATCAAGGTCCTCTATTAGGACTTGCTCTTCAACTTCTCCAAAGCATGATAAATCTGAGTCCCCTAATGGGAGATCTATCCATGTGACAAAAATAGTTAGAAATTATTGAAGAATTTGATCAAACACTTATGGTTGCTCAAAATTGAACTTAGATCCATAGGCAAGTTCATTATTGGTGGTCTTCTAGTATAAATTCAAAGAAGAATGAACACCCCCATCCAATGGCACTTGAAATAAGTTTTCACCACTAGATAGGCCTTTATCTTTACTTTTTCCCTGGTTAGAAAGTGCCTCAAAGAGGTTTTCACTTTAGGACCTCAATGTTTTATTTATTTGTTTTTGGCTAAGGGTGTTCACCTGATCTCCAAAATAGGCTTCAAGATCTAATGTGATTGAGAACCCTAATTTATGATCTCCTAATGGAATGTTGTCTCTAAGGCCTAGAAAATCATAGAATGCCTCATCATTCAAAAACTCATTAATTGATAAACTAGAATCTTATTAGTCCTAATCTGTCAGTTGGGGATAGTATAATGGCATTGGGTTATGATGAATGACTGGGGTATGGGTACAAATGGAATTATTATAAAATGGGTTAGTCTTAGCTAGGTCATCAAAGATAAGGCTATGACCAGACTCTGCTTCACTATCGATATCATCACTAGTCATCAGTGATGGAATGTGAATAAGATATGTGGGGTCACCCCTAGGTGGATTAAATCCAAGTCCATACAATCTTTTATATTTGGTCATGGAAATTGGCTCAATGGTTCCTTTTTGATTTAGTTCAAGGCCTCTTCCTTCATAGTCTTGATTCTCCATGATCCTATTAGAAATAGGATACTTTACATTCTTATAACAATTAGCTTGGTTGTCATTGTATAACCATGATTCATCTCCCTTGAGAGGGTCTGGTTCTAGGCTAAATGTTAGTACAAACATGATAGGTCCTTTATTTTTGCTCTTTTGTTGCTAATGCATGTGTGGGGTAACTTTAGGTCTTCTAAAGGTCTTTGGATTCTAAGGAAGATTGGTAATATGAAAGGTATCATGCATTAAATATTCTCTTGGGCCATTAGCTAAAATAATGTAATGATTAGAAGCTTTAGGAGGTAGCATGTGGGAAAGGGAATCTAAGGTATTAAGATCTATACAGTTGTCTTCTAGAGAATAAATAAGTATGACATTTCCTTTATCTTACTTAGAAATTGGATTTATATCGCATTGGTAATTTTAGCTTTGAAACTCATCTTCAAAATGTTTCAAGTGCGCATATGGGTGCAAATCTCCTGGAATATTTACTTCCATCCCTAAGTGGGAGAACTTGATAGATTGGTATAGTGTTGATGGGACTACATGAATCTCATGTAACCAAGGCCTATCTAGAAGCATATTATATGACAACTCAAGATCAATCACATGGCAAAGTGTATCATGGGTCAAAGGCCCAATGATAATTAGCAAGCTAATGGTGCCTTATGATTCTCTCTCCTAATTATCATATGCTTTGATAGTTATCATTTTTGGTTGGAGATCTACCATTATGTACCTAAGAAGCTTAATGAGCTTTTGAGACACTATGTTGAGGCTTGATCCATTATCTATAAGGACATGTATTACTTTATGTCACTTTATATAAACTTCTATGTATAATGGATTATTATGGAGTGGGATAAGGGAAGACATATCACTTTTGTTGAATGTGACTTGTTGGGTGGGAGCTAGGTGTCCAACCAAAGCTTGAAATTTATCAAGGGATATGTCACTATAAATAGTGAATTGGGTTAAGAACTCATTCAAAATGTTCTTGTGTATCATCGATGTTCACAATAAATCTAAAATAGAGATATGGGCTAGTGTCTTCTGTAATTGTTCCACAATATCAAACTTATTTTATAGGTTAGTGGTAAATGGCTTATTCCAAGGTTGAATGGCTAGTTAGATAATGGGAAAAGTGGTAGATGGCTATGGGCCTGGGATGGTAATCTTTTACCTTCAATTTGTGATTGCATAATCAAGATTAAGTACATGACCATGGTTGCCAACAATTTATGGTAATGGTGTGGGACTAGATAGGATAAGTCTCGATTGTTAGTACACTTGTATGTGGTCACGAGGCAAGGATGAGTTATCAATATAAGGTCTAAAAGTGGAAATATTGGTGTGTTAGTTTGCTTGTATGTGGTCCCAGGTCAAAGAAGGATTATTCATATAATTTGGCTCAATAATATTGTTTATCAATGGTCTAGATTGATTCGTGATTGGTCTAGGATTAATGGAGATGGTATTAATGCTACCCCATACAATATGACCTACAACCCTATTGTAGTCATGTGTAACTACATGTTAGGTTTGTTGGTTGTTACCATTCTAACCTTAGTTTTCTCCATTATTCTAATGTTATTAGTTATACTATTGATCTTGTTGGTTTTGTTGGTTTAACCTTTGATTTTGATACTATTAATTTTGTTGTTACACTGGTCATGGCTATTATTATTGCTATCATTATTAGTTATGCTATGGAAAAGGGTTTTGATTTGTGCCACGAGTTTGATTTGCACACATCTTTGTAGATTATTCCTATTGACCTGATGATACTCACATAATTCATTTTCATGGTACCAATCAAGATAAGGAATGCCTTGTGGATAATGCTTTGGTACAAGCCAACTAATCAAATTAGTAATGATAAGTTTTCAAAATATAGACTCTATTCTCTTCAAGGTCACTAAAAACATGATGCATAGGCACAATTCTCCTTAGAAGAGGGTTTTGCAATGGCAAGGGTTATGGCATCTATTGCATGGGTCTTGGTGGTTGTTCTTATAGTGTTGGTTGAAGAGGTTTTCAGGTAGGATTAAGCTAAAAAGATGGTGCAAGTTGAGTAGATGATGTTTTCACCATTTGGACATGATGTGACTCAACTAATCTATTTCCCACAACATTCATATTGCATTTGAATTTTTTTGGTCTAAATTGATTATTGGCCTATACTAGTTGTGATGTTTGTGCTTATATTGGATGTTGGTTTTGGCTACTTCCCTAATTGGTACCTTGGTTCTGATTAGTTGAATTAAGCTTGATGACTCCTTTATTAATAAGTGCCCACTTGATCAATAAACCTTTGTCAATGATTTCTTTAAAGGTATGTGCACACTATAGTTCCAGATGATATGCTATCTCACTATGCATGTTTTTAGTGAATACAAGAACTATTTTTTTATCTAGTAAACTATGAGTGAATCAGCTTACAAGTGCTCTCCATCACTATAGATAACTTGAAAAATTATCACCATCTTTTTGTTTAGCTTGCATCAAATCAACCAATGAAATCTCATGCTTGATATTATAGGAAAAGTGTTGCAAAAATTTATCTGAAAGATCATCAAAATTAGTTATTGAATTCTTAGACAACTTTAAGAACCACTCTAAGGCTTGTCTAGTTAAGCTCCTTAGAAACAACAATAAAAGGTATATGTCATTATATGCCACTAGTTGGCATGCGATAAATAATTATGTTAAATGGGATTTGGGGTCACATTTCTCCTTGTATTTATCAAACTTTAGGGGCTCATATCTTGGAGGAAATGGAATCTATAAGTAGTCCATGTTGAAAGGATAGGAACACACATCTTCCAATTTAAACTTTTTAATCTGTTTCCCCACTTGGATGGTGGCGATTGTATCCTTCATTATTTTAACTCTTACTCTAAGAAACCTATGGAAACATTAGCTTGGGTAGATGGTTAGGTGGTCACATTTGAATCACTTTAACCAGGGTATGATGGGGTTATTTGGTATACATTGGATTGGTTGGGAAATAAACTAGGAATATGCATATGTGGATTAGGATGTACTTGTTGAAATTACATGTTTGGTTATGAAATATTCTAGTTTGGGTTGGTGACGAAAATTTGAATTGGAGGATTTTGAGGTTGGGATGGAGAAATATAATGATACTATGCCTGTTATGGTTGAATAGGGACCTATTGTTGACTATTGAAACCATACGATTGAGTGGGAAGTTGTGAGCCAAGACCCTATCTCTAAACTTGTGGTATGTTTTGCACAAAAGGTAATTGTTGCCTAGTAGGTATTTGAGAGACATAAAAACCCCCGTTTTGCATGAATCCTAATTGGGAAGTTGGATATTTGGCACCAATAACTGACAAACATGAATATGTTATTGATTAAACATCATTTGGTTTTGAATTGGCATGTTGGTATGTGAAGAAGAAGGTACATTTGCTATTACTTGATGAGGTGGAAAATTAGTTGCCCTTTTTTGAGGTGGAAATATGTTTAACCTCTAATGCATTAGTATATTCATTTGTGCATATTACTATGGAATATTACTCATCACCTGCTAAGGAAGAATAGGATTCATCACATGCTGTTGTTGAGGCATGACATTAGTGGTTGGTTAACTACCTGATCCTATTGGTTGTGCACTTGATAAAGTAGTTGGTTGAGGTTGGGGTAAAAAATCTCCCATTCCTAGGTTTTTAGAGCCACTCATGGTATTAACTAAAGGCATATGTTGTTGACTAGTTGTTTGTGTATTAGTACCACTTTGATTTGGATTGGACATTGCTTGTTCATTGTCCACTATCTTTTGCTCATTATTTTACATAGAAGCGAAAGACACTTCTTCAATTATTAGCATATGCAACAAGTTTTCTACCAAAGTGTTTTTCATTAATGGGTTTAAACTTTGATTATCTTGACTAGTTAACTCTATCAAAACTCCTGTAGAAGGAACTAAGTCAATAAGAGGTTTACTCACCATGGTCATCTGATTGAAATTGCATACTAGATTTAGGTAGGTTTGATATGTTGTCTGCATTTGGTTAAATTGGTCTTCCATGAGGTTATTTCCTTTGTTAAGCATATTAGGGTCCTGATAAGTATTTTGGACTAGAGTTAAAATATTGATAGAAGAGGCCTATTGACTATACAATATGTTGTGAGGCATTCGTATTAGGCTTGGTAAACTTTCATGAGGGAAGTTCCCCATAAACTTAGCCCCTAATTCTATGGATCTAACCAAAATCTCATATTTTTTCTCCAACAAATGATGCTCAAATAAAAATAGATCATGCATGGAAGGCATATTTATAAAGTATGATTGTTGAGGAGCTGGTTCTTCAACTATGGGTATCATAGCTAGGTATTGTGTGGTTTGTTCTTGGTCCTATTCTAAATATGGTGGTGTATTAACCAAATAGTTAGCCAATGGATCTTGGTTTTGTGCCCCTATTTGAGTATTATAAGAGGGATAAGGATATATCTCATAAGAAAAATTATTGTTTGTGTAGGGGTATTGCACTATTTCTTCTTGTGTAACCGCATTACTAATCCCTAAATTATATATAAGTCCACTACAAGTTTAGGAATACATGTTGGGATCCATAGTAAATGTTTTTATGATATAAAAGGAAGATAGTTCTAAAAAATATAAAAAGACAATGCCTAAAAGATGATATTCAAACCTAGTTTAGATTCATCAAAAGGATGGAAAGGTTTATGCAATGATTTGTGATAAAATAAGCTAACTTTAAGTATCTAATGTTACACATCTTATACAAAAGGATCAAGTAAATAGACCTAAAATTGAAATGCCAAACTCTAAGGTTAAAGTGTTTCAAATCAATCTAAACTAGGAAAATAAACCATTGCTAGGTCTTTTGGCCAAACACAGCGTCAAAATCTAGACTCAAATAAGGCATGTGCTAGGACTCTTGGCCAAACGACATCAAAATCTAGACTTTGAAATAGATGAGATTTTTAATTTAATGGATTTGAAATACTTTTAACAAAAAATAGGTATTTGACTCTTTGACATGAATTCAATTAAATAGGTATAAGGTATGAAATAAAAGACACTTTAGGGATAGTTTGTTTTCTCATAAATAATGGTATAAAACTTGGTTGTTTTGATAAATAGGCTAGATACATGTGAACAATGTAACTGTGCTAGACAAAGATTCATAAAGGTATACTCAGATTAGCTTAAAAAAATGTGTACAAACTTGAATTCTATGCAAAAAGGTCTATGAAATAATGTTTGAAATGTTTTGGTCAGCATGACAATGCTAAACTACTCAAAAGACGTGAAAAAATGTTTGTTTCAAAAAATCTCTAAGGCAAAGATGGTTTCTCACAAATTTGGTAGCATAACACTACCTTTCTTAACTCAAATGACATACATATATTCAAAGTTTTGACAATAACTCTAAGGCAAAAAAGTATGTATTCAAATGATCTTAATGGAAATAGGATGATAGAAAACAATTTTGGTGCATAGACTCAAAGTTTAAGTGTTTAGCACAAAATGACTTAAGTCTATCAAGTGATTATAATGATTATGAATCTTAAACGAACTTCAACCCAAATTGGAAATTGAACCTAAGTTCCCTCAAGTTTAGTTAAAATGGTGAACCCACTTATCACATCAACCCTATGAATTTATGAAGGTGAAATTTCAAATTTGGATTATAAATGAAGGACTTTAAACAATTTTTGGTAAAAGTCTAGACTTAATTGGGCAGCATAACTACACCAAAGTGGATGATATGACTCCAAGTTTTGATGAACTTTGAGCAAGGAAAATTGATGATTCATGTGGGTAGCATAATGCCTCTTTATTCAAAGGGAAATGAAGACTATGTGTTTTGGTTTGTATTTTTTGTTTAAAATAAGTTTTTACTTGAAACAAGACTTTAATCTAGGACAAAACCAACTAATTAATCACTCTTAAGTCTTAAACTGACAAGTTTGCTTGGTATTGTTGTAATCTATCAATATACATCATTTGAGAGGCTTTTAGTGTTCATCCAAAAAGTAAAATGTGAATTATATAGTAGGGTTTTTATACCCTCCTCTCAAATGATAGAACTATGACATGGACCTTGAGGTGCACCTTACACCAACAACACTTTTATGGTAAGTGGGGATTTGTCGAAGATCTACAAGTTTTTAAATGTCTACATAGATCAATTTCCCAATGACTTTCATGTCACATTGCAAAATAAATGCACTTAAATTATGTGTTTGTGACACTTGGATTGTTGTGAAAAGGTCTTGTCCTTTTTTCAACCACTACATCTATCACTTGCCTAGTGCAGTTTGATGTCCAAAGTACAAATATGTCCCATGTGCAACTCCAACACTAGAAGGTGGTTTAATCACTCAAACCTCTGATCTTAGTGGGAGTGGTTGAAGTCAATGATAGGAGATGAAACCCCAGGTTAAAGCTTCCCTATAGAACTTATGGGAGGTATTGAAGTCCCACTCAAAAGCCAAGATACAATAAAATACATGACTAATAGAAAGACATTAGGGTCATTTCAAGATCACCCAAATTATTACAAGTTTTTAGGGAGTGCTTTAGATGTCATTCTTTCTATGTCTTGGACTAAGCATGTTTATAATAAGGATGGTTCTTTTCATTTCAAAATTTCCCTAAAGGGGATAGATAGAAGATCATACATGCAACAACCCTCTTTTTAGCAATCAAATTCTAAGTTTAAACAACTATTGAAAATAAAAATTTGACAAATGAGTTCAATTTTAAGTACCAAATGAAATATTATGTGGTGCTCTTTTGACCCCTTGGTCTTAAGTTTTAAAAACATGTAAAGATTACATTAAAAAAGACTAAATGAAACAATAAACACCTACTTTTGTTTTAAACCCAATGTTTTAAGTGTTCAAGACTTAGCATGTTAAAGATTCATTTTAGGCACCAAATTTGAAGTGTGCATGATTTTAACCAAGTTCTTTTTAAAAATCTAAATTAAAGTGTATGATTAGTTAAAACACCCACATTAACTTCTAAACCATCCTTTCAACCTATAAAAATAAGATTAGGACTACCTACCTTGAAGCACTTTAGAGGATGAGACAAGGACTTTTGAAAAATGAGCTCTCAAGTTAATAGTTGAGTTGGGTTAATAGGTGAGTTGGGTTGATAGGTGAGTTGGGCTTCACAAGTGAGTTGGGTTGAACAGGTGAGTTGGGGTTGAGTCAGGGTGAGTCAGGGTGAGTTGGGGTCAAGTTGGGGTTGAGTTAGGGTGAATCAGGGCTAAGTCAAAGTGGAGTTAGACTAAGTTGGGGCTGATGCAAAGTTATAATGCACTAATAATTCCAAAATCCATTGCAATTAGTGTTATAATGCCAAATTGTTGAGCCAAGTCAAAGCCAAACATGGTGCCAAGGAGAGATGAAAGTAGCCACACTTCATTGATAAAGACTTTATGAGTACTGATCATGCCATTTGTGAACATAAGATTGAAATAGGGGGATATTATTATTATGTTAGTGAATAAAACAAATCAATCAAAAACACACTAAACTAACACCCGAAGCCTATCTCAAATGAGGAGCTTATTTAACAAAACAAAAATGTAAAACACAACTAAAACATGAAGGAAATACCTTCCTTCACCTTCCTTAGATGCTCCAAAATGTTTGTTGTAGTGGCTTGCTCAATTTGTGCTCATGAAGTCTTCATGAATGAAGTGTGGCTAATTTTATCTCTCCTTGGAACTATGTTTGGCTTTGCTCAATAATTTGGCATTATAACACTAATTGCAATGGCTTTTGGAATTATTTGTGCATTATAAATTTTCATTATCCAAGCTTAAAAATCAATAGGCAAGGACTCCTATTTATAGATTTTTGAAATGGTTTAGGATCAACCATGACCATCCATCTCAATATTGAGATGTGTGGCCATGAATTAATCCAAATTATGTAATTAAAGTTCATAAATATCACCCATATATATTTATAAATAAGGGGAATTTAAGAGGCATGAGAGGCATTGATGAGGCATGGGAGGGTCTCAATGAGGCATGGGGTGGATTGATGAGATATTTTATGCATTTATGGCCTAGGGATGTCTTTCCAAGAAATGATGTCATTTGATGATGTAGATATTCAATATCAATTTATAAAAATAAATATTCAAAAATTTCCATGGAAAATTAACCTAAGATCTTGATTTGGTTTAATTAGCCTTAAACATGATTACTCAACTTTGATGCAAAACCTTGACAATTTATGTATAAATTAATCAAATTGGTCAAAATGTCATATTATTGGCTCAAAATTTGAGTGGATTAGAATTGGAACTCAATGTTAGATGTGTTGGAACCATTATCCCAATTAGGATGTTGTAAATGCAAAATAGCAAAGGCATGTGTCTCATATAATAAATTTGATAAAAAAGAGCAATCCAGATCACCCAGGTGTGAAAATATCATTTTGACTCAAAATGATTTGATCAAAGTTAGTTGCTTCATGAATTGAATTGCCCCATTTAATAACACTTTATCCAAAATTAGCACTTTAATATATCAATTTTAACTCATTTAATGTGTTTTAGTGTTTTTAGGCCAAATTGTGCATTTTGGTGGAAATTGGTCAAAATCCTAATTGATGGTCATTGGTGGCCAAATTTAGGTGTCTATAGGTGTCAGGACCACAAAGAGTCATGTTTTGAGACACCTAAATGGTTGGTGCATAAAAGTAGTGCTAGTTCATTAAGCATGAAAAGGTAATCAATGTGGTTAAAGTGACCAAAGTAATGTTGTCACAAAAAAGTGTAAATGGTGGGCTGAAGTGACCAAATCAATGTTGTCACAAAAAGTACAAAAGGTGGGGTTAAGATGAAATGGTCTTGTTGATGAGGGGTTAATATAGTAAAATATAGAGTAAGGTTTGAAAATAAAAATCTGAGTGGTTCAACCATTGATGGTCAAGATCGATCAACAACATTTAGCTATGACCATTGACTGTCAATAGGAAACCCTAAAAGGGTGATTGTTAAAGGTTAAATGAGACTTTTATTTTCCCATTTGTAATTTAAACCTTGATATGTTTTCCTTAGTAGTGTTAAAATATATGGTGATTGCGCTCATTGAGTCTCATTCTTTCTTAGTGAGGTGGGTTTGACCAAGGTTGAGTAGTGAGTTGGAGGTTGACTAAGGTGGGCTAGAGCAAGTTAGAGAGCCATTGAGGATGCAGAGAGGAAGTTCTAGAGCATAGGGCCAAGTAGTGGTAATGGTATCAAGGGTCTCACCATGATGGAAGATGTTGAATGAGGTAGGGGATAAATTTAAATTTGGTATTTTGTTGTTGTGGGTAGGTTAGGGGTTGAAAATTAGGGGATTTTCAAGTTTTTAGTATGTAATTGGGTAGTAAGTAGGTAAATTATTGATTAAAAATGAAGGTTGTCTATAAATAGATAGGGTGTAGGTAAATATTTCACTATTTTTTTGTTTATAGTGTATTTGGGTAGGATCTAGGGTTTGTGTGTCACTGATGATCTCAACATAGTGACCATCAATGGTCGCTATCAACCATCATCGATCGATAGGCACCTGTCAAGCAGTCGGTGTGTGGACCATAAAAATTCACAACCTAACCATTAGTTGTTGAAAGATGATTAGTGATGGTTTTAAAAATAACCATTGTTAGTTGACACTTGATCATCAATGGTCATTACAAGGTGAGGGTTAAAAGTTGAAGGGTTAGGTGAGGATTTGAGAAAAGAGGTATATGGTTAAGGCTAGATTAGGAATGAGTTAAATTTTTGGATATGATGTTAGATAGGGTAATGGTTGGGGTTGTGTAAGGGGGGTAAGGTATGATAGGTCTTAATATAAGATGTGGTTTAGGTAGGAATTGGTTAATGTTAGGTAAATAGGTTAAGGTAGGAATGATGGTTAATAGGTGGAATTTATAGGTGATGTTTGATGGGTAAGTTATATTAAGGTATATGTATAACTTTGTAGGTAAGCTTGAGTAGCTATAGATGTGAGACCAAGTACCTCAACTACTAGATGAGGTATGTAAGGATATGATGGACCATAAGTAGGAGCATATGACTATAGTGGGCCTAGGGAACATGAGATATTATCAACACAGTCTTATAGATGTGACTATGTTAGTGGCCCTTATCAAGAGATGAGATATGATGACCAAAACTTTCTTGCTTCCTACTAGAGAGATTACATCCTACCAAAGGATATTCATCAAATTTTAATGCTATAAATATGGGGTGAGTTGATAGAGTACATTAGCAATGAGGAGTGAAAAGTGTATATGAACTAGTTATTTGGCATAGACTTTATTCATGCTAGGTGGCATGTGGGGGTTTTCATTATGCACCTATGTATTAGATGGATAGGGAAGGGAGATAACTTATCATGATGATGATATCCATTACCTACTATGTACTCCTAGATTATATTAGTGATAGATTTACCTTTTTATTATTGGGTGTTCTTATTGACATGGTGATCAATTGAACTATGTTTGCTTAGGCCTCAGTTTTACTAGTCCAAATCTACCTAGAACTCTAGGGATATAGAGTACATAGGCATTATGGTATTAGCATCAGATTTATATTTTATTTTTGGTAATATGAGCACATTAGGGTTCTTTGATCAGGTGGATTGCCATAACACACATGGAATCAGATGGACTTTAGAGCTGATTTTATGAGGTGGAGAGCTAATTACACACTTAAAGCACTAGGGGGAATAAAATGAGACTTGAAGGGGTATAAGGATAATTTGGAGGCACTAGTGGATGGAGAAGTCATCTAGATGATGTATACTAGATTCCCAACATGGGTGAGCTATACTAGTAGACCTTGTCACTATAGATTTATATGTGGATTTATGGGAGGAGAGACTATGAGGTGGAACTCATCCCATTTGATCAGGCCAATATGTAGTTCAAGCTTGTGTATGGTGTCCCAAGTGATTTTTTAAAATATAAGAGAGATGATGATGAGGCACCACTACCTCCACTAGATACTTAGGAGATATAGATTAATTATGAGGAGCCACCTATGGCTATGACTATCAATGATATAGGAGTTATGCTAGATTACCTTGTATGGTTTCAAGCACATTATGTAGTGGTAGTATTTGGGGGAGATTTTGCATAATAGTTTCTTGATGTAGACATGGTTGAGGGGGGTGGGGATAAAATGGATGTGGATTCCCTTGATATGTAGGCATTTATTATAGAGAAATATCAGACGAGGGCAACTCTAGTCATGGTATAGGAAGATTTAGTAGCATTAACCCTAGAGAAATATATGACATAGGGATAGGTGGACACTCTTGCATAGGAGAGGGATCAGGTGAGAATATAACTAGACTTGGTTACATAGGAGAGATGCTCTAAGATAGGTAGGAGGGTGGGAACTAACACTTGTAGGACCATCAAGGACCATTATTGTGGAGATGTATGTGGCCATAATTGAGAAGCTCAAATATTATGAGGTATTGGTATTTAGATATCTTCCATATGAGCCTTGATATGGTGAATATATAGCATTGGTTACTTGGGGAGTTAGCAATGTGACATTGGGTTAGTGGGAAACATCTATGGGTGTATAGATAGGGCCAGAGGATAGATAGGCTCTAGGGAGAAGTAGTGCTCCTCCAACTTAGACTCTTGTGAGACACCTATTTTGATGTATTATATGATTTTGATACCATTATATGAGCCAATGTAGAGATATGTATACATTATTGTGAGAGACATGGATATTTGTGTTATATATATTATTATTCCTATGACGAGATCATGATGTGATCATGGTTATGGATGTGGCTTATGGTTTATGGTTATTGGTTATTGCTGATTTAATTTATGATGTTATGATGTTTTTTATCATAGGATTATGATGTTTTGATGTGATTATGATTTTATGGATGTTCATGATGTTATTTATGATGTTATTGGACATGATTATGATGTTATGATTAACATTTCTCTCATGAGTAGATGTATATTGTGTTATAAATGTAGATGTTTTAAATTAATGAATCTATATTTCCTTATCTAGATAGACATGTGATGGATAACATATGTAGATACATATTTAAAAAGGAAAATATGAAAGGGTTATATATGCAAAAAATGGTTGTGATTAGTTGATGTGATTGGTTGAAAGGGTGAAGTGATGTTTGATGTATGAGATGGTTAATTCATTAAAATATTTTTATGATTAAAACACTTAAATAAACAAGGTAAAAAGGCAATCACAAAATAAAACACATATTTTTTATTTAGATGTTTTTTATGAATTGCATTTGCCTAGATGAAGGTTAATTAATTTTAAAACATAGAGTAAGTTTGGAAAATAAGACTAGATGTGAGAAAATAAAATAAAGATAAAACAATCAAAAGACAATCGTCTAGTGAATGTATCAAAAAAATATTTGTGAGAAAAAAAGGAGACATGATGATTCTTATTTGGAAAGGACCAAAATAAATTAAAGTTAGTCCAGCTTATGAACATAAGCCTTTGACATTATTTGCATTAGTGGTCATCGATTGGTTAAAAAGTCTCTTGAGCACATAGTGTAAAGTAAGCACAAAATCCCTTATTGTATAGAGGGTATAAATGGGAGATGGATGATAAAGGAACCTTTGTGTGAGGTTAGATTACCTCTTCTATAGGTTTCAAAAGAGTCAGTATGAATAAATATATGTCATAGATGGTGTATATTGATTGATGTGGGAAGTCTACTCATGGAAACCGATTGTGGCTTCCAAATAATGCATCTTTTGATATTTTTGTTATTGATTTAGAGAAATTAATTGATGTGAGAAGCTTCCAAGAAATTTCTTTCTTTTTATAAATGTGTTTACCTTGCCATCCTTTAAGGGAGTGGTCTAATCTTTTTGAGACTTGTTTTAGGCTTTGTGATAGTTGTCCTTCAAGGGAATAGTCTACCTTACATTGAGCAATTTTGATTGGTTTTAGTAGCTATCTTTCAAGGGAACAAGATGTGAATGCTAGAGATGACCCATAGAATATATGGTTGTTAATTTTTTTGATTTTTATGACATAGACTTACTTATATAGGATAAAAGGCTTACCTTTATGAAGGAAAAACTGAAACACAAGAAGGTTAAAATAGTGGGTGAGAGGATTCTATGAGAGATAATGACCATGGGATTTTATCTTATTAGGGATAAAAGGTATCCATGAGAATCATGACATGGGTAGAGCCATGGCACCAATGTTTAGGATTAAGGCTATAACTATGATATAAAATCACAATATTTTATGCTTTAATCGGTAGTCCTCAAAGTGAGGTGATGAAGGTGAAAATATCATATACCAAAGGATGAGCTTAAGTTAGATAGAAAGTGAGTTTTATCTTATTTAACAAAACAAAGGATGTAAATGCAAAGTATTGAGAGGCTCAATTTCTAGTTTCCCCTTAAGAGAGGATAACTAGTAAGTTCCTAATCCATATTTGTGTGTTATGATATAAGGTCCAAGTAAATTAAAAGCAAAATTGCCCTGATTTCTTTTATCCATACTAGTTACATGTTGATTCTCCCTTAGGATGAGGTCTTTGATATTAAATTATTATTTTCTTAGGATTTTTTTATAGGTGCACTTGATTTGTTCTTGATAGACATGAATATGGCTAAGCATGGCAAAATGATGATCATCAAGTAGCTCGAGTTGGGTTAAATATTATTGTCAATAATTGCCCTAAAAAATGATATACCATAGGGATATGTGAATGGAGGGAATTTAGACTTCAAGAGGCAAGATAGCCTCTACTCCAATAACAAAGGAGAAAGGGGTAGAACCCATAGGGGTTTAAATTCTAGTACATTATTCCCAAAATGTGAAAGGGATAAGTAAATGTGAATCCTGACCAAATACTTTAACCATTTTAGTTAGATTTTTTTTAAGGGTTTTGTTAGAGGCTTCTACCTATCCATTAGCTTGTGGATGATAAGGTGAGGAGAAACTTAACTTAATGCCAAACATGTCATAAATACTTTAGAATTTTTGACTCTTAAAATATTTACCATTATTGGTGATTATCTTATGAGGAACATTGAAATGATAGATAATATGATGGTTAATGAAATCAATAATCTTGTCAGCTTTGGTTGAAATGAGAGGAATAATTTCTACCTATTTGGTGAAATATTCCATCATAGTGATGATAAAATGATGTCATTATGAAGAATGGGGTTTAATTTCAGTAATAAGATCTAGTCTCAATTGTGAGATGGGCCAAAAATCCTTGGATACTTGGAGACTATAGCTAGGTGCATGATGTAAATTGGCATGTTGTTGACATTTTACACACTTATTTACATAATCACAATAGTCTTGATTAAGGTTGGGCTAATAGTATCCAAGGTGAAGGATATGTTTAGTGATAAATAATCCATTAAAGTGTCCTAAAAAAATCCCATCATGCATTTCCTTGATAGAATGAGAGATCTTATGGTTATGTAGGTAGCAGAAAAGAATACCATCGAAGCCATGCTTATAAATAATTCCCCTATTATGGTGAATGAGATGTACTATGAATGAATTCTCTTAGACCATTCCTAGAAAGATCAGAATGTATGATGACAAGGTTGAGATAGTCAAATATTTACTTATACCAAAGATTGGATGGGGCTTATTCCACACTATAGATAGAAGGAGGGTTTGACATGAGTGATTCAGGGGATGCCATGTATGGGTAAGTGGATGTAAGAGGTTGTGTATAATATGGAGCTATACACCCTTTTGGGTTAGGAATATATCTTGGGTTGGGTTCAATAGGAATTTTTAGGGATTTTACATGGGTTGGGTTGGAGGTACGATTGGGTTGATAGGTTATAGATGTGTAGTGACCTTGGTACTAATGAGTAGAAGGGTAGAAGGTATGAAAACCACCAACATTTAGAATGAAGTGGATGTTAGTGGGTTGAAAATAATAGAAATGGTATCAAAACTAATAGAGGGTACTCCAATGGTAAGTGGATTATAGGTTCCAAAAGGTTGGGTTACTCCTATACTAGAAGGGTTATTGGTTTGGGTAGAAGGCATTTAGGTATGGGTTGGTATTGGATGGTGGTATTGGTGGGATTGTTAGTAGAATAATACGCTTGGGTGACTAAGGGTTTTATGTAAATGGTGGAAATAGAAGTGCTACCCATAATATGGGATGGCATACCATAGGGTGGATCAATAGGTGGGACCAAAGTAGGGGTATGGTGAGATATGGTGTTAAGGTAATGTTAAAGGGCTATGGGGTTGTTATCTATAAATGTGGTGAAATATGTATCTCCTTGGACAACTGTTTGAGGTATAATAAGACTTTTAGAATGGTGAGGTGAAATTTCCACATCTAAATGGTACTCCATAGAAGAGGAAGAAGAGGAAGATGGGTGGTTGGGAGGTGGATCTTGATTTTCTTGGTTTCTTAGTTGTTATCTAGTGAGAACCATGAAAGGAAGAGAAGAGAAAGATACAAGTGATCTCACAACTCAAAAGAGAAGAAAATACAATAAAAATATCTCAAGGAAAAAAATTCATACACTAAATTTGTTAAGATTTTAGGATACTTTATTATCTCTCTTTTGGCTTATGCCTCAATTTAAAAATAAGTTAAGAAGACCAACTTGGGGTTATAGAGCGAGTACTAGAATAAGATGTCTAAGGATAGTTTTAGGTAGTTTAAATATTCTCAAGATCTATATTAGATCTTAGTACATGGATTGATATTGGGGCCTACCCCTCACTTCACACATCACAGTGATAAGGGTGTCAGGTACTTATCCAAAATATATCAAGTTGCTAGAGATCAACTAGTGTACTGAGTTAGTTCTCCCCTTTATGGTGAAATCTAAGTAGGATAGCTGAGGAAAGTTGACCACTAGGTGATGAAATCCCAATCAGACCTTATGTCAATGATTTGATGTTTAATTGAGTATGTGGTTTGGTCTTGTGGGTGTGGAGAGAATTGAGACTATGATTAATTTACTTGATTAATTAATGTGAGATAATCAACATAAGAAAACTATGTATGCAAAGTTAATTTTAATCCAAAAGAAAATTTTGGTGTCTTTTTAAATGAATAAAAAATAACTAGGTTGCACTTATATTAGAGGTGATGATGCAAATCCTAATCCTAGGATGAATGCTTTTGGTTTTCAAAAGTGAAAGCAAAACAAAATAATTTTTACTTTTTTCTAAGAGAGCAAAAGAAACTAGAACTTGCATTTTGGAAGGGAAGAAAGGAAGTAAGGAATAATTACTTTTCAAAAAAGAATTCAATGAATTACTCTTCTCTAATGGAAATAAATTCCCTATAACTATGAACCCAAGAAAAAGATCAAAGGTCCCACTAGGTGTGCCAGAATGTTTCATTAAAATTTTGCTTTTTTTCTTTAGAAAGAAAGTTGTAAAACTTGAAGGAAGGGTGTGGTTAGTATAACTTGATGTGTTTTACATGTGTGAATCTATATGATTGTGTATAATCCTCTTTGTCTAGGGAGGATGATCTGTAGATAAGAAAACACTAGAAGAGAATGATTGATTAGTGAGATAGTAGGATGGATTGCCTAGCATGGGATAGATCTAAGAAGTAAAAGCTTCCTTAGAGGCTTTCAATCCACACTTTTAAAACACTTAAGTTATGATATATTAAAAATAGGTACTTTCATGAAAAAATAGAAGGTACTCAAATCAAATACAAAAAAATGATTAAAGAGAAACAAGTGATATTTTGACTAAAATAATAATAAACGATTGAATATTAATGCTAAATTACTCAAAATTGATTAAAAAAATACGTTGAAGTTCTATGATTAAATATAAACTCAAAAAATGGAATTTAGGTACAATTAAATGGGTTAAATTATCTTGTTATAAAAATTGGCACATAATGACCATTGGTGGTTTGGGTATGACCGTTGATGGTTGTTAACCATCAGTGGTTAAGGTAGTCCATAGATGGTTAGGTAATATCATCAATGGTTAATGTGGGATATGGTTTGGGAAAAAAAATCTATTGAGGGGAGTTACAGAGAGGTTTTGGATATGGTGTCTAGGTTGAATTTTGGTAACTAGATAGGAAATGATACTCAAAGGTATTTAGTTTAGGGATTTAGTGTTTGTGTGAGGGAGATAGGCTATGGGTGGTTTTGGGTATAAGGTTAAATGTATGGAGATGTATAAATCCAACATGGGATAGTGAGGTGAAAGAGAAATAGAGAGGAATGACATAAGCAAAGAGACAAATAGAGCTAATTACAAAATCTTAACAAAAAAACATAGATACATAGCTTTTGGATTCACTTGGGAGTTAAAACCTCTTTCACCTACCTAATTTATTATGATGATGATTTATACTTACAACATTATCTTCCTCTCTTAATATAGGGGAAAGGGATGTTTGAATCAAAGGGTTTAATGAATGGTTTATCAAACAATCTAATCATGCATTGATCATGCGAACAATAAACCAAATTAGATAATTAGTAATTAATGAGTGAGATGAAATTGAATTGTAGTTGATTACTTTGATCATGAAATATTTCAAGTAACTATTTATGGTTAGGTTCAACCATCAATGGTTAGGGAAACATAGTCAAAATGGCTAAGATTAATCATTTTCACTTATGTTTGGTAGTTGAGAAGTTAGGAAATGGTCCAAGGTAATAAAAGGGGGTCATGGGGTGATTCGATAAATAAAAAATCATTTTTTGGTTTTTTAGTGTATACACCTTTGTAAATTTTTAAAAACCATTATTTGGAGGTCTAAACCCTCAAAACAAAGCCTATAGACCCTGTAGACTGAGTTTGAGTATGTAAGGAGACCAAGATATTTGTAGAAATGTGGAATAGATGACTTGAGAAAGGAATTTAATGCATGGAAACGGTGTGGTAGAGTTATAAAATCCTTCACAAAATTTCAAAGTTTATTGAAACCATTTATGGAAATTTAAAACTCAAAATAGGAGCTCTTAGGTCCTGCAGACCACTATCCACCCAAAACTAGGGTTTAGAAATTAAAATTCAATGTGTAGGAGATATAACTGGTGAAATTTTCCCAAATTCAGTAATATGATAGGTATTCATGTGTTTTGAGATATTTTTGAGTTTTATCTTTGATTCCATACATGTTGGTACAATGGGAGAGGACCGTGTATGCTTATGGGCAAGAAAGACATAATTAGGCCTAATAGTGACCAAAAGAAGGTGAGTAAAGTGAATTAAATGTAGAAAAAGGAGATGAAATTTTTTATAATGAAATTAAAAAATAAAGGGTATCTAAGTTTGGAATTATTTTTTGAAATTACATTTGTACATAACCATACAAGGTGAAAAATCCTTAAAAAGGCTACAAAGATTGTGTCTTGAGAAGGTAGAGTTGTGCAGGCTAAGGTAAGAAGTGTTGATGAGTTGGTGAATGGAAATAGAGGTCTAATGAGACCCTTAAAATCATGATAAAGACAATATAAACCATAATACAATCAACTAAACCTCAAAACCATTGCATGAAGAATGAATTAGTGAACTATTGTTAAAGAAGTGATTCTTGAAACAAGACAAAGAAAGAGATTGTTGTGTTATCCTCTACCTCATTTGGTATCATATCTTAGGATATATTAGGAAGGAAAAAATACATCATGTTAGGTAGATTATGAGGAGAAAAATCAGTTCAAATGAGGTTGTAAGAAATGGATGCTTTGGTAGTGGAAGTGAGAAACCTACAGGCAAGGTTATAAGCCATGGAGTTGGCTCAAAAAAGAGAGATGAATAGAGGTGATGTTAGTGATTTAAAGGATGATATTCCTCATGAATAATTAATATAGGAAGGATATGATGGAAGATATGAATAAATATTCATAAGATCAGTTCTTGGGGTGACTTCAAAGCCTAAGATGGAGGTGCCCATGTATGAGGGTAGTCTTAATGTGGAGGAATTGGTTGATTGGATCACAACCATGGATAATTAATTTGATTAAAAAAAATTGAATGAGACAAAGAAGGTAAAATTTTTATTAACAAGGATGAAGTTTCATTCATCCTTGTGGTGGGATGGCATACAAGAATAAAGAAGAAGAAGAGGAAAGGAGAAGATAAGGTGATGGGATAGAATAGTGGCCAAGATGAAAGGTAAGTTCATGCTTAAACGCTATGAGACCTAATTGTTTATGAGACTAAAAAACTTGAGATATAAATATATGATACTAAAAGAGTACATGGAGGAATTTTACAAGCTGACCATTTGATTAGGATATAGAAGAGGATGATGAGAAGGTTTCACAATACATGAATGGTTTGAATTTTGTCATTCAGGATGAGATTATCATATTAACACCTAAGATAGTTGAGGAGGATTATCAAGTATAATTGAAGGTATAAGATAAGTTTTTAATAATTTAAATTTAGTTGAAGAGAGGTAGAGGTGGTAGAAACTACAGAGGTAGAGGCTAATAAGAAGGAAGAGGACAAATAAGAAATAAAAGTCAATGGAAAGGTCAAAGAAAAGAAGTGGGAAGCAATTCAAAGATTTCAAGTACATAAAAAAGAGGTGGTTATGGATATATAGGTGTAAAATCATATGGTAGAGGAAGAGAAAATGGTTGGTTTATAAACAAGTGCTTCAAGTGCAACAAATTTATAGGACATAATTCATATGAGTGCCCAGAAGATGTCCAAATAGGTAGCTCTTGGAGTGAGATTAGAAACCAAGTGGTTCAACAATATGAGAGTTTAGATTCATTTCTTAACTATGTGGAAGAACCTAAAATAGGGGAGATATTGTTGATGAAGAGAGTTATCTTGAGGAATAGCCAAGAGGAGAGAGAACCACCACAAAGGAAAATGTTGTTTAGGACCATGTGCAAGAGCAAAGGTAAGTGGTGTAAAGTCATAGTAGATAATGGTGGTATGGATAATTTAGTTTATTAATTTATGGTGTATAAACTAATATTATAAATAATATATCATCCAAGTCCATACATTTTTTCTTGGATTCAGAGTAGTCACCAAGTCCTAGTGAGTGAACAATGTTATATAGACTTACAGATAAGTGTGTATAAGGATATAATTTTGTGTGATGTCATTCCCATTTATGCTTTCCACATAATTATTGAGAGACCATGGTAGCTTTATAGGAGATATTTTCATGATGGGATAACTAACACCTATACTTGTATGCATCCAAATTTTCTCTCTCCATTTAATATCACTAATAATATTATTATTCGACACTAGTTCTTCGTATCTAATTTATCCCATTCATAATAATTTTATATAATGTCCCCTTAATTTTTATTCATATAATAATTATTATCCCACTTATTCATTAATTATCTTAAATATTAATTATCTTAGTCTAATGCCCACTTATCTATTATTTGGGAATTTTAAATTCCCATGACCCACCTAACCACCTACTAAGCCTATCCCTAGGCTCTCTTACACCCCTAGTCCCAAATAACCTACCTAATCCCTATTTAATCCATCCTTAATCATAATTAAACCTAATAAGGATTATATAACCCTCCAAATCTATAACCTTCTCTATTCTTACCCCTCTTCTCTAGAAGCCTCCAAATATAGAGGCTTTAAAAGAATTTTAAATTCCTTAGATAATTCCCATCCCTTGATCCTCTCCAACCAAATTAAAATATCCACCATTGTTATTTCCCTCTAAAATATATTTAAACCACCCCTCTCCTCCATTTTAGACATCTGTAAAATTCATAAAGTCTTCATCAAAAAAATCCTTGCATCCTTCATCAACAATCCTTCATCATGCCATCATAATGTCATATTTATGAGTCTAAGGTAAACCCCATCCCAATATCTTTGTTTTTGAATTAGTTTTAATCTTTCATATATCATATATATATAGGCATATTTGGCATCTAAACCATTTGTCTTAATTTGTCTAGATATATGTTTTTATTTAATAGTTAAAATTTGGAATTATTGTAGTTTATAACAAAACCACTAATCTCGATCTATAACATAGTAGTGATTTTGCCCTGTCAAGTACTAATTTTTACATTTAATTCATAGTTTTGTATAACTATCATGATTTTATAGTTTGACTATCATAGTTAAGCTAACTTCTATAAAATCATAGCTCACAATCTATGGTTTTATATTGGAGTTACTATTTTGCACTTTTGAGTTGTGATTTTGTACTGTGTAAATGTGATTTTGCATTCAATTTTATCATTTTTAATTGAATTTTTTGAGTCATATTAGATGAATTTTAAGTCATTTTAGGCCTCTTTTAAATCCTAAATTGCCTTTGTCATTGGGGGATCCACCCCTCAACCTCATCTTATACCACAATAAGGAGTGTGCTCAGGGTGTTACCCCTAAACCCTATAAGGGGCTTTGCCCCTTGACCCTACATGGGGTGATTCTCCTTAACCCTATTAGGGCTACTACCCCAAGACCCCCACATTGTGGCCCACTCACACAAAAGGAATTATTGAGCCAAATCACATTTTTTAGTGGTTTTTCTTAAGGCCTAACATTTTGTTTCTTTTAAGGGTGAGTCTAGAGGTTATTTTGTCTAACTATCATCATCCTTCTTTAGGTCATATTTTAGTCTAACATTTCATCTTATAGGTTTCCCATCAAGATTGTTAATTGAAACTACTAATCATTATCTTGTAAGTTACCTTTTTTAGAGTGCCAAAGTCAAACTATTAATTTTGTGCTTACAATCCACTTGTCATAGACTCCTTGTGGTATTTTAAAAATCATTTTGAATCATTTTCATCACCTTGTATATATATATATATATATATATATCTCCTTGTATTGTATATTCTTGTCTTTCATCTTGTAGATACATCACAATTAATATTAATTGGTTAATTAATCTTTTGGCTTACTTGATTATCTCTTGGGGATATGGTTGATGTATTCTCTCCTCCTTGCATCTTCAAGTTGATTCTTGGAGGATCAAAACCCACCTATAAATCCCATCCCCTTTTTATTTTTATAGGGGGTTAGTTACTGTGGATTTCACCACCATGCAATAGTCTAAACTTCATGTTTCAATAGAGTCTAAATATCAAGAAAGCTATCATTCGGTGCGAAATAAAAATTCCCCATAAAGGGTTATGTGGAGTGAGGGGCATTTAAGATCTAAGATACAAGGTAGTTAGATAGAATCTTATATAGACTTGGGCCCCATTGTACCTTTTCATATATATGGGATGCACCTAGAAACCTTTGTGTATACCTAGATTAAAAGCCTTTAGTCATAATAGGTATACTATTGTAAGAGTCAATATTATCTCTAAAGTAGCCATCATGTGCAAGTGGGGTCAAGAGGGTTCGGTAGATTCCATAATGGGTCACTATCCTATATCCTCATCTGTGAAGCCCTTGGATGGTATGGGAATTGAGTTACACACCCTTATTATTTGACTAATTTAGGATTCATGATTGTGTGTTGTGCTAGACCCATGTTGCTTGTGAACTGAGTCATCCTTTTACCCCAAACCTATATACACATATCTAAGTCTTTTGCACATATCATCTTGTATATCCATACCCCATTATTCTATAAATTTTTATATCCTTATCCCATCATATTTAGTGCATCTACTTATCCTTATCATTAGCCTTATCCCATTATCCTTTTGTACATACTCATCATCAACCCATTATGCATATTTACATCCTCTTATTATCACCTTCTCTTCCTCCCATCTTA
The DNA here is from genome assembly GCA_037957365.1 of Torreya grandis. NCBI lineage: Eukaryota > Viridiplantae > Streptophyta > Pinopsida > Cupressales > Taxaceae > Torreya > Torreya grandis. The sequence goes on along the minus strand of JARHVA010005377.1, from coordinate 1,168,608 downwards.
GTCTAACCATATCTAACAATCATTGGTCATTATACCATCACTCATGTTTCCTAATCATCATCTCATATATCTTTATCTTACTCTCTTGTACATATTTTGTTTCTCTTGTACATCCTTCCAGTCACATCCTATCCTAGTCTCCATCATCATTAGTCATACCCCTACCCATACTAAGCACAAGTCCACTCTACCCATCATCATTTGTCTTGACCTCATTTTCATCACCCATTTAATCTAACCTTGTCCTAATTGGCTCTTTAGGTCATATACAAGTCTACACCATCCTTGTTACCATTAGTAATTCATCATCACCTATCTATATTTATCCTAATCACATTATCCCATCACCTTCATCACATAATCCTACCCATTCTATCTTGATACTTGAGCTAGTCTTTTATACTTGATATTATCCTATCATCCTAATCCACTATCACTCATCACTTGATTAGATCTCATACCTAGTCAATGTCCTAATAGCATCTTATCACATTATCTATATCAATATATAAAACCCATCATCATCGCTCTCATCTATATCATCCTTAACTATTCATAAATAACACCCATCATATTATCATCTTACTAGTTTAAATCTAGACACCCATCACAATCCTCAATCCTTTTACTAGCTTGACTACTAGGCATTGTTGATAGGTCATTAGCACCTATTATACTATCTATCTAAAATCTTATCCCAATCTTTAATCCATTAATCTATCTCATCCCATCATCACCTATCATACTGGTTTGGGCCCTTAGATTTAATTTGTTCAATAATCCATATCTCATCCTTATTCTACCCACACATCAACCCCCTTCATCATTCATCTTCATCTATCCTCATGGATTTGGACCCAATTTGTGTAGACTAATACATCTTGGACAATAAGGATGACACTATTTTATGAGCTCTAGAAATTGGTGATTTCCTACCTTTGGACCTTGATCCCATTTTTCCTAAATCACTATCTTGCATCTTTTTGCATCCACAATCCCCTAACCCATCAAAATCAATCTTTACATTCTTAAATGTAATCACCCTAATCAATCAATACATCACATAGAATAAATATGAATTCCTTCTATGGATATAAAAGATGGGTGTTTGCTTTCCTCATGATTTTTACCTCATGATCCTAAAATCCCTCCCAAACAAGTCCACCATCAAACCTTATCCCATTCCCTTCCACCATCCACTAGTAAAGGAAGACTCAACTTGTCAACCTCATCATCCACCAATAAGATGATATCACCATCACCTTCTTCCAATTCCAACACTTCCAAATCCAACTCTCAAGACTAATAAGTCCCCCATCCTTTATCACCCACCACCATGAAGCTAGACCATAGTATTATTGACCAATACATAGCTTCCAACAAGGAAGAGATCTTATTATAGTTACTTATGATGGGTGGCCCAAATTTTGAAGGTATTGACCCCCTTTAACTCATTTCACCTCCAAAGTAAACCCCTTCCCATGAATATCATGCAAATCCTCCATCCCCTAGTCATAGCCCATCATATACCCCTTCTTATACTAGCAAAGGGAATATAATCTTGGCCACCTCATCTACCACTAGACCATCTACTGAGCGATGTAATCTACCATCTAATATAAAGTCTAATGCTTCCATATCAAAGTCACATAGTGAAGTGGGTTTTTATACTTCCCTTCTTATGTCCTTAGAAGATCTTTTCCAAAAGCTAGTCATCACTAACATGATGATCTACCCACCCATATGACATCTTGATCCCACCAAGCCTAAGCCTTCTTGGTATAAATCAAACCGATACTATCTCTATCATAAAACTTGGGGACATTCTATTAAATGATTTCAAAATTTATGAGACTATTCTCGAGACCTCATTAACTATGGTGACATAGAAATTGAAGACAAATTAGATGAGTCTATTTCCCTAGTTAAACAAGAAGAGGAATGCTAAAATACCATTATAGGTCATGATAAATCCCTTCACCTTCCAATCCATGGTCAATACACCAAATCCATATCCCCTAATGCCCCCATTATCAATCAATCCTTCATCAACCATAAGTCCAAGTCCCATAAGCCTAGTCTTCCAACATCTCATAATCCTTTTTATGGACCTATCTTTGATCAGTCCATTATTCCTCCATCCTCTACCTCTCACCCATAATATAAAATACCCTTATTGAGAGGACACTTATGGAAAAACATTCTTCTACTAGCAACATAAATTCATGTACATGATAGCATTACATCCATTATCATTAGGATCATATGTAGCACTAGTCTCTGAGTCAAATTCCTCATCAGAAATATCATCCTTAATCAATATTATAGCACATGATCACCATGCCTTCCCTTTTACAGATACCTCCAATTTGGATTAAAATAAATCACCAAGCATATCTCTTTATCCTAATCATGATGAGGAAGTAATAACCAAGTTTTTATAAGCTCTATTTGTCAATGATAGAGTGAATTTGATCCTAGTTTGGATGCACATATTATAGCTAGTGATCCTTTTGATATTCTTAAAGACACTTTCTCTAATGTTGAGGCTAGGGCTCCTAGTAACCTTTATGAGGACTATGCTACCCATTATACCCTTAATCCACCACATACCATTAATCATCCACCTCACCTCCTTAATCCATGTATCCCACTCCATGAAGGGAATAAATAGGAACATGCATCATTAGATTCCCCTCTACATTCAATATCGTGTGCCATAAATACAATGGTCTAAGACCACATTCTAAAAGTCATAAATCATGATCAAATCTTCTTTGATCCCATCAGTAAAAATCAAGTAAAATCAAATTATCAGCTTAATAAAAAAATGTCTTCCCCTAGTAAAGCCCAAAATATGGCACTAGGGGCATATCCAAGTCAAAATAATCATATATCAAGTAAAAAATCAATCTCCTCTAGTGAAGCCCACAATCTAGCACTAGGGGGTAGTCCAAGTCAAATCCATTCAATAAATCAAAAAAGTGGCATAAGTAATAATCATATGGCCAACCATCCTTTTAATTTTTGGATATTGTGATTTCATGGTACCAATCTAAAAAATTCCCTCCACCATATCCAATAGTGTATGAAACTATTGAACCCCATTTCCATTCCCCATATTATCATATCATCCATCATGATCATATCCCTCCTTCACATCCTATATCCCATCATTACATTCATCACATGACCCCATCCACACCATGCCTCAAATCCCTAGGAAACATTATCCCTTGTAGGGCTTACAAATACATATGGTTAAAACATCTAGATGATGTTAAATCAAGAATCACTAAAGGCCTCAAATACATCCAAGAATCTAGTCATAGTAACATGATCCTAGCATCACACATCTCCAAAATCAGGGTTGGCTAGAGATCACATAAAGTGTTAACATTATTTCATCTCATCCCCACATCTAATAAATCATGATGCCATCCAAAATTAAAAATTAAAAAAAAATTAAAAATTGAAATAAAAATCATTCATCCAATGGTGAAAACCAATCTTCTAGCACCTTGGGCAAGTACCATTATGAAAACTAGTTTCTAGTGTCATGGTAAAATAATAAATTATCTACATTATACCTCAATACTTGGGGGAAAAATTCATATATCCCTTGTCAATCCATCTATACTAGTCACATCCCTTGTCAACCTTACCTATATCACCCACCCATGTCTATCTTATCCATTGGTCCAACCCATCATCTACCAGCATATCGCATTCCTTCCTCCCTTGACCTTTACAAAGAAGTGGAAGGTGACTTGAGACATGTTCTCAAACCATATTGTCATATCCTTAAATTAACACTTAGGAAACTAAACATATGATTCCTTCATGCTGAGGTCATTGTCAATCCCTCATCCATTCTTCCTTGGTCCTCATCCCCTCTTTTAAATCACCATCACCCTTTGGTCATCCTATCCATCATTCCATCCATCCATATCCTAGTTTCTATGATTGGTATTCCATTTAATAGAAACCCCATTTGTATAGTGTACATAAATATTCCTAAAATACATAAAAATTAAAATATTCCAAAAAACCTAAAAATCAAAAAATTTGAAAAAGCTCAAAAATATCCCATCATGTCTTGTCTTATGTCTAACCCCATCATCCTAAATAAAACCCATATTATATATTATATCTTCCATCCATCATCCTTGGATGCTATATTTAGTCTTGAAATCCCATCCTAAGTGGTCACCCAATCCCCCATCTCTTCATCATCCCTTTGACTAGGAATTATCAACGTGCATCACCTTGTCAAAGAAATTAATCTATCACCCATCACTTCCCTATCATTGCCTCTTCATACCTATCACCCATACAATAATTATTTTGCTAGTATATAATGTATTTTATCCCATCATCTCCTAATACTATTTCTATATTGGACTCTTAAAGGGTTTTGTCTTTTGATAATCCTTGATCATCTTCATATCCTCATCCTCATCCATGTCATTATCCTAATACTATTCCTTCATCCTTATCCAAATCAATCCCAATCATAATCACTATTTTATCCCTAATACAACTATATCCTTATTACATAATACTCATAAATATCATCCTATTCCAACCTATCACCTAATCACTCCTCACATCATTAGACAAGACATTATGCCACTACATATAGATACATTTGTGTGTTGTTTATCTGTTGTTTATTTTATTTACATCATGTATATAGATTGTGTTTCTCATGTCTCTTTTTTTATATTGGGAAATGAATGAGGATGTTATGAGTTCACCAAAGCTAACAGTTCCCTCAAGGATGTAGAGTTGACTATTTTACCATTCACATTGTCATAATGTCCTCTTGGTCATGCTTATATCATGGGGTATACTACTAATTGATATATTTATTGGATGGATTAAACTATGATGAGCCTTATGACAACTATGATGGCTTGATCATCTACACCCTCATCATTCATTTAATCATTTACTCATCCTTATTACCATCTAATCCTCTTGTCCCATCTGACTAACATCTAATATTTTATCCTCATCTCATCATCTGAGTTATATCCTTTAATCACTAACATTTAATCACTAATCATCCTCATCATCACCATTTTATACTCCCTTATCATCATCCTCCATCCTCTAGTTAGAAATACATCAGCTTGAGGTATTTTTAGACTGTGTAGGTAGTACTTGGCTACCTTTCAATTCCCAAGGATAGCTTAGCCACTATATCCTCTTTCCCCTAAATCTTGGTCACTTGATCATTTCATTTATTCTCTATTATCACCTATAATATCTTGATCAATTTAACTTTTAGTTACACCAATCAACAATCTTATCAAGGATTTATCTTGTCTTGGAAAACAACTCTCCCTTACATGCATCCTTACTTGGGATATGTCTAAATCTTGTGGCCTTTTAATCCTATCATCATCATGTTACAGTTGATTCCCCTTTGGGATGTGTCAGCAACTGTGACACAATCATCTCTACTCCCTGTGCATGTGTCTTTTTTGAGGGCATCATCACTTTATAGCTCACTTCTAAAGTTGAAATCATCTTCTTCACCCTCTATCTCACATTTAGCATCCCATCCCCTCATCTATTCATTGCATCCCACCCCTTATTTCTTCTTTCAAGTGGCCATCTGTCTCATTCTTCCTTATATAGTCCTTGAGGGGGCATCATATACACTAAAATCATCTACTAAGATTCATCCATGACATGGTTTTTCCTTTAAATATCATTACTCATTACACTTCACCCACTTGCAATTCCCTTTCAAAGAGGGGAAAAATGTATGCATCCAAATTTGCTCGCTCCACTTAATGTCATTAATAATACTATTAGTCAACACTAATTTTACTTATCTAAATTATCCCTCTCATTCCTAATCATTTTATCTAATGTCCCCTTCTTCATATTTATTCATCTAATAACTATAGTATTATCCCATTTCTTCATTAATTATCTTAAATCCCCATTACCTTAATCTAACCCCCATTTATCTATTATTTAGGAATTTTAAATTCCCATGACCCACCTAACCACCTACTAAGCCTATCCCTAGGCTCTCCTACACCCCTAGATACTAATAACCTACCTAATCCATGTATAATCCATATCTAATCCAGACTAACCATAATAAGGATTATATAACCCTATAAATATAAAACCTTCTCTATTCTCACCCCTCCTCTATAAAAGCCTCCAAATCTAGAGGCTTCCAAGGAATTTTAAATTCCTTAGATAATTCTCATCCCTTGATCTTCTCTAACCAACTTCAAATCTTCACCATTGATCTCTCCCTCCGAAATCTATTTAAACCACTCCTCTCCTCCATTAGAGCCATCTTGGAAATTCATAAAGTATTCATGCAAAAAATATTTGCATCCTTCATTAAAAATCCTTCATCATGTCATCATAATGTCATATTTTTGAGTCTAAGGTAATCCCCATCCCATTCTCTTTATTTTTGAATTGGGTTCATCATGGTTTGGAGAATTTAGATTTAGAATTGTAATGCCAATTTGAATAGTATGTTCATCCATTTGAATTAGGTTTTAATGGCTCTAGAATTTAACTAGGTAGTTTGAATTTACATAGTTAAATCAATATTGTGCTCAAAGTTTTCATGATACAATACTATTGAGAAATATGGTTGCAAGAATAAATTAAAACCATTGAAAGATAATGCATGGAAAGATACACTAGGTAGTGTCATGATGTTTGGAGAGAAGTACCTACTATTATCATTAAATTATGTACCCTATGACACTCTATTAAGCTCCTAAAATTTGATGCAAAATTGAATCATCTCTCAATTTGTGGGTGAACTTGTAGGAGAGATGAATCTCTAGATTATGAGGGATAGCTCCCTAGATTCTTATTTAAGTACTTATCACCTAATCTAATGCTTATTTATGGGAAAAGGGTTAGAAGTTTACATGGAAAGGAAACTATAATAAAGACGTGATACACCAAATGTTTTCTCTACTCACACTTTTTGACATGCACTTTGAACCAAAATAAGCTTAACATATACTCCATCCCTCTTATAACAATGTTTCAACATGGGGTTTTGAAATTGGCTCAGGCTAAGAAGACTTAGACAATAGGCATTCTAAGACACACTATTGAATTAGCTATTCACTACACCTACAACTCAATTTGACACTTCTTTCTGACCTACAAAGAGAAGTCTTTGAACTCATAAGGCACAAAAAAAGTTGACATGTGAAGGTAAGCTAAGATACACTTGCACAAGATCACAACCATCACATACACTTAGATAATTATTGAATGAGTTAAAATAACTATCTTTATTTATTCAAGGCAAACATTTGGTAGGGATTTGCCATACCCTAGTGGAGAGATGCATAATATAGCTAAGAAGGCTCAATTTATAGAAGAAATGGGAAGAGATAGAGAAGGGGAGTCCAAGGGTCACTTGAACATGTGTCAACAATGTGAATATTAGTTAAAAATGTATGAGAGAGAGGTATGGGGTGAGCCATGTCATGTCAAGAGTTACAAATGTCATCTCCAATCAACCAAGACCTGTAAGGTGGTTTAGAAAATGCTTTTCCATGCATAAAAAATTGCCTCTCGTAATTGGTCTTCTAAAACTACCCTAACTCTACAACTGATGATGTATATGAGTAAGAGGAGTTATTAAGAATTCCTCACATGCATTGGAGAGGCCCTTAACCCTCCTTATCACTTCTAAGGCTCATCACCACCTATTACTTGCCATAGTTTCCTTTGGTTGGCTATAGGTCACTCTTTTGATTTGATTAGGGCCATAGGGTAGATGGAACCTTCCTAAGCTTCTTCTTTAAGATCTCAACCTGATGATCATCTTAAATCCACCCTATATGGTTAAAACCATTATGGTCCTAGCTTAGTCCTTGATTTCCTATGACCTCTATCTTAGTCCATAGAGGGTGACCTCTATCTCAGTCCATAGAGGGTGACCTCTATCTGAGTCTATAGAGTGTGGCCTCTATCTTAGTCTATAGAGGGTGACCTTTGTCTTAGTCTATATAGGGTGACCTCTATCTTAGTCTGTAGAGAGGCTGTAGGTTATCATGTGGGATCATATGAGACTTATTTAAGGTGTTTAAGGACTTTATTTCCATGTAATTTAGGTAATAAGACCATCCTAATGTTTGAATTTCCTTTAGAACCCTTAATCTAGCATCAATTCATACTTAAGTCCTTAATTAGTACCCCTTTACCTTGACTGTCATAGTCAAGGTTTTACCCTTATAGGTGTGTCTTTAGCAAGATTTAGGCCTAGTAATGTATAGGGGATACTCATCCTATCCCTAAGGTCACCCTTACTTAATTTCACTTACATCCACCTTGAATGCTCCATACAAAGTCTAGACTTCCGAATTCTCCCTCACTACCAACATACCCTACCTTGATTGTGTTTGTGTATTTTAGGCCTATTGTAGGTGTATATCAGCCATTTGGTACTTGTTATAAGATGACCTAACCCCTTATGAAGATAATTGAATCAAAAAACACCCCTAAACCTCATTGAAAGCTCAAAAAGGTCAAAACTCCACCTTTTAATTCGCTATTTGGAATCTTGACTATGTTTAAGCATCTCAGACCTAACTATAGGTGTTGTTCTTAGTCCCTTATAGGGACAGGGAAGACTATTTGGGGCACTTAAAACATCAAAATCCACCTTTTCCATGAGATGAAATGTTTCAAGTTGTCTTATCATACTATCTTTCCCATCCATGCTTGATTTCCTCTTCAAGAGGCTTTCAAAAGGTTAAAGATGATTATTCCTTCCATTTCCTATAGACAACATTATCAACATTTAGTGGTTCTTTGATAACTTTTAGGGTGTTCAAACTTCATCTTCCTTTCCTCTTTTAAACTCTCATATTTTGCATAAACCTTCTCCCCACCAAGGTTTAAAAGACCTATCAAACTATATGCCTCAAACATCCTCCAATCATGTTTTATGTTATTCATAAGATTCTATCTTTTCTCTATTTGGCCACTTTAGGGATTGAGGGCCTAAAATAGCCTTTTGACCCCCTTTAAAGTTTGTACTACTTAAAATGGGTTTGTCATGAAAAAAACATGCACTAGGACCTCAAAAAGGCCTTTTAAACATGCTTCAACATGATGCCTCCATCTCTCTACTAACGTCACTTGTAGGTGACTTTTTGAGTTGGATGCAAATAGATAATGAGTTTAGGCAAGTGATTTACAAATCCATGTATATCTATGATTGAACCTATGCTCTCCAAGGATTCAAATGGTGGATGGTTATTTCCATGATCCTAATTCAATATTTCTCACTCTAATTCATGTTTGAAAAATCTCTCCAAACACCTGTACATACAAATTTTAGTGGTGGACTGTGTATATGTGTAGAATGTGTGCAATCTATGGAACATGTGATTGGAGACTGAGGTTTGAAAGTGAATTTCTAGTTAATATCACTTTAGAAACATGTAAAATATATGAACATAATGTTATGGATCCATTACAAAGCAAACAACTTCTACAAATTAAGAACTCCTCATAATGCAAATTGATGTACCTTCCTAAAAATTGGGTTGGTTAGCTTATAAAAACCACTTAAAACATGAAACCAAGTGTGTGAAATATTCTATTATGAAGTAAAAAATCTCTAGAAGCAATCTCAACAACCAATTTGTATGGAATTGATCAAAATGAAGAAAAATATGGAGGGTGCATAGATTTATAGGCAGCTTTGCATAGTCCACTTTGAAGGGATGTCTCATGAAGAAAACATAACCAATTAATGAAATTATTACATGTATTTTAAGGTATAAAAGTTTATAATACACACCAAGGAGTTTTTTTGCCTAAAATCCTCTGTGCTAATCATACCAAGCAAAAACCTATAGGTCACTTTTCTATGCTAAGAGGGTGAAAGAGAAATATAATAGTTTTGAGAAAGAAATGGCAGTTTTAGATCATTCCAAAAATGGAGATGATAATTATAAAGGTTAAGAGTCACATTCACACATTTTATAAGTGGCACACTTCCCAATAATCTATACAAGTGTCCATTTCTCTCTCTTTGTCTAAGAAAACTACCTTTTATCTGAACAACCTATAATTTTTAGCTAGTGAAAGTTATTAAAGACCTCATAAGACACATGGCATGTGATATAACTATTTTAAACTGGAACATTTCCTAAGAAACCTATACAAATCATTAAATTCACCATTTAGGCCCCTCAAGATGACTTAAAATGATAAATAGACCTAGAAGCTACTTGACCAAAGTTAATATAACACAAATTGACACTATTTAACCTATGGAACACATTTTTACAATGTATTATGTCCCCTAATATGCCCAAAAATGATTTTTTTTACTAGGGGTGCCCTATTTTGACCTAAAAGTCAAAATTGGTCAACAAATTGGTGACTCACCTATGCCTGCTATACTAACTAGACCAGTAGCCTTATTAGTCCATTGGGCTTAGGATTCATCTAAGTACTAAGACAAACAAGATACCTTGAACAATGAATCAAACATTTGATCAATAAGACAACTAGTTGCTACCTCAACCACATAAAGGAAAATAATAACACATGCAAAGACCAAAACAAATACACCTGTGCCACTAAACACATAGGGGAAGTAAGGCAAAACTAAAAACAAGCTAATATGTATACCTAACTTTATATGTTTTTTCCCCTCCTACATCAAAGGGGAATCTTTTTATATCTCCTTCATGACAAGTAACCTCATGGTGGTAACCAAGTAGTTTATTGAAGTAGGATCTTTGTGACTCATCTTTTTTGCTTGCCACCTTGATTGGCATGTATCCAAATGAATCATATTCAAACCTATCTTCAACATTCATGTACACATATTTCTCCTTGAAACATGTTTCATGCTAGTCCTTCATGCTGGTGTAGTCCATAAATACATCAAAGGCTACAATCTCATCATTATAATAATCATTTTATTCATATACTTCTTGGTATGTGTCTTGACCAACTCATATTTATCTATTTCTTCAAGAATTTTGACAAACTGATCCCTAGTCTCTTCATGATCATCTTTAGGAAGGGTAACTGGTATGATGTTTGAATTGAGACAAAATTCCTCTAATTCATCATAAAAATCATCAATATCTTATTCTAAATCTCCCTCTTCAATGCCTCTATCATACCAACCTAATTCCTTTCCTTCTTGCTCAAAAACAAGGGTCTCTAGCTATTCACCAACATACTCTTAAACTTCATCCAACTCATGTCTCATGGTTGGGTCACTATCTTCATAAAAACAAGAGGAAAATTCATCAAACAAAGGGGAAGAGAGATCACATGCTTGCATTCTCCATCATCCAATGTTGACATGTTAAGTTTATCAATCTTATCTTCATATTCTTGGAACATTTGCATGTAGGTGTGACCTATGTCTTCTCCTTTAACCATACCACCTTCAAGAGTCACTTATTCATCTTGTATTGCAAGTTGGTCATCATCATCTTCCATGAAGCATGGTAATTCATCAATCTATTTAAGGTCTATTTCTTCTTATCTTATAGTTGAAGTGTCTTCTTCTTTCAAAACCTCTGTTTGCTACTCCATGTCATTAGCTCTTTCCTCAAGCTCAAAAAATAATCTACTATGGTGAAGAGGTGTGCTAATGACAATCTCTTCCTCATAGTTTCTTAAGGTATCATCTTCAATATGTTCAAGTAACTTATCTTTGGTAGCATCATCTTCTAACTCTTGAAGAGTCTTAGGAACAATTAGTTGATTATCTAGTTGTGAAGGCAATAGAGAAGAAGTACTAAATGGTAATTCTTCAAGTACCTTGTCAACCTTTTGTATGTCTTGTAATTTATGATAAGATCTAACATTAAGGGTAGATAGAGAATTAGAACAACCTGTAGGACCTTTTGAATTTTTCCCAACACAATCCTCCTTTTTCATAATCTGCCTAGGCATAGGACCTTCTTTCCTCTCAAGGTTAGGCATGACATAGTTTAGGTTATTGGTCTAATATGGACTGCAATATGAATCTATGGTAGGCTCTTGAGTAGGCTTAGTAAGCTTGGGAGGAGACTTAGGATTAGAAGAATGAGAATGATCAATATTTGGTTTTATTAGAGGTAGGAGATACAAATGAAACTTGTTACATGGATTTGACTCAATTTGACCTTTCCAACGAAGCTTAAACTTGAAGATAAATTGAAACATATCATTAGACACTCTTCCCTCAATCTTAGCCATGAAGTCATTAGCTAAGAATAGAGCAAAGTATAGTTGTACATTTTCAACTATTATATCTTGTGGGATTCTAACATTAGGATAAGCAAAAAAATCTAAAGACACCTTTATGTTTCTTACAATGCAAAGATAATTACAATCTTTTCCTTATAATTTTAATTCAACTCTAGGATCAAACTCATACTATAGGTTTAACTCATCAGCTATTTCCTTAGGAATAAAATAATGAATTGCAGTAGTACTAAAGGCATAATTATGAATCAAACATTATCAATGATCATGGTATAAATGAAAGGAGAAGGAAAGACTTCTTTAACTTGTTGAAGAACATGACATTGATTTTGCATTGCTTGCTACTATTTTATAGGTTATTTCAACTCCCTTAATTCACTTTGCAAACCCTCCAAATCAAGGTTCAACTCATTCTCATCTTGCTCAAACTGATCATTAAGGACAACAGGTTGGTAATAAGAGTGAGTTGATGTTGGAGGAGGGTAGAAAGGTTCATATGAACCTTCATGAAGTGCAGTCTCTTGAGGGTAGCTTGTAGAGAAGCCATGAATACCAAAAGTAGAACTATCTTGATAGGGAGGTACATGTTGATTAGAAGATGAAATGTACATACCAGAATTGATGTTTTGAAGCACTAGGACTACTTACACTAGTTGAAATGATTTTGAGTCACCATTGGTGCTTTGATTTTATTTAGAGGATGATGAGTTGAAGGATATCACTAAGAACTCCTTCACTTGAATTCAATTATCCAATTAAGCATGCCAAAACTATTGTCATCAAATTGTGCACCCTAGGATACTTTATTAAGCTCTTACAATTTGATGCAACATTGAATCATCTCTCAAGTTGTGGGTGAACTTGGAGGAGAGATGAATCTCTAAATTATGAGGGCTAACTCCCTATATTCTTCTTTAAGTGCTTATCACCTAATCTAATACTTGTTTATGAGAAAAGGGTTATAATTTTGCATGGAAAGGAAACTATACTAAAGAGGTGATACACCAAATATTTACTCTACTCACACTTTTCAACATTCAATTTGAACCAAGAGAAGCCTAACATACACTCCATCCAATGATAGCCTCCCCTCTTACATCAATGTTTTAACATGGGGTCTCAAAATTGGCTTAGGATAAGAAGACTTAGACAATAGGAATTCTAAGACACACTATTGAATGAACTATTCACTACACTTACAACTCCATTTAACACTATTTATTGACCTGCAAAGAGAAGTCTTTGAACTCACAAGGTAATAAGAAAGTTGACATGTGAAGGTAAGCTAAGATACACTTGCACAAGATAACAACCATCACATACACTTATAGAATTCTTGAATGAGGTAAAATAATATCTATTTGTATTGATTCAAGGCAAACATTTGGTAGGGCTTTTCCATACCCCAATGGAGAGATGCATACAATAGAAAAGAAGGCTCAATTTATAGAAGAAAGGAGAAGAGATAGAGAAGGGGAGTCTAAGGGTCACTTGAACATGTATCAACAATGTGAAGATCAGTTATAAATGCATGAGAGAGAGAGGTATTGGGTGAGCCATGTCATGTTAGGAGTTACAAATGTCATCTCCAATCATCCAAGACCTAAAAGGTGGTCAAGAAACTACTTTTCTATGCATAAAATCTTTCCCCTCATGATTGGTCTTCTAAAAATACCCTAACTCTATAACTGATCAAGTTTGATGATGGATCTAAGTAGGAGGAGTTACTAAGAAGTCCTCATATGCATTAGAGAGGCTCCTGACCCTCCCTATCACTTCTAAGGCTCATCACCACCTACTACCTACCATAGTCTCCTTTGCTTGGTTGTAGGTCACTCTTTTGATTTGATTAGGGGCATAAGGTAGATGGAGCCTTCCTAAGCTTCTTCTTTAAGCTCTCAACCTGATGATCATCTTGAATCCACCCTATATAGTTAAAACCATTATGGTCCTAGCTTAGTCCTTGATTTCTTATGACCTCTATCTTAGTTCATAAAGGGTGACCTCTGTCTCAGTCCATAAAGGGTGACCTCTATCTTAGTATGTAGAGGGTGACCTCTATCTTAGTCCATAGAGGGTAACCTCTATATTAGTCTATAGAGGGTGACCTTTGTCTTACTCTGTAGAGGGTGACCTCTATCTTAGTCTATAGAGAGGTTGTAGGTTGTCATCTGGAATCATTTGAGAATTGTTTGAGGTGTTTATGGACCTTATTTCCATGATCTTTAGGTAATAAGACAATTTTCATGTTTGAATTTCCTTTAAAACCCTTAAGCTAGCATCATTTCATCCTGAAGTCCTTAACTAGTACCCCTCTGCCTTGCCTGTCACAGTCAAGGTTCTACCCCTACAGGTGTGTCCTTAGTAAGATTTGGGCCTAGTAATGTATAAGGGATACTCCATCTATCCATAAGGTTACCCTTCCTTAATTTCACTTGCATCCACCTTGAAGGCTCCATACAAAGTCCAAACTTTCAACTTCTCCCTCACTACGAACATACCCTACCTTGACTATGTTTGTGTATTTTAGGCCTATTTTAGGTGTATATAGGCCATTTAGGACTTATTAGAAGATTAACTAACCCATTATGAATATCCTTGAATCACAAAACACCCCTATACCTCATTGAAATCTCAAAAAGGTCTAAATTCCACCTTTCAATTCACTATTTGGAACTTTGACTATGTTTAAGCATCTCAGACCTACCTATAGGTGTTGCTCTTAGTCCCCTGTAGGGATAGGGAAGACTATTTGGGGAACTTGAAATATCAAAATCCACCTTTACCATGATATGAAAGGTTGAAATTTGTCTTATCATACTAGATTACCCATCCATGCTTGATTTTCTCTTCAAGAGGCTCTCAAAAGGTTAAAGATGATTATTCCTTCTATTTCCTATAGATAACACTGCAAAAATTTAGTGGTTCTTTGACAACTTTGGGGGTGTTCAAACTTCATCTTCCTCTCCTCCTTTAGACTCTCATCTTTGGCATAAGCCTCCTCCCCACCAAGGGCTATAAAACCTATCAAACTAGATGCCTCAAACATCCTCCAAGCATGTTCTATGTTATTCATAAGAATCCATCTGACCTCTGTTTGGCCACTTTAGGGACTGAGGGCCTAAAATAGTCTTTTGACCCCATTTAAAGTTTATAATACTTTAAATGGGTTTGTCATGAGAAAATCATGTGCTAGGACCTCAAAAAGGCCTTTCAAACATGTTTCCATGCTTCAACATGATGCCTCCATCTCTCTTTTGATGTCACCTATAGGTGACTTTCTAATTTTAATGCAAATAGTCAATGAGTTTAGGCAAGTGATGTACAAAGCAACGTATATATATATGATTGACCCTATGCTCTCTAAGGATTCAAATGGTGGATGTTTATGTCTAGTGGAATCTTAGGTTTAAAAGTGAATGGAGAATTAATATCACTTTGGAAACATGTAAAATATATTAACATAACCCTCTGATCCATTACAAAGCACAAAACTTCTACAAATTGAAAAAAACTCCTCATAATGCAAACTGATGTACCTTACTTCTAATTAGGTTGGTTAGCTTATAAAAACCACTTGAAACATGAAATGAAGTGTGTGAAATATTATATTAAAAATCCAACAATCTCTGTAAGTAATATTATTAACCAATTTGTATGGAATTGCTCAAAATGAAGGAAAAAAAAGGGTACATAGATTAATAGGCAACTTTGCACAGTCCACTTTGAAGGGATGGTTCATGAAGCTCAATTAACTAATTATTGAAATTATTATATGTATTTTAAGGTCTTTTATCTTATAATATTTCCCCATGAGCATTTTTATTGAAAACCTCTATGCTGATTGTACCAAGTAAGAACCTGTAAGTCACTTTTATATGCCAAGAGGGTGAAAGAGAGATATAATAGTTTTGAGCAAGAAACATAAGTTTTAGATAATTCCAAACATGGAGATTAAAATTGGGAAGGTTAATATTCACATTTAAATGTTTTCTAAGTTGTACACATCCCAAGAATTTGTATAAGTGTCCATTTCTCTCTCTTTGGCCAAAAAAACCAACTTTTGTTTGAACAACCTACAATTTTTAGTTGGTGATAGTTATTATAGACATCCTAGGACACATTTAATGTGATAAAACTCTTTTACACTTTCACATTTCCCAATAAACCCATACAAAGCATTAAATGCACTATTTAGGTCCCTCAAGATGACTTAAAATGATAAATAAACCTAGAAACTACTTGACCAAAGTTAATATAACATAAATTGACACTATTTGATGTATGAAACACCTTATTAAAACATTTTATATCCCCTAATATTCCTAAAAATGATTTTTTCACTAGGGGTTCCCTATTTTGACTTAAAAGTCAAAATCGGTCAACACCTACCTAAGGAAGTCAGTTGCATCAGTAAAGATAATAAAATGATAGTTAAAAGAAAGTGCCAAGAAGGAGACAAAATGGTACAAGTTACCAAGATAATGAAGGAAGAGGAGGTAATATAAGAGAAACATTTTGCGGAATTAGTTGAAACTAACACAGAGATGTTATACTTGGATCAACAAGTTGAGTTGTTCTTAGAAGAACACTTGAAGGACTTGTTTATAAACTTATCCTATCATTTATCCCTCACACAAGACAATGATTGTTTAGAATATTTTGTTGAGAAAGTGGGCATGTTGAGAGATTTGATTATAGAAAGAGAAGGTAATGAATAGGTGAAGAGTGAATAAAAGCAAGAGGAGGATCATGAGGTTGAAAAGATTGAGAGTTTTGAAGGAGAGAAGAGAAAATAAATAATAATACTTCCATAAGCAACAAAACCAAGCATAGAGAGAATAAACAAGCAAGATAAAGAGTGTAATTTTCAAAAATATGAGTAGGAGATTATTTTCATGTACTTGTGTGTTTTATGTGTAGGTTGGTTTCAAGAGAATAACTAGGGGATGAATATTATCAAGTGGGAGATCAGTGTGAAAGAAGTCAACCTCAAAGGAGAAAGTAAGGTGATGATGGTCAAAGAATAAGGAGGTATATGTGCTACTAATAGACCTTGGGATTGAGGAGGGTGTATCATTATGCAGTTGAAAGTGAATGTGAGAAAAAAATGCTAAGGAGGAGGTTAGAACTATTTGGCAAAACTTTCATGGAAAGTTTATTTCACACCCTTGTAGTATGATGCAGGAGATCCTATGTGGATGATAAGTTTTGTGTTGTTTAAACAATTTTTTCATAGATCAAGTGAATAGGGGTCAATAACCATGTTTATTATGATTATAAATGTATTAGGAGTCTAAACATGCACCTCAAAATGATTTCTAAGTGCTTAGGAGTATTATGATAGGTTAGGAATTCAAATTTTCGAATTTGCTAAGCATGTTTAAGGAGTTTTGTGAAAATTTCAGGGGTCATAAAAGTTTCAATGGTTAGGAAACATTAATAATGACATCATGGACCTTTACCATGGGCCATAGGTGACTCTTTTATGAAAAACCAACCTTGATCTTTATGCAAGGTGTTTGCTTACTTGTTAGTGACAATTGGAAGGTATTTAGGGTAGTTAAGTTTGAAATAAATCATGTAAATTTTTGTTTTGATTTAGTTTTTCATAATATATTTTTATTAAGGAGGGGATATAGTCCCAATAAAGAAAGAATGAGATCTCTCAAGTTTTAAAGAAATGACTAAACCCTATTTTTTCCTGCATATTTCCATATATGTTGACTATGATCAGAATGCTCAATGAAAGGAGATTCAATAATGTATTATTTTTTATGATTGGTATAAAATATTGAATTATTATCTATTTTATTAAACATTTTTGAATTAATTTTGTATCACTTTCATGTCATTTGACATAGAAGTCCATACAACCCTGTTGGGGATATGCTAGCATAGATAGCCCAAACATAGAATTTTGTGAATGTGCTACAAATAAGTATTAGAATGGTGTTAAAATTTTCAAATAGGTGTGAATATTTATATAAAATTGTTATCAACCTTTTTCAATGTTTACAAACTATTCTTTGGAGGTTTAAACCCTCAAAATAGAGCCTATAGACCCTATAGATTGAGTCTGAGTATGCATTGAGACCAAGATATTTATATAAATTTTGAATAGAGGATTTTAAAAAGAACTTAATGCATTTAAAGGGTGTGTTATAGTTATACATACCTTAAAAAAACATCACAGTTGATTGAAACCACTTATGGAACTTTAAAACACAAAATAAGAGCTCTTGGGTCTTATAGACCACTATCAACACAAAACTATGGTTTCAAACTTTAAACTCATCTTATAGGAGATAGAATTGGTAAAGTTTTCAAAAAATTATTAATATGATAATTATTCATGTGTGTGAATATATTTTCTAGTTTTGGGTTTGATTTCATATGTTTTGGTACAATGGGCAAGAAAGGCCTAACAGTGACCAAAAGAAGGCAAGTAAAGTGACTTAAAGGTAGAAAAATGAGATTAAAATTTGCATAATGAAAGTAAATGATATATGGTATCTTATTTTAGAATTAGTTTCTCAAATTACATTTGTACATAATTGTACAAAGAGAAAATGCCTTTAAAAAGGCTATAAAGACTATGTCTTGAGAAGGCAAAGTTATGTAGGCTAGGGTAATAAGTATTGATGAGTTAGTGAATGGATAGATAGGTCTTATGAGACCCTTATAATCATGATAAATATACTATAAAACATGAGACAATCAAGTTAACCTCAGAACCATTGCATGAAGAATGAACTAGTGATCTATTGTTAAAGTAGTGATTCTTGAAACAAGACAATGAAATAGATTGTTGTGTTATCCTCTACATCAATGAGGCTGAGATGAGGATTTTTTCATGGTTTGAATATTATATATGGTTTTTTATTAATATGTGAGATATTTATTCATATTTTCCTTAGATTTAATCTTAATAACATTGTGATAAGATTTCCTCAAAGTGTTAGATTTCAAAAACCTATCTTCATAGGGATACAAGGTGAAAGTTCATTGATGTAATTTAACACCTTATGTTGTTCAATAAAGCTCTTACATAGGTGTGTGGTGTATTCATGGAAATTTTTGGTATAGTCTTCCATTGATTACTTTTTATGATGGAAAAAATGGTGGAAATTTATGAATTCATCCTTAAAGTGGTGAAAAGGATATTACTTCTGCTTCAGTTCATTGATAAGATTATTTAGAGGGTGAATTTAAATGGTCTAAATGTTGTAGTGTGTGTAAAATCCACATAAATATATCTCATATTTCATAGAGATACAAAATAATTTAAATTATTTCTTGACACACTTATAACTCCTACAAATATCAAAAATCAATTTAGATTACCCAAAAACCCACAAAAATGACCACTAGTTTTCCCAAAACATACACCAAGTGTAATAGGTACACAAAAAATACTTATGTTCAATACAAAAAAATTGTAAACTAAGTACTGACCAAATTGGATTTTTAAAAACTATCTTCTAAATAGTATGCCCTACAGTGCTAGAATTGATTTTAGAATACCCAAAGTGGCTTTGATTTCTTGTATTTAGTAAAAAAATTAAAAATAGAATAAAATATTAAGTTTTATATCCTTATAATTAAATGTTTATTTTAATAAATACATTAAAAAAATCAATGTACAAGCATCAAATAAAAAATAATATGCATTACAAAGGGTGTATACCCTTTGTAGTGAATAAGGTGCATGCCCTTTGTAATTCTTAGGGTGCACCACCTTTGAACTAAAAATGGTGTGTTCCCTTTGTAATGAATAGGGAACACACTATTTTTAAATGGTGTATACCCTTTGTTTTTATTTTTTAATGTTTCCCTCCAAAAGAGCCATGGCTTTAGGTTTGGAGGATCTGAACCTAACACTTAGATCTATACTAGAATATCACACATGAGTTTTGACAAATGTATAAGTTATTTCCACCTTGGTGTACATGTTTAAGTAGGTAGATATATTTATTTTTAAAAAATTATGATTTTGTAGAGGGAAGAATGTAGTTTATGTATATATAATTTTTTAAATGTTAAACTATTATTTTTTATTACTACTTAATATATACACAATAAAACTCATTATGGTTTATACATATATAATTACAAATAAATTTATAAATTTTTTACCCTTACTCAAAATTTTATAAAACTTATATCTCAACAATGTACAAATCTTTGGCTATGTTTTTAAAAAAATGATTTTTATGAAGTTAAGGTAAAAAAGATGTGTCCATATAATTTCATTTTCAATTTTCTAGCTTTATTGACTTATAAAATTTATAAAAAAACATATTACTTGAAAAATTAAGGAAAAATATTCTCAATGATATTTAACATTTTATCTATTCATGTATGTGATTTTATATTAAAATTCATTTATTTACTCTAAAACTCGTGTTTGTGCACATGCACTCTAGTTATGTTTTCACAAAAAAACTTACCTTGTCATTATTAGAAATGCATCAATTTCGCATAGTTTTCTAATCTAGATATTGAATTTTTTTACATATTTAGAAATTATATTTCAAAATGTCACAATTCATCTCCTTAAATTATCATAAAAATTGTTTATGCAAATGTTGAGCTATAAATCTCTCTATGTTTAGGTATTACAAATTTTAGAAAAAATGACACTTTACCCCCCTCGTCCCCCTTCTTTTGTTTCCCATTATCTTACACCCACCTTAGACTAATAATTATATATCAACTAAATAACTAAGGACTGGGTAAATAAGGAATAATGGTTGACCTTGTAATAGTTAAGAACTCATGTCTTCCATCTTGAATGAGTAACATTACTCTAATAAAAAATCTAGAAAATGATTAGAGATATATACAATGTTTTATCAAAAAATATAATTAATAGGCGCATTAACCCTAATTCATATAAATTGAATGGAATATGGTAAATGTTGTAAATAAATTTGTAATAAGTATAATGAAAGAAAATTTCTGAAATCAACAATCCATGATCAAATGAAAGAAGAGTACCTATGAACAAAAGAAGATAATTAGTTGTTTATTGTCTACATGCTAATTGTGTGACACTGAAAATGACTAAAATTGATCAACATACCAATTTTGAAAATGTCCTAGAAATTGATGAAGGACAAGAACATCCAAAGTGGGTTAGGATTGATAGACACTATTGACCCTAGCTAGTTTATTCTTTCCTCTATTGAAAAACAGGGAATTAGGACACAATCATCTATGGGTAATTAAAAAAATATATATGCAAAAACTTGAACTTTGGATGTTAAAAAAAGACCTAAAAATGACTTATTCAAAGTTGAAACCCTAATAGGGATTACAATATATGAAACCTATACTTAAAAAAGGGGTAGTGTAATGGGCTAAGATAACACCAATCACCCCCATGATGATTGATTGCTACATACGTATCCAATAATCCAAAGAGGGAAATTAAATTCACATAGTTATACCTTTTAGAGTTCTTTATGAAATTGTGCTCCATTTTCTAATTGAATTCATTTAAATATGGATTGAATGCTTGATAATACTGTAGATGCCAAAACTACATCACATATGTGTGTAAATCCTTGTGTCGAAACCCCCCTCGATCCATTTTTAATAATTATCCTTCTTAACCCATGTTTTCACCCCTCACACATTAAATTAATTTAAAAATATTTAATTAAGTTAATTAAAAACTAATTATGCCACCTTAGCTAGCCACCTCATCCTAAGACTAACTCTTACCCTCTGATTCACCTCAAGACATAGTCCCCTAATCCTAACTACCCATGACTTATTCTCACCCATAACATAAATTCCTAACTAACTACGTTCTTCTTAACCTCACATTTCAACCATTTTCTAATAGATACCACACTTAGAAAGAGAAGGAATAGAAAATAGGCTAAAAATAGCCCTTTTGCCTATTATCATTCCATCAACATCGATCAACCCTCAGCCGATGTCAATGGGATCATTGACATCAGTTACTTAAGCCAAATTCTAAGTTAATATTCAGGTCAGCAAAAATAAAAAAAATCAATCATTCACATATAGGCTTTGGCATTTAACTTTCTACATCTAGGCTTACCATTACTATACACAAATTAGTCTAGATTAGAAATTGATATGCTACATAGAACTTGGATTATTCTAAACAAAACACATGTTGTCTTTTCTATTCATGTATTGCTTCAAACACACCTCATCACATCCATCTATCTGACACTCATGGTTCATCCATTTCACCATCTAAGTATATCTCTTTGTTTTGTAATTCCTTTAAATAGTCATTTTACAATTACTTTACATTATACTATTTATCATTTTATGAACATCTCAAGTCTCCTTGTGAAGGTGTTGTAAAACTCCTTTGTCTATTTCCCTCTATTTCAAACATACCAACCCTCTATCTAGACCCACCTAAGTCTTACCCACTCCCTTACAACTCTTCCCAACCTCACAAACCTAACCAACAACTACCTCCCAGCTCAAAAATTTTTCCTGCAACCCCTTGAGAACCAACTACCCCTATCAACATCGACTGCATAACCAACATCGATCATATATCCTTACCAACATCAACAACCTAACTGACATTGATGACTATGTATTTCTATCAACTTCTCTAAGCCTACCTAAACAACCTCCAAAAACACCAATAACTCACATTACCTGCACTGTATCACTCTCTACTACACTTATACTACAAGAATGGTATGAATATCTCTCTTACTCTCTCTTTCATTTTTATTCATTACTATTTTATTTCAAAAAGAGGACTGTCATCCCTAAGGAAGTTTGTAGTCCACTCATATATCTACTAACAAATATTTTTAGTGGTAGTGCTTTCTTATTCATAGGTAGTCTTCCTTAGCCAAAGAGGAGTGCTCAACATCATCTGGATATGGTGTGAAACCAATCTAAGTTCTATCTAATCTCTAATCCCTACCCTTCATCTCTATTTCTCCTTAAACATCAAATAGATTCAAAATTTATTGAAACATTTCTGGCACGCCCGATGGGACCCTAGAGTTTTCCTTGGGTTCATTACTTGTTTTAAGCATTCATATAGGTGCATTATAGTGAAAATTTCATTCCTTGCAATTTCTCCCTCTCTTTTTCCTCAAAATGAAATATTCAACATTTTATTTTCTATTAAAGGAAATAAACTAAAATTTCTTCTTCCTTATCACTCTTCTCTTTATTTTGCCTCTAAAAGAAACTTATCATTTTTCTTGAAACCTAAAAATAATATCTTCTTTATCTCTTTCTTGCATGAGCATTAGGATAGTGAAATTCATTCTCTTCTCCTATTTCATCATTGTTTTCATTTGAATCAAAACACTTTAGATTTGGGTTTAAAACTTACTGCACTTCATTGTTTGCTTGCTAGATATTAGCTCACCTAGTTAATTACAAGCATTATGAATGAATCGTAGTACACCCATGTCACACTACCAAATCACACTCATAAAAACAAACATCTAAACTCACTTGAGATAAGGCCCATTAGGATTTCATCACCTGGTAGATCACCTTACCCTACCTGGCTATCCTACTTGGACTTCACCACCAAGAGGAGAACCCACTCCATTCTCTAGTAAAGCATAAACTCTAGTTAGAAGGTATTTATAGCTAAGTGGCCTAGCTTGGCTTTAGGTCTGTGAAGTGTGGGGAGAAAGATTGTATAATAATACATGTACTTGGTCTAACACATATTTCCTCTTGAGCACCAAAACTAACCTAAAACTAGCTCTAGATTGCTTTTTAGTACCTTCAATAACTAAACTCTCATCTCACTATATGATTAAGGCATAAGCTAACACAAGACTACAATTAATCTCTAGGAGTTAATAATTAATTTTTGTATGTTATTTTTCTACTTTTCTACTACCTTATATATTTTGGAGTTGGTAAGGACTTTTTTTTGTTGATTTAAAAAATTAACACTATTCATAATACTCAAGTTGTATAACCTATTATATCAAGTTTTTTGAGTGTTCATCCTCCTTATACAGACCTCTTACATCCTCTATTTTTCCTAGATTTTGCCTCTAGGTTTCTAAAACATTGGATTTTTCATTTCCTAGGACTCCATAGTGACCAACATTGGTTGAATACACCGACATTGGTAGACTTTAACCTACCAACATCAGTCAAGTGATTGACATTGGTGACTATGTAATTTGGTTATTTTTAGTTTATTTAAAATAACAAGCTAAAACAACCTACCTACCTATACCTAGACTTGGTTTTTCCTCACTCTATCACTGATACAGAGTTCTAAGACTATTTATACTTCTTATTGCATGGTATTGATGTGAAGCCAAGCCAAAATTCTTATCAATTATGCAAGTTAGCAACCACTTCCACCTTCCCCTCTTGTTGTTGACTCTATCATAGAGCATACTTAAGATACAGAGCATACCTCTAGCCCTAACCAAATCCCCATTATGCCTAAAGGAGATCAAGATTTTGCTATATTTCTTGATCATAATGTGGCAGCCCTTCAGCATTACCTTGCCATGAGCCAAACTTGCAATTCTTCAGGTGACCCACTATATATTATGCCAACTTATCTTATGGAGACAAATTCAATTTTAGCTGTATCCACTATGTTCCCCATGGTTACTAAAAACATCACTTCAATAATTAACCCAACCATAAACAATGTCTAAAGTTTAACATCATCAATTGCCTAGTCTCACCTAACCCTTGTTTTGACTTCCCTACCTTCACAACCACAAGCAGTTTAGTCAAGTCTAACCCCATTTTATAATTTTGTGATACCCATACCATCTACTCTCACACCTATAATTACATGATTTATGACTCACCCTTCACCTAGTATAACCATGCCAATAACCTAACCTACAATAACAACATCTAACCAAAGCATTGTCTCTAACCTAGTGGGACAAGCCCCTTTCATGTCTTCCCCCTAGTCTATGACTCACTACCCTTATATTAGATCAACACAATCACAAAAAGATATGTCATACACTACCTCTACTTCTTATCAGGCTCCCTATAACTTAGGGGGTATCTCCCAAACCAATCCCCCTTCAGACCTTATTATGTTGCTGATGAACAAGATGTCTAGTCTAGAGACATCCATGTCAGGCTCAAATAATGTCTTATCTTATGATCATATATGTAATGAGCCCATCCATCCTTCTATGACTATTCTCCCTTATCCAATCTAATGGCAACTCCCCAAATTTACTCATTTCTAGAGTAAATAAGACCCACAATAACATTTTCAAGAATTTATACATGCTTGTTATTTAATAGGGCACAATGATGCATTACTACTTCACACCTTCCTTATATCTCTTTTGATTTTTGCCTTGGATTGGTATAGCTCTATAACTTAGCACTCCCTTTTCTTATTTACCCAGCTTACATAATTATTCCTAGACCATTTCTCTATCAACATTTCTAAAAAGGTTTCTATTATGGACCTTTATTCTATTAAATAATTTGATGACAAATCTATCATAGATTTTGTCACTCACTAGAGAGGCTTAATCAATAAACTCTCCTCTTTACTCCAATTTGAGATTATTGAGCTTTTCTCAAGGGCATGTGCTAAGCACATTTCATCCACACTTCAAGTACAAACTTTCTACACATTTGATGAAGCCTTTACAATGGCACAAAAACTCAAGATTTGGGCTATAGATGAAGATAGAATCAAGTTGCATAGTAAGAATGCCAATTCCAAATCGAATGACTCCTTTTCTTCTAAATCGTCTCCTTATAACCAAAAATCTAAAGGCTCTACCAATCCAGTGGTCATTAGATCAACTTCTTCCACAACCAAAAACCAACCTAATTCCTTGACCTCACAAAATCCAATCAAGTAATTCCAACATTTGTATGAACAAAGATGATACACTCCCATTGGGGAGTCATACACTTCCATTTTGGAAAAACTATTACAATAGGGAGCCATAACCCTTCCTTAAATCAAGCCTCCTATACAGTTTGATCCCTCCTATCCTATTCCTAATTAGTATAAGGAGGATGACTTTTTTGGCTACCATCAAGTCAAAGGCCACAATTATAATAAATGTAAAACATTTAAGAACATTGCTCAAAACATGCTTGACAGGGGTGATATCATCTTGGATAAGCTTAATGCACCTACTAATCAAAATATGGATGTGTTTAAACAACCTTTTCCTAACCATTCACCCAATAAAAATATTGTTCAAACCATGACTGATAACTCATGTGATCATAATATTCATACAGTCAATATGGTCTTTCCTTTACCTCTAGTCCAACTTATCCCACAATAAGAGGCACCCATTTTACCTACTCCTCCTTGACAATCAGTGGAGTTTGGTTTTCCCATCCTTCCTCCTTAGGTAGAAGAGCCTACTTCACCCATTCCAATCCCACATGAGGAAGTGCCTCTTTTACCTCTCCTTTTACCACAAGAGGAGCCTATTTTGCCAATTCATTTTGAACCCATTTTACCTATACTCTTACCACTTGAGCACCACACCTTACCTATTCCTCAACTACATGTTGAGGGGAATATCATTCCTATTCTCTACCCTCTTAAGGAACCTTCTTCACCTACCTCTCCTCCACTGATGGAAGGTAGTACCCCATCCACTCCTCCTTTACACATAGAGGAGCTAGTGTTATCTACCCCTATATTAGATGAGATACCTATTGTGCCTACTCTAATTCAACCAATTTTACCACTTTTTTTACCTATGGAATATCATACTTTACTTATTCCTCACCCACATGTTAAGGGAGCAATTATACCTATGCTCTACCCCCTTGAATATCCTTTTTTACCTACCTCTCCCCTACCCATGGAAGACCATGCCTCTTCTCCCATATTTGTTGAATAAGACCCTCTTGTGGCTCTTTCTCATCTTTGGCTCAAGGTAGCAAAGGCCAAGAATTTACCTCTTTCTCAATCACCTAATACTTCTAAATAAGTAACCATAAGTCCTACATCAACTTCATCTAAACCCTTCTCGTTGTTAGTGGAAAATCTAGAATTTTTTGACTCCATAAAGCTAGATCATGTAGCATTTTGGGACTAACTTAAAACTCCTTATCCTACAAAACAAGTGTCATCCTCTACCACCAATCCTCTCACTACCCTTCACCCCAACTTCTTTAACAAAGTCAGAGCTTTTCCACCAAAATCACTAGAAGCTCATCTTTCTATGCCAAAGCCCTCACCTTCACAGGCATCTACCACATTAAAGTAGATCAGGGCTTTAGACATTTTCATAGTCTCTAATCTAATTCATCCGTAGGTGAAATTAGATCTAACTCTTGAACCACAAGTTGGAGTTATACAACCTAAACTAAAGAAGAATGTTAAGCTTCCTAGATCTCATAGATCTTTCCCTCTTCTACTCTTAACTTTGCCTTCAATTTTGGGACCACATCCCTCTACTTTATTTGGTGTATCACTGATCTAAGCAAAACAAAAGGCTAAGTTACCTCCACTACTATCTCTACCACCTATTTGGCCTTTCACATCTACCATCATGACACCTACCACTAGGAAAGTGTCAACAAAACATGTGGTTTGACTGCCACCTAAAAAGGTACCACATAAAATCACCCCTATGACTCCTAAACCAAAGAAGGTGTCCACCCCCATTACAACAAGTGCTATCCCACTCGTAGGCTCTCAGATATTTTTCCTACTTTAGTTTTTTCAATCCTCCATAATAAATCTTCCTCTCATTAACCCTTATAACCCTCTTGGACCAAAGCCATCTTGGTTTGATGATACACAATTTTGTCTATATCATCATTCACTTGGACATGATAATTAGAGTTGTAAAGCTCTCATGGTAGTCATTTGATAAAAATTTGATATCAACACTCTCTTTGTTGATACTCCCATTAACCTTCTTGCTATTCCACCTATTTCATCCATAATACCTCATACCATTTCACCTGAATTTAAACCCAAATATGTTGTCATACCCCCATTCCCACCTCCTTCACCTGTGTTTCAGATCAACATGATTAATGTGACCATATGTTCATAAAATAAAAAGGATAAAGGGAAGGAAAAGGTCACTACCCCTTGGGCTCATCCCTTCTCAAAAGACACTCCTCCTTTGAATCCCAAGATTTCCATCTTAGGTGTCTCAAAACCAACATCTTTAGAAGTTATTCAAAACCTGATGGTGAAACAACTTCACCGAACCCCTATGAAAATGTCCTTATATGAGTTAATCTAAAACTCACGCTAAGATTTTATTAGTGACTTAAAATTGGTTGAGGTATAACCTAACAATCCCCAACCTCTTATATCTTTGGTCAACTCTCTTAACACCATCTCCTTTATTTCCTTCAATGATTCAAAAATTCCACTTCAACACCCTGAAGATCAAAATTCTACCCTTATTATCACCACATATATTAATCAAACTCATGTCAAAAGAGTAATGATCAATGGAGGAGATATTATTAATATTATCTCCACCCATGCCTATAAACAACTAGCCCTTCTTGATAATTACATGTCTCAAACTGATGTGGTGCTCTGCTCTTTTAACGATACCACAACTACTATAGTGGATATGGTTGTCTTACATATCCATGTGGGTCCCCATACAATTATTTAACTCTTATACATTGTCTAAGGAGAGTTCCAAAACAACATACTACTTGGATGACCTTGGATAGATTTTATGGCATGTGTGCCCTCGACTTTGCACTGTTGCATCAAGTTTGAGCACAATGGGCAAGTGCATATTATTCCCACCGACCCACCTCCTTTCAAAACATGTAACATGACTTATATCCCCAACGATGTTCTCATTATATTAAATAAATCATTTCCTCCACATTATACTCCTAAAGCTTCCAAAAGCTCTACTACCCTAGTTACACAGATATCGACAACATAAATTCCCAACAAAGACCCCATGGAGGAAACTTGCAAGAATCTATCACTCAGAAAATATCATTTTTTGACACTTGACATACTCCATACTCCACAAGAGTATAGAAAGCTTCATATGCACCCCAATTATGATCTTCATATTGGGATGGTCATCCCATATGGTCCCCTTAACCTTCAAACTAATTTCACATATGGGGGAATTGATTGAGCTCCCACTGTCGGTAATCTATCCTCTTCACCACAACCATTTACCTATGAATTCTCTTTCCTGGGCAATCCTAACTTCACTCACACCTATCTTTATAGGTGTGCCTAGAAAGGATTTGGTTTGGGTTGTTACAAATAGGGTGTTCATACATCCATTAAATATCCTACCAATAAAACCATTGAAAATGCCAAAAAGTAGTATGGAGTGGGTTTTGACAAACCAATAAAACCCACCAAAGCTTCTCATATACCAATTATCAAAGAGACAATCTCTCCTTCTCCATCCTCTCCTCCA
The DNA here is from genome assembly GCA_037957365.1 of Torreya grandis. Taxonomy (NCBI): domain Eukaryota; kingdom Viridiplantae; phylum Streptophyta; class Pinopsida; order Cupressales; family Taxaceae; genus Torreya; species Torreya grandis. The sequence continues at coordinate 1,138,963 of JARHVA010005377.1, read as the reverse complement.
CCATCACCTAACAAATTAGAGTTATCTATACCTCCCAAATTTTTTTTCAATAAATGCCATCTATTTGGGCCCCCTCATCTATCACCTAGGTAAGGAAACAAGGTCCCTTCCTCTCATTCATCCTGAAATGATTGATGAAGACTCTCCCACTATCAAAACTATCCAATGTCAATATGATGATGTTATTCTCACATACATGGGTATAGATGATTCCTATATCCAATGATCACTCTCATCTAAAACACAAGATATGTTAAATAAATCAACCATTGACATCAATTTCCCCTCTCATGATAACCCATGTGTCTTTAAGATTGGCCAATCTTTGGATTCATCTAAGCAAGCTAATTATGCCACATTTATTAATTACCATAACAAAGCCTTTTTTCGGTCTTGTAATGACATGCCTAGTATTGACCCTTTTATCATCACCCACAACATTGTCATTAATCGAGATGTTAAACTTATTAAGCAAAAGCTTCATAAAATACATCCTTGTATTACTCTCCTTGTCAAATAAGAGCTCTAATGCCTCCTTTTTGTTAACTTTATTTAACCCATCGACTACCCACAATAGATTTCCAATATTATTCCTATCATAAAAAAGATAGGGGGAATCTACATTTACATTGACTATCATGACCTAAACCTCGCTTGTCTAAAGGATGACTTCCCTTTTACAAGTTATTGACCAACTTGTTGATCTAACAATAAACCATGAGATGCTATCACATATGGATGGGTTCTGAGGTTACAATCAAATCTTGGTTACTCTTGAGGATCAACACAAGACACCTTTCATTGCTCCATAGGCGACTTTCTATTATCAAGTCATGCCCTTTGGTTTGAAGAATGTTAGTGCCACCTACAAATATGCCATGACTTACATATTCCATGATCTCCTACATAAAATTATGGAAGAGTACATGGATGATTTACTCAAAAATTCTAAACTTTACCAAGATCACTTGATGATTCTCAAAATCATATTCACTCATCTCCTCTAATATAATGTTTGACTAAACCCAAATAAATGCATCTTTAGTGTCCTTTCTAGTAAGCTCTTAGGATTTATTATTTCTCTCCATGGTATTGAAGCCAACCCTAATAAAGTTTGAGCAATACTAGACATTCCTCCACCTACTAATATCAAACAACTATGTAGCCTACAAAGCAAGCTTCAGTCAATCCACCATTTCATCTTCTAGTTGTCAAATCATTGCCAACCCTTTCACCATCTCCTCAAAAAAGATGTCTCCTTCCATTGGAATATAGATTTCCAGGAAGCCTTTGATGCAGTCAAATGGTATCTCCTTTCCTAATTGGTTCTTATTTCACCTAATGAAAACTAACCTTTCTACCTTTACATCTCTACAATAGACCATTTTTTGGGTGCTATGATTACACATCGAGATGATCACCATCGAGAACAAGAAATTTACTATATAAGCCACACACTTATTGATTATGAAAATTGATATATCCATATTTAAAAGCTTTATCTCACATTAATCTTTGAAGCTTCCAAGCTCTATCATTACCTCTTAAATCACAAAACCTACATCATCACCCATACTAATCCCTTCAAATACATGCATTTTAATCCATATCATAACCAATGCATAGCTTGGTGGTTCATGATCCTTGTTGAATTTGACTTAAAATTTATTCAACAAAAGTATATCAAGGGGAAAATGATTGCTAACCAGATAGCTACCACCCATTTACCTGAAAACCAACCTTCGAACCTTGAATTCCCTGTTGAATCTATCGTAATGCTCTCTACCAATGACATCTCCTATCATAAGATGATGTTATTTTATTGGTCTAAATGTCAACATGGTGGGGGTGTGGGGGTCATTCTCATACCTCTTGATGGCAAGCTTATACCTTTGTCATTTAAACTAGATTTTGAATGTACTAACAATATGATGAATATGAAGATTTGATCTTATGGCTTTAAATGGATATTTTCTTGGGTGTCAAATCAATAACCATTTTTTATGACTACCAGCTAGTGGTTAATAAGGTTAATGGTTCCTACCTATACAAAAACAAAATTTTACAATGATATAAACATCGTGTAGATATGCTATTGGAATCATTTCACTCCTACCTCTTACAAACTATTCCTCGATATACAAACAAGTTTGCTGACACAATGTCTTCTCTTACTTTGCACATACCCTCTTCACCCTCTTCCTTGGAAATCTATGTCACTATATATCACTTAACATTTCCCTCCTATGTATCAACTAACATCCTTTTTATAGGCAATGTAACACACAACCCACACAACTTATGGTACAAATAACTCATGAATTACCTCTCCTTTTCTATTACCCCTTCCAACCTCTCAAATAATGGGAGACACGCCTTCATGAAATGTGCCACTCATTACACTATTCTATGGGTACTTCTCTACAAGAAAGGTTTTGATGGCCTCCTCCTTATATTCCTTACTGGTACTAAGATCCCTTTCACCATTAAGGAAGTCCATGGTGGGATTTGTGGTAGACATTTCAATGTTAACATAGTTACCAAATGTATGCTTCAACTCAACTACTATTGGCTAACACTCCATCAAGACTATAGGGATTATGTTTGGCATTGCATCAAATTTCAACAACATGCTAACCTCCTTCAACATCTAAGCCATGCCTTACAAGTCACCAAAGACTTTTGGCCCTTTTCCTAATGGGGTTTGGATCTAATCGATGAGATTAACCCTCATTCATCTCTTTGTCACCATTTCATCATTATTGCTACTGAATACTTCATCAAGTGGGTTGAGGCCATTCCTGTCATCTCCACTAAGGCTAAACAAATTATTGACTTTATCAATCATCACATTATCTATCATTTTGGTGTCCCTCATAAAATTATAATAGACAATAGTAAATCTTTCAAAAATAAGACTATCCAAAAGCTTTATGACACTTTTAGAATCAAATTAAACTTCTCATCGCCATACTATCCACAATTAAATAGATAGGCAAAAGCTTCTAAAAAAACCTTAACCAAAATCCTCATGAAGGTAGTCAATGACACTAGCAAGGATTGGCACACACACATTCTTTTTGCTTTATGGGCTTACTGCACTAGCATTCAAACCCCTATAAGTGCTAAACCTTTTTCCTTAGTCTATGGGATGGAAGCTACTTTGCCTCTTGAGGTCCATATTCCTTCTCTTCACATCTATGTACAAGACATACTTACTAATGATGACTTTCACCAAGAATGTTTGGCTCAACTTGAGTTTCTTGATGAAAGTCATCTCATATCCCTCAGCCACCTCCAAATCTATCAAGAGAGTATCAAACATGCTTACAAAAAAAACCTCAAGGAGTGAGATTTCAATATCAAATATCTTGTCTTAAAAGAAAATCAACATGTGACAAACATGGAGAAAAGCAAATAGGGTAAGTTTTATCCTAATTGGCTTGGACCCTACATCATAACTCACAAGTATGGCTCAGGAACTTATCACTTGTCTTCTCTCAAAGGAAGCCCAAAAATTGAACCTTTAAATGCTTTGCACCTATGACCATTCTTTTGTTAATCAAATGACACTTCACCTCATGTTTAACTTGAGCTCATCCCTTGAGCAACCCTATTACATTCATCTCCCTTCCTCTTAACCCTTATTACTACACACTTAGTTAACCTATGAAGTGCTATGGTTTTTCCCTCAAAGTGGAAAACCTCTAATCCTCTATAGTCATATCCATGACTAAAGTTAAAAGAAAAAAATGGGATACATAGAGAAGTTATAATCTCTTAGGTTATGATTCTCAATTTAGATTTCTCCCTTAAAGGACAGCTATGTAACTTCTTGTTGATACTATAAATAGAATTTTCCCTTGAAGGACATCTATTAAAAATAAAAAAATAAAAGCTTAGACCACTCCCTTGAAGGATGGCTAAGCCAAGCTTTGTTATCAAGCGAAATAATGACTTAGAAGCTTCTCATATTGATTAGCTTCATATGACCTCAACACAAAAAAAAATCCCATTGTAGGCTTCTTGCATTGATCAGCTTACACACATATAAAAAAAATCTTTAAGTCATGGACTTGCCTATAGTAGCTCTCAGGTCACCCACAGAAGGGGCATACAGTCCCCACTAAGAAGGTTATGCTACCCAAACACTCTCTTTCCTTTTACCTTTTTCCCTTCATACTCTTTCAAGGGATTTTGAACTCACTTAACACAAGGTGAGTACAATGCTTCTCTAATAAACAAATGGTCTAGTGATATAAAGCATGAAAGAGTATCATACTCTTGAGCCTATTTATGTTGTGATTATGGTTTTTGCCAATATGTGAGAATTGTGCCTCTTTATTTCTCATCCCAATCATATTTTTATTTCTATTCTAAGATCGCATCTCACAACAAGATTCAATCACCTTCTCACCTTTCTACCAATCTTTCTTGATTCTTAGAGTTATGTGTTTAACAAATATTATCACTCACATATCCATCTCAAGAAAAGATACTCAAATAATTACACAAAACCATACTACAACTAAAAAACCATTGCCCATTAATCCATTTCATATAATCCCCTATGAAATACACCCAACATGCAACCATAGTTTCTCTAAACAACATAAATAGGAAAACTATCAAGCCTACACCATTTATTTTAAGCATACACCATCACAAATATGGAAAAATGCTGAAATAAAAAAACATACCTAACCCATTCATTTTAAGCATACACCATCACAAATATGAAAAAATGTTAAGATGAAGCTAACCAATCAACTATGCATATACCATCACACATATGGGAAATACTAGTCTAGCTCAACTAACATGATCAACATTAACATAACATAAACAACCACATCATTATAATAACTTCAACATCATCACCATCACATAAACACATCTCAAAATAACAAACTCTCATATATATACATTGAATATGAATGTACATCAATGGATCATATTAGTATCATCTCTCTCTCAAAAAGTACATCTCCCATCTTCAACTCATAGGCCAGTGTGTATATAACATATATAACAACATCAAAAATATCATCTAGCCCTCAGAATACTCAAGGCTATAGTCATGGTCATGAAGAAGCAATATCATCACCACTCTTTGTCTATGTGCATCTACATGAGCTGGAAGATATGGCACATGTCATTGATCTCTCCTACTCTCTAAACTTAGAATACCTATGAATCTATGGGAACTCCCTAATGGCTCTCTCATAGTATGCAATCTCATCTAAAGTAGTGTTATATCTCACTAGAGATATAGTCTAAGGTGGACCCATCAAACCTATTATATGACCCTATATTAATCCTTATGGTGGAGGAGGACTAGCCTATCCTACTACTCTCAAACTATCTCTCTCTACTATTAGTGCAATAACCTGGTCTTGTAATGCCCTGACCTATCCTTGTAATGTCATAATCTACCCCTGTAAGACTAAAATTTATACATCTTAGGCTTGTACTATTGCATCTCAGGCTTATACAGCTACATCTCTCTCTCTCTCTCATCACTCCCTATAAATTTATTGGTGGCCTCCTAACCTAAACCATAGGATGCAAACCTATCCATCATGTAAGATAAGCCATTATGCATCTATGATCTACTACACCTAGGCTTACTAGTAGCTCCTCAAAATTTGGTCCATCTATCTCTTGGGGTAAAAGTAGGGGTGCCTCTATATCATCCCTCTTATATAGAGGAAAGTTAAGAGGCACATCTTGTAACAAGCCAAACTATCTCCTAACCCATGTCATGGGTATCATCTCTAACTCTCCATCTCATCTCCCTCTGACCCATAATGTGCTCTATAAACTAACAATTTTATCTACCTATCCTTTGAATGTAGGGTATGTCAAGGAGGGCCTCCAAACAATATATATGGGAATCAATCCATCTATCATACACCTATAATCAATGTCCCACACTATGCTATCTACTCATGTTTGGGACATAGCCCCTCTCCACCATCTAAACCTAACCCTAAAACTGGCTACAATCATGGTGGGTAACCCTAATGTCTATGTCACCATGATGTGCTCATATTCCCAACAATGGAGTAAATGTTTGACACATAAATTATAACCATTGTTGCAACCTCAAACCCCACAACTCTTTGTATAATTTTTCTATAAAAGCTAGTCCCCATGTATACACTATCTTCTACTCAACCATTTGTGCCAACACACCTATCAATGCAATAGGAAATCTTCCCCCATCTATGTCTAATAGTGCATATACTTTAATCCCTATGATCATTAAGATACTCAACCGATGTTCCTCCTCATCAGTAGTGTATAATGGCTCATATAAAAATTTCATCTAATGATAGGTCACCTCATTGACATGCTCCCCAAATAATGTTGCCATGTGAATATCATGCTCCTCTCTCAAATAAGAGAAGAGCTCCTCACCCTAGAAGGGCAATTGTAAAATCTTATAAACATCCTCTTATATCACTTTCATCTCTCTAGTAGGCAAATAAAAAGTGTTTATGGTGTGATCTCACCTCTCTATCAAAGCTAACATCAAGCTAACATCACGTGATACCTAACAATATCATTATACTCCTCCTAACCCTATGGCTACCATGTGCTCCCACTCATCCATGGTGACATCCCTCCTCATCCTTGTCAACAACGTAGGTAGTTGATCTTCTAATGTCAATTCTTACCTACCCTACATCCACACACATAAATCTCAAGTCACATAATTTCTAATATAAACCTCTCTCTTCTCTTTGGGAGAAATAAATTGGCCTGAGGTCCTCACCTAGGCTATGTAAGTAGCACTTAGTTAACATGGGGTCTTTTAAGGTTAGCTCAGTTGTATACCCACCTACCTATCTAACTTGTTAACCCACCTAAACCCTAGGCCTAACTACCTATCTCTTCACCCTTGGCCCAACTACCTATCTCTTAACCCTAGGTCTAACTGCATATCTCTTAAACCTTATCCCAATTACCTATCTTTCAACTCTAGGCCCCATGGCCTATATCTCACACCCTCCAACTTACAACCTACCTTTTTCTAACCATTTTCCTTAACAAAATTTTAACCATACCTCACCATTTTTACCTATGCACTAGGAGAACTACATTGTCTTGAGGCCCTCATCTAGGCTATGTAAGAAGCACTCAGTTGACATGGGGTCTTCTAAGGTTAGCTCAGCCATTAGGCTCATCAACTAATGCAATTAGAGATCCAAAATGGGCCTTTTCTTCCTATTTGGTGTTTTTTCCTATAACTGTTGCCAATATTATACATTGATATCAGTGCTTGGTGTTATTTGACATCGGTGCCAGTCTCAATAGATGTTGATGAGCCCCACCAACATCAATGACTAGTTTGGCCCTAGGGCTAAACATCTTGCCTCTAAAATTTATGTTTTTTCCTAAAAACTATCCCGAACCCCTCCTAAATTCACCCAAACCTACCCTTACCCCATTTATTACCCCTCTAATTACACTTTCCCCCAAAAAAACTCACATTTAGTCCACATAAAAAATTAACTACCCTAAATTAAAATTTAACTCAAAGAGCATCTTACCTCATCTCTCTATCTCCTCTAGGTTGGAATGGTTGGCACTTGTGGTGGCATGCCTCTAGCTGGGTCCCCTCCTACCTCTACGATCTCTACCCACACCAACATTCTCTCAATCACACTATGGCCCACTAAGTGATCAATCTAACTCTTACTCTCACACACTCTTTTCAACCACTTATCTCTCACCAACTCACCACAAATAGATAGGCTAGAACTATCCTATGCCCCACAACACTCAGAGCTCTTTTTCTCCAATAAAATATCACAAATGAGTTTTAGTGGGCCATCAAACTTATTTTTGTCATATTTGGTCACCCATTGATGTCAGTAATCTTGACTTAAGGTATCGATGTTGGTAATACTTCCTACTAACATCAGTGACATAACCAATGTTGACAACCTTCAAATTAGATTTTTTAACCCCAACCACCACCCTTTGAACTACATCCTAAGGCTGAGGTAACTTGGAGATCACGTATATCTCCCTGACCATGAAAAAAACCTTGGAGATCACATATATCTCCCCAACCATGATAACCAACCTTAGAGATCACTTAAATCTCTACCCATGATGACTCTAACTAGAGATCATGAATATCTCCTTGACCATTGACCCTTTTAAATTGAGCTTACATTTCTTGTATTGACCACTTATGTCACCTTACTATAGTTAGATATTGTACACACACATGTATATCAAGTTTTTTAGATCACGATCAAGCTAGTCCTATCACCTACAACCTTTTGTGTTTACCAAGAGCACTTCCTACCTTAGATAATTGAAACACATGGACAATTGGAGCTATAACTTTGATCATTTTAACCTTATCAACTATCACTTACAAGCTATGATTTGGTTATTTTTATTCAAGTCCTCCTCACCTTTACCTGTTATTGATTATGCCAACTATAACTCATAGTAGTATACACACAAATAACAATGTTACCATACTCTCACTCAACATCCACCCACCCAATTAACTCTTTATCAAAATGGTACTTGATTCTAGATTTTCCTTCATTGGTTCCTATTTTGAGGAGAGACACCTCATCCCATACCTAGAGCATCCAACTCTTATTTTTGTCTTGCAACTTGTTAGTATAAATTACTAGATAAAAAGGGGTAAATATAGACACCAAAATTACATCACACACATTCATAACTCCTTGTGTTGAACCCCCCTCGATCCCCTTTTAATAATTATCCTTCCTAACCCATATTTCCACCCCTCACACATTTAATTAATTTAAAAATATTTAATTAAGTTAATTAAAAACTACTTATGCCACCTTACCTGGTCACCTCATCCTAAGATTAATTTTTACCCTTTGAGTCACCTCAAGACTTAGTCCCCTAATCCTAACTACCCATGACTTGTTCTCACCCCTATCATAAATTCCTAACTAACTATGTTCTTCTTAACCTTGCATTTATACCATTTTCTAATAGATACTACACTTGGCAAGAGAAGGAATAGGAAATAGGCTAAAAATAGCCCTTTTACCTATTTTCATGCCACTAACATCAGTCAACCCTTAGTTGATGTCGATGAGATCATCGACATTGATTACTTAAGCCTAATTCCAAGCTAATATTTAGGTTAGCAAAAATAAAAAAATCAATAATTCACATATAGGATTTATCATTTCACTTTCTACATCCAAGCTTACCATTAATCTACACAAATCAGTCCAAATTAGGAATTGATATACTACACAGAGCTTAGATTCTTCTAAACTAGTAACACACTCTTGTCTTTTCTATTCATGTATTGCTTCAAACATGCCTCATCACAACCATCTATCCAGTACTCATGGTTCATCCATTTCACCAGCTAAGTATATCTCTATGTTTTATAATTCCTTTAAATAATCATTTTATAATTACTTTACATTATACTATTTATCATTTTATGAACATCTTGAATCTCCCTATGAAGGAGTTGTAAAACTGCACCTATTTCCCTCTATTTCAAACATACCAACCCTCTATCTAGACCTACTTGAGTCTTACCCACTCCCTTACGACTCTTCCCAACCTCACAAACCTGACCAACAATTACCTCCCAGCTCAAAAAAGTCTCCTAAAACCCCCTGAGAACCTACTACCCCTACTAACATTGATCACATAACTGACATCGATCATATTTCTTTAACAACATTGATAGCCTAACTGATGTTGATGAATTTTTATTTCTATCAAATTCTCTAAGCTTGCCTAAACAACCTCTAAAACACCAATAACTCACATTACCTGCACTGTATCACTCTCTACTACAATCAAACTACAAGAATGGCATGAATATCTCTCTCTTTCTCTTTAATTTTTTTATTCATTACTATTTTATTTAAAAAATTAGATTGTCATCCCTAAGGAAGTTTGACACTTCTAGGAACAAGCGTGTAGCTTGGCAGCCCACTCATATATCTAATAACAAATATTTTTTGTGATAGTGCTTTCTTATTCATAAGTAGTCCTCCCTAGCCAAAGAGGACTGCTCAACATCATCTAGATATAGTTCACAACCAATCTGGGTTCTCTCTTATCTCTAATCCCTATCCTTCATCTCTATTTCTCCTTAAACATCAAATAGATTCAAAATTTAGTGAAACAAATTCTTAGCTTGAATTAGATAAAATAGGCTCTTGACTTGGCTAAGGACTACTTCAAATTAATATAATGAGATTTATAAATAATAGGGAAGCTTTTCTCAATGTGCAATAATGTAAGTGTGCCTTTGTATTAAAATTTATAAGTTATTGAATAGGTGACCTAAATACACATTTATAGAAATATAAAAGTGTAAAAAATCACTTTACCTATTGTGAAAATACTCACCAACATGTAAGGTACGTTCTAAAATTAGAAAGTGACCATTAAAAAGGTTAAGGATATTATCAACCCAGAAGATACCAGAATATCTACCACTATTGTCCCCTACTAGGCATTTATATCCTTAATGCAAACATGTGACTTTTGGGTCCTAGGATGTTTGTACAAATTCTTACATTATTTTTTATAAGCTTAGAACATTTATATAAGTCTAAGATATAAATTTAGAAAGGAATAGGTTTGTATAGGTGCTTATGTTAGAGTGAGGCGAAGAAATAGGTCCACATTAAGAGCTCAAGTTAATTAAAGTAAAATATGAACAAAAATGGCATTATGAAGTAATCATGACCAAAATTGAGTGACTTCACATATAGCATTTCATTATTTTATTCAAATAGATGAGATATACATAGAGGGGTTTGATCTCCTATTAATAAGGAGTAACCCTAATTACACAAACCCTATATTCTCTCTACTTACCATCTAATCTAGGTTAGTTGTTATAAATCACATAAAATATATTCATCACCACATTATTCTAATATCATACTAATAATAAAATTAATGTGACATATTAACAAATAATTATTTCTAATAGGAAATACATAAATTGAGCCTGCCATGTATTCTTCATCGCTTGTTTGAATAACTTCGTAGATTATTAAAGAGCCTTGATTGGATATCTATTATGCCCAATTGTTTTATCTACCTCACATATTAATCTGTAAAAAAACATTTCTACATTGAAAATTACTAAAATATGAAGAGGATGAATGCACAATTTAGTGAAAAGAATTACATGTGAAACTAACCAATTTGACCATAGGTTTTTGGATAGTATAAAAATATGAAATCTATCAACCCAATCCCAATTGGTAGTACACATTTGATGCCATCAGAAAAAAATGGTGGGAAAGAAGGAAAGGTTCTTATGTAAAATAACTGAATCTTATCCATTTTGAGTTTTTTTTCCATACAACAAGATCTGACATTTTTTTATCTTTTAGATTAATGCCAATGTTATAACTACATTGTTTTGGAACTTTAATTCTCTGATGTGTTTATGTGATGGACATGTATCTTTCTTTACTCTATGACTTGTCTTTGGATTGGAAATTTTATATTTTTCAAGGGACTAATTACTATTTATGATTTGTTTAGTATTAAAACTCTTTTTATTTTATTTTTAATTTTTATAGGGATCTCAATTTTTGAAAAATTGGACACCATACTCATGACAATGGAAAACATATTTTCTAAAAAAATTTAAAGTTATAAACATACTCTAATTAATTATATTTTTGGTTTACTGATAAATTTATACAAATAAATTTTTAAATATATAGTATGTGTATACACATAATATTTTAAACTTTTATCAAATATTGATGCTTTACATCTTCTAGGAACTCATTGAGATTCAATACCTCTAAGTGCATACCCTAAAGGGTGCACAAGGAAAGGGTTGGGTAGACCATTAGTGCTTTTCAGGATTATTTTCCCTTATTTCCACATTATTACCAATCCAACCAGCTTTTAAAACTATTCCCTAATTTATTAATCCTCCTTTGCACACTCCTCTAGTATTTTCCACTTTCCATCTCTTTTTCCTCACCTTAATAATTTTTTTTAGTTGGTTGTACAGGGTAAACTGGGTCAACCTTGTATAGTTTTAGGTGATTTTCACTTAGGAGTTAATTTGGTCTTTGGCTAACATAGATCAGGATCTAGTGAATAATTGACCAAAATTGTATAGGGTCGACTGGGTCGACCTTATCGGCCAACATTTTTGGAAGGGTTTATGGAAATATCCACCTATATATACAAGATAATTTAATCATTATTTCAATATGAAATCAAGATTTATTATTCACTTGTTCTTATTTATAATTTGCTCTTCCACCATTCTACTTGAGGATTCTTACCTTAGGGTTTCTACTTAGAGAATATAGTTTTGTGGATAAGTCTTGGATGCTTTCACCTTTCTTAGTGATATTTATAAACCACAAAAACTTTTTCAAATCCCCTTTGGCCAAGGGAAAGATTGAGTCTTAATAGGTTCACATTCAGGTAAGTATATCATAACTTTGTTCTCCTCTCTTTAGTAGATAGAAGTATCATTAGTATTGGATCAAATAATATTACTCTTCATATTCCATGTATTAGTTTCTTAATCATACTTAGTTTAATTGAGATTATCCTATACAAGTTTTGATTTATTTACTAACCCCTCATATTGTGCCACAAGCTTTGGTGAGCACTAGATTAGATTTACTTTCTTGTTTATTAGACATAAGTGAAATATTAAACCTAAGATGCTTTTTAGGGTTATTATGTGATTATGTTAGACTTTAGGCTTTGGAACCCTTCCAGTATGGTGTATTATGATAAGTGATCCCCTAATCATGTCTAACAGATCCCTGTCTTGTTCATGTTCCTACTTCATAAATGTATTCCCAATCAGAAGTGTAGGTATCTCTATCTTTTCTAAGCCAGGATTGATTTATAGACATGATGCATTTTTGATTGCATACATTCTAGTGAACTTGATGTGAACTAACCCTTGCAAGATTCTTTCACTTATTTCATTCTTTTCATAATTATTTTATCATATAGTTGCCATATTGGGTTGATTGCATCAACCCAGTTCTAGTTTTTGTGCACAATTTTTTAGGTACTAGCTATTAGATCAACCTAATCGACCTAGTATAGGTTTTTATCTTTCCAAACTTCAAGTCCAAATTATTAGATTGACCCAATCGACCTAGTATAGTTTCTAGACTTGCAAATATCCTATTTAGCATAATAGGTCAACCTAGTTGACCTTGTATAGTACAAGCATTCACTAATAGGTTCTTATAGAGCTTGATCAACCCATTCAACCCAATTAGCACGTTTTAAAAGCATTCCATAAGGTTATTTGATAATAATTTGAATTCTCTGCATCCTTGATACACTAAGTTTTTTTTTCCCCTTCTATTTCTTTCTTTACAATCTTTCCTTTCACAGTTTGTAGTCTTCAAAATTACCCTTATACAGTGAATTAAATTGACCCTATCGACCTAGTTATATATTCTATGTGCTATGTAGATAACTAGGTTGACTCTACCAACCTTGTTCATTTTTAGACCTTGATTTCATATTATAAGATCAACCCTATTGAGCTTGTTATATATTTTGTGCATACACTATTGACTATCAACATTGTACCTTATTTCAAAGTTAGAATTAACCTTTATATGTTAATAATTATCTCACACTTTCAATTTTTTTGCTTTCATGCTTAAAATAGATCACATATCTTAATTAGGTGGTTTTCAATTAATCATTTAGTTTCATTATTTTCTATTTTATGCAAACACAACCAAATCACAAAATCTAAACAAGCATTTTTACATTTGACTACTCAAGGCCAACCTACTTGGATTTCATCACCAAGGGGGAAGCCGACTTGATGTTTTGGTCAAGTATAAAGTGTGGTTAATGGTATATTATGGCTAAGAACCTGACACCCTTATCACTATGGTGTGTGAAGTGAGGAGGTAGGCCCTTACCAAGCATGTATCATTACCACTACAAATCCCTTTCAGCCTAAACTACCTGAAACAATCCTTAGATTTATTTCTAGTTCCTTATTTATAGCCAAATTCCCATCACATTTAAAAACATATTTTAATAATATTATAAATATTTAGGTTGAACATTTAGTTAGTTATTTACTTTCTAAGTTGATTATTTTCTCTTTTCTCAATTGTATTTTGTATTGCAAAAATTTGCATTACATAGCATTGGTGTAAGTTTTTGTATTGTGTGCCTCAATTAGATTAGCCAATGTTAATCTAATTAATTATTTTTTCCCTTCTATTATTTATTTTTAAATTACTTGTAAAAATTATCTTGTTTCAATTCATAATCTATTATAGACTTCCTTATCTTCCCTATTTGTTATACTAGGTTGACCCAATCGACTTTGTACATTTTTCTATCTTATGTCTACTATACTAAATTGACCCAATCAACCCTGTAGTGTTTACAGACCCTACACTATATTTTTATCCTCTATCTATTGTGATAGGTCAACCCAGTAGACCCTATACCCAGTCATCCCTATACTATTTTTTGCTTTCCCTATTTGTAAATATAATTCTCTATCTTGCCTTATTTTTCATTCTATTCATTCTTCAATCATAATGAAATATCATATCAAAATATTTTTGGACAATCTAAATCCATTTAGATACTATATAGGATGTTTATTTCTTCCTATCTTTTCCTCCCAAGAGAACCATCACTCTTGGGGCACCTCTTCCCCTCCATCTATGAATTGTAATATGGTGTAAATAACACCTCAAGATGAAGTTGATAGGTTTGATCCTTTCCTTACTTACCAAGATACTTCTCATCTTCAAAATATTCAAACTAATGTGGGAGTAATCAACACAAGCTTAATTAATAATCCCACTCATAATCTATCTTCTAATAGCCCTCCCCCTAACACCAATTTAGGGAGTGTTCCTACCAACACCAGCCAAACTCCTAATACAACTCAACTTTTAGCTCAGGTAATGCAACAAATTAATATAATGCAAAATTTTAATTCCAATAAAATGATGCAACTTTAACATCATTTGATTAATATGTCCAACCAACCTCCAACTATGCATCCTCAAGCTAATCTCAATTATATTCCTCCACCTCTCAAATATGCCTCTGGTAATGTTATTCCTCAACCCATAATGAATAACAAGATGCTTCAAACCATTAAAAATGAGCCTTTAGCTACCTTACTTATCTCCATTGATATTTTTAACATATCTCCAACTATCAAATATGATGGGACTAAGGATCTTGCTTCAATTCTTAAAGCCTTTAGCAACCTTTACAAAGAGTGGATCCAAACTAATACCTTTACCACAACTAAACTCTTAGTCAAAACCTTCACTGAAGATGTATTATAATGGTATAACCAATTTCCCCAACATTATATTTTGCAACTTAAAGATTTGATTAATCCTTTAGTTAAATATTTTCAACACAATTATCTACCTAAAAATTATCTTTGACACTTCATCAATCCTAAGAATTCTCTGTTCGAATTAGCTCATGACTTTATCAAAAGATGGAAATAATTGGCCCAAAAAATTGACCATAACATGACTGATGATAACTTATTCAAAATCTTTATTATGACTATAAATCCCACTCTTCAATATAAGGTTTGAAATTTTACTCCCCAAACACTTAATGAATATCTTGATCAAGCTAAATGTCAAAAATTTCTCATGAAGAAATTCAAAACTAATCCTAAACTATTAAAAGGATCCTTTCAAACATCTAAAAATGTTATCACTATCAATACTTGCCAAGCCAAACTAGGAGTTACTAAAACTGATATTCTCTCACCTTCTCACACACCTCTTTTGGTTCAACAAATGAAACAATTTTTTCCACCTTCTAAACCTTTCATTTATCCTAATGCTCCTCCTAAGTGGTATTCCCCCAATATATTTTGTTGGTTTTATGCCAACATTGGGAATTCTCATGAATCTTGTAGAGGGATCACTAAATTTGTTGTTTTCCAGATGCTTGGTGATTCATTTAATCATGAATCCATGATCAACCTTTGTCATCAAGAGAATAATATTGCCTCTCAAAAATGACAAGCTTCTAAAGATTTTACCTCAAATAGCCAATTTTTTTTCAACTAATCAACCAAATACCAAGGATGTTTGTGCCATTGATGTTGATTATAATCAATATTATAATAATTCTCAATATGTCAACACTGATAAGGTCAACTATCATCATAAACTGGCTCACAAATATATTTTTACCAAGCCTAAGAAGCCATCTTTAGAACAACAACTTCTTAAAGATACTACCACCACTAATATTAATTCAAAATCCCAAGAGGAACCATCTCCTTTTGATCCTCCAACTAAATATATACCTTCCAAATCTACTTTACCTTCCAAACCTTATGTTGGTTCTTATAAATCACATTGAAACTTTCTTAAATAACTTAACCTTATGCCTTATAAAATCCCACTTATGGAGTTGGTTTGTAGTTCATCCTATTATTGTAAGTTTATTATGTAATAACTCCAAGAAATTGAATATCTATCCTCCATAGATGAATAACCACCTTCTATTGATTCTCAACATACAAATGTCAATACCATTGAAACTATGTGGCCTTATTCCAAGCCTTCCATTGAATCCCTTGAAGAAGACATGATCAATGATGAAATTATTTTTTTCACTAATGATCCACCACTTTTTTTAATCAAAATAGCCATTAATACTACCCTTATCCATAAATTTTAGTTGATGAAGGCCATGGTATTAATGTGACATCTTTGTGGCTTATCCAACAACTTGGTTATAAAAAAGATCATCTTAAGCAAACCCATCTCACTTGTCATCGTTTTGATAAGACAAATCAAAAGCCACTTGGTTATATTTGGATTCCATTAACCATTGGAGCTAATATTGTTTGAACTAAGCTTATGGTCCTTGATTTACCTTTATCTTATAACATACTCCTTAATCACCCATAGACTCATCAAATTTAGGCTATTTCTTCTTCTGATAACCAATGCATTAAATTCTTACATAATGGACAATAGTATAAGCATGAATTTGATCCCAACCCATGGAGTATTCAACTTCCTAATTCCAAATCCTAATATCATGTTCCTACAATTCCTAAGATTAATAGTGTTCCTTTACCTGAGTTCATCAACATGAATCCTAATTTACAAGTTACTCTCATGGATTCTAATGATGATAAGCCCAATAATTTGCAACATACTTTCAATACTACCAAGCTACCTCCCTACATTTTGTAACAGATTGCTCCTTTATTACCAAGAGACCATACTATTCCTATTATTGATGAGATTACTGATTTTCCCCTCCATTAAATGCTTAAGAGATTTCTTTACCTAAAGATGCCTTTACTTGTAATGAATTTGGATTAGCCAAATTATTTCAAGATCCTTTCATCATGTCTCCTCGTACATTCAGTAACATTATGATTTCAACTTCTAAAACTCCCCTTGATTCTTAATAATGTACAATTTCTCCAACATATGATGATAACTATGTAATGGCCCAAGCTCAATCTTGAGACTTGGATGTCCAACATTATCAGAAAACCTTATCCCAAATTCATGATTTTAATCAAGATGTGTACACTATTTCTATAGATCATAACTTAGATCCTGAAGTTTATATTTACCTCCTACTAATTCACCTCTTATTGATACTCCTTGGGTGGTAGAAGAAATCATACCTTCTGAACCTCTAAAAATTCTCGCATCTACTTTACCATCTATTAATCCAATCATTACCTCTAATCCTTCTCCCATCAATGAACCCATCAATAATCTAATCCCATCTACTCTATATACTTGTACTCTCGATATTACACTTGATGCCAAGGCAACCAATTTACATCAAGTCCATTCCAAGTATGTTATACATGGTAACCAAGTTCTATATTTTGAAGTAAATATTGAGTATTATAGTCCTCTTCCCACCTTTTCAAGTGATTAATCTATCCTTGAACTAATTCATGCTCATGAACCTCAACTTCCTTAGCAACATCATAAACTTGGGAATTTTAAAACTAAAACCCCTTGTTTTAACAACTTTGATGATAGAATTGATCCTAAAACTAATCCAATTTCAACATTACCTAATGCACCATACCACTTTAAAGATGGTAATGCCATGCTTATTGAATAAACCACTCACATCAAATATGGTACTCCAATTTGTCCTCAAATAATTACCATCTCTTGTGAACTCTCACCTAGTGAACATGATAATATCAACTTATTCTTTGATAAGTATCATGAGGTTTTTGGTTGGTCCTATGAGGACATGCCTAACATTGACCCTAGAATTATGGTGCATAATATCATAAATTATCTTTATGTCAAAATTTTGCATAAAAAATAAAGGAAATTTCCACTTGAGGTTCCACTCTATGTCATAAGGAAATCATCAAACTAATTGATGCTAAATTTAATAATCTAGTGGATTATTCTAAATGGGTTTCTAATATTGTCCCCATTTGGAAAAAGGTCACTATGGTCATTCATATTTGTATTGATTCCCACAATATTAACCTTAATTTTCCCAAGGACAACTTCCCTTTACCTTCAATAGATTCCATTATCAATTCCACAACTAGTTACAAAATGTTACCTCATATGGAAGGCTTCTTGAGATACAATCAGATTCATATTACCCTTGAGGACCAACATAATACTAATTTCACCATGAAATGGGGCACCTATTACTATGTAAAAATGATCTTACACCTAAAAAATGCTAGATCTACATACCAACATGCAATGACTCACATCTTTCATGATCTCATTTACAAAATTGTTGAAACTTATGTGGATTATCTTATCACCAAATCCAAAAGTCATACGACTCATCTATCTGATCTCACTATCATGGAAACCAAAGTGAATAAGTAAATCAAGAAACCAAAAGACAAATAAGGGAGGACTAAAGGTTTGTAAAAAAAGATAACTTTTGCAGAGGGAGAGACCCATGTAAGTAACCTTCAAAAAGTGTTAGATAAATGTAGATAAAAAGTATGAAAAGAAGGAAATGTTTAGGCAAAGTAATTTTTAAGGAATTATGCATTGGTGAGCTCTTTGAAAATATAGCCTTCATTAGTTTCAAGGTGATATGTATTTAGACTAATAATATATTTAAATAAATAAGTGCCCCACCACTTTTGGGCATATGTACATTCTTTACCATGGGTGTAGTCTAATTTAAGGACAAGATCACCAACATTAAATGTGAAAACTTTAACACATTTATTATATTGCTTGGTGATATGAGCCTTGTATTGGTGATTATGTTGTAAGCTAGAAAGATGGCGTTCATCAAGGAGATCAATGGCATGAAGGTGAGATTCATGTAATTCTTCATCAAGTTCAATTAGTTATCCTATTACTTAAGCCATAAATTATTTTATTTCCATATCATGCAACATTTCACACTTGAAACCAAATAAATAATAGCAATTGATGTGACTTTAAGAGTGGAAGATAATGAAATAGGAAATATATGGAACATGTACTAGATATCATTGATAGTGAATATAGGAAAGATGTAACAAAATGATACCCTCATTTTGTTGAGACCCCAATATCAATGAGCATCTCCCAATACTCATCGATTGTGATAATATTATGTCTAATGAGAATGTGTTTTATCATCTATAAGTATAAAATTTAGCAGTCAAATATACCCATGAAATAAAATTTAGATGATAATTATCTATTCGACATTACCTTTCATATGCTAATATAGTTCATATTAAACAATGAAACATAGAACAATATATATGGGTGTCTCTATGTGACATAATCCTTTATGATTTCCTATGTTTTGTACCCAAAATGTTTCCTTTCATATATATGGTTTTAGAAATATTGATTGATTTTTAATGCATAATAATGTAAATATGGTCACATGGATATGCAAATAAAATTTATTCCACATGTAGTTAGGATACACATAATGGTATAAAAACTACTATTAAATGGATCCAACACATACATGTCTATAATTTGTAATGAAATATTTAATTTCTTGATTATTGTGACTGATACAATAAAAATTTCTCTAAAATTTATTTCATAAACCACTATTGTCCTTTCCCTTTATTTTGTTAATAGATGTATTTTCTATTTTTTTGCAAGGAATTATCCTATACTTCATACTGTTTAAATAATGAAGTTTCCAAAATTTTATGGAATTATGATACATTTATTAATTTGGTTACATAATAATAATTAATACAAATTTAATATTTAGAGGTAAAAACATAATTTATTTGACATTATGTATTTTTTATATTAAATTTTAGGAAATTAGGAATATAAACCCTAATTAGATAAACTATTGTGAAAATTAGAATGCTACGAATATGCAATAAATGACACAAACTAATCTAGAGACTTGATAAATATGGAAAATTACTAAATAATGATAGTGTAAGAGAGAAATATAAACTTATCTTAATAAATGCTTCATAGACTATTTCTAGAACTAAGACTGATAGTCTAACTGTGTTGACTGTGTATTAACTTGGAATAAGAGATAACAAGGTTATAAGACAAGAGCATTATAATTAGACAATAAGGGTCACTATTGTGCCTAGGGAGTGTTGTTGTCTAGTAGATAACATGGATATGATATTTTTGGTTTTTGTTCATCTTTAGCTATTTATTCTACAAACTATGCTAGAACTTCTAATTCACTTTGGTTACCATTGTGTAATTATTTTTCTACTCAAAACCCTAGATTAATAGACAAGAAGAGAAATATAAATCATAGATTAAAAAGGGTTAAACATTTGAATTTGTGTGAGAAATAAACACCCTCTATTTTGATGTTGCGTGCAAACCAATACTCCTAAGAGGGATAAAAATCCTTGTAGTTCACCCATGTTATGATGCTGTGTGTGAACCAATGCAAAATACTAGATGTTGTTGTAATCTTTATGTGATTAAGTGATTTAATCATGACTTGTGACCTTGGAGATGTATTCATACTTTAGATCATGGCTACTAGGGTTATATGTAATCAAGATTAGGATAAATATGGGATTTACTCTTAATGTGCAATTATAATTTTGGTGCTCTTTTGTATGGAAGCCTATTGTGTGCAAAATGATTTTAAATTTGATTTTTAGTAGTTTTTTGGGAATTCATTTAGGTATGAATTATAAATATCATATACCAACCTTTTCATAAAATTTAATTTCACAAAATATTCATTATTTGGTAGGAACACAACAATGGTGAGTTTGAAGAATAGAGTAGGGCACTCTTATCCAATGGGGGACTATTGTCCAATGAGGAAAAACAACTATGCTAAGGCTTAAGGGTAGTCTAAGTGTTGGACTGGAAATTTTTCATAATAAATAGGTACATTATGAGATTAGTAATCAACTTAGAAAAGTGTTCTCTATGTGGAAATTGTAAGAAAGTGGACAAAAATCCGTAGAATAGGTCATGAGCTAAGTGTGTAAAATGGGCGATAAAAAATGCATGATTTTAGTTTAACTATTAATTTACATGTATAAATTTCTACCATTTTATTCCATTAATATATTAAAATGAAATTAATATAGTTAAAGGAAAAAATGTGTACCTAAATTTACCTATGAAGTGTAGTCTTGAATGTGTGCCACAACACTAAACTATGCTTCATGAAAACCTAAAATGAGACATGTATAAAATTAATTATTAATTAATATGAACATCAATAAGAAAATATAATAAACTTAAGAAATAATAACAATTAATGAATACACTTGATTGGTTACATAAATCATTATGTTTTTTAGTACAAAATTGGTGATTATGGAGAGTAGGCCCCATGGAGATTTTGTTTATGTTGAAAATCTTAGATTGGATTGTGTAAACCCCAAATCTTCATAGATTAGGTGAGAATGCTTAAGATATCAAGGTGTGCTTGATTCAATCATTGCATACCCATAGTAGTGAATTATCTTGTAATTCATGAATGAATCCCAATAGAATGTTTTTGTGTAAAAAGTGGTATAAAAAGGTGAAAAAATTGTTATAAATGGAATAAGGTTCATTTATGGTAAAAAATTGGTTAAAAATTAGTGCAAATAGTTAGTATAATTTGGGTATGGTGTATACAATGTGGAGAATGACAATCATTTACATTTCATCTATATAACTATTGTAAAATTGAGTAAGAAGTAGGACATATGCTACACACATACCCCCAATAACATATTTGGTGTATATAGATTATAATATTGAGTAGTAAAAAATCCAATTCTAATAAAAAACCTAGAACACATGGCACACATTATGCCCCTAAACTAAGTAAATCTGAGTAATTTATAAAAACTTGTACTATATAATTTTTGCTTATTATTCTGAGTTACCTAAGACTCTAATAGATATTGAAAATGACTATTTTATGAGTTTTTGGACAACAATGCCTTATTAGGAAAATAATGGGGAGAACTTCTACCCATTTTGAGTGCCACTATTTAAATTCATTCTCTATGTACTTTCTAAGTATGCTATGTGATTACCTATATGAGGAATTTAAATTTATACATGTGTCTATATAGAATGGGTTTAGTATATGAGATAAAATATATACACATAATATTTTTCACTTTATCATTGACTGAAAATTTATTTTGTAGTAACCTTCTATCTTTAATATTCTAGAGTGAATGCCTTAAAAGGTGAACCAAGAAAGGGGTGGGTAGGGCTTTATTGTTTTATGATAAATATTGTTATCTATGTCATGATCATATCATTTTTATTACCAATTTAGCTTTCTTAGATTTTCCTTTATACCTAATTCCTTATATATTATCTTGATTTGTTATGTTAATTCACCCATTTCCTACTATATCTTACATGTCAATTCCATCTATTTTAGACTCATTCCTCTTTTATACTTTATCAGCCTGGGTAATGTAGTTCCAAGTAGATATTCCTAGCATTTACACTACATAGGCCTAACCAATGTAGTTCATTGGTTATTTGACTCCTCTGAACTTCATCAAGATGGATGATATTATTGGATAACCCTAATTTTAAGTATCTAACTACTATATATACAATCATATTTCATTACATTTAATATACACACTCAATACACTTATCATCTCTACTTGTGCTCACATTTATGCCCTAATCATCACTTGGAGGAACTATATGTATAATATTGTCGTGAAGGAAGCTTATCTTGTGTAAGTCTTAGAGATTTAATAAGAGGTATTTAGTTGGATTAGATCATATTTTCCATCCTTTGAGGTCTTTATAACCACAAAAATAATTTTCAAAGCACTATTGGGAAAGGGTGAGATTTAGGCTCAAAGGGTCCACACCAAATTAAGTATTTCTAACCTTGTGATCCTTTATTTATTTCATTTAGTAGGTAGATGTTGTTTATTAGATAAATATGTGTGTGTTTCAGTATCTAATTTATATCTAAATTTAAACTTATTATGGTTATATGATTGCTTGGACTTATCATTTCTCTATTATTATGTAGCCTAAGCACTCATTTTCCTAACATGGCTCTTTACTCATTTTGATTATTTTAACAATTCCCCTTAGTTTAATTTATTTTACTTACATAAATACTTAGATTACCTTTAGGATATACTTTTATTTTATCATTATAGGTATAGTTAGATCTATTCTATAGTATCATTGGCTTGAAGGATTTGGAACCCTTCCCTTTATAATTGGTGAGTAAGTACCTCTATTTTTAAGTCTACGGATCCAACCTTGGTCACAACCTGATATATCATGTAATGTGAGACCTTGGAATAACATTATCTATGTTTTTATCTTTAGAGATGGGATAGTTATAGTCTAATCTTATCTTGTGCATACATTTTGGTGAACCGAAGTGAATCTTAAAACTACATTCAATTTCTTAGCGAACTACATTGGCGAGCTTGATATACTTAAATTTCAATTTTTCATATCAATAACTTGTATTGGCCACCCTGATACAGTTATGTTTTAGTTCTTTTTCTAGCCTACTATATCAACTATCTTGATAAAATTTATTTATTATTTATAAATGGCATTGGCTACCCTGAGTCATTTTGTGTTTGCTCAAACTACATTGACCAACTTGATATAATTTTGTTCTATGTTTGTAATTACATTAGATAGTCTACTATAGTTTTATTTGTTTCATTATTATCATAATTTAGTTTATTATTGTTTTTTGTCTATTTAATAAAATTCATTTAATGCTTCAAATTGGTTTCTGACATTGATTTTCTAACTTTATTTTCTATTTGTTTGGTATTTTGTAAAGACTATATTTTCACAGTTTATAAACTCTTAACAAATTTCATGTAGGGATTTATGGTGTCTTTTTTATAAGACATCATGGTGTGAGAAACTTTATCCAATACTCATAACCACAAAACCCAAAATTTAGTTTCCATGTGTCTAGCAACATATTAAAAATTCCTAGGATTCCATTTTTATTGAACCTTAAATGCCAACCATCTATTTGATTTTTTGGTGCACTTGAGACAAGTATATCACCCATGAAAGTTACATTCACTGTACCCTCAAAACTAAGGTTATAAGGATATATGAATAATAAGCCTCTATAGATAGTGATTTGAAACATTGGGATGACACTAATCAATGAATGAGTAAAAATATCTGAGATCCCAAGCTATCAATCAAATCCTTTTAGAACATATACCTGATCTTATTTTTGAAAGAAAAATAGTTAGATTCAATTTTTGTTTGAATTGTGTGTTATATTATAGACTGCATCGACCAACACCAATATATCTCTATGTTATGTGTTATAGTTGTATTAGATATCCTAATACAATTATATTTTTGTGTGAACTACATATACACAAATTTTTATAGTTCTTTTGTTTGTTTCCCTGAATACATCGATAAACTTGATATAGTCTAACTATCCTAGTATTAGTTGAGCCTGACTACATCAGCTAGACTGATATAATGTATATTTTTCAAGATCTATGTGACTACATCAACCAACTTGATATAATTTAATTTTTCCCAGTCTATAGGTTATTACATCATCTAGGTCAATACATTGTATTTAAAGTAGGCACCAATCATGCCACATTTCCTCTTTATACTACATCAACTAGCCTATTATTATTTGTTTTGATTTTTTACTATGTTGGCTAAACTAATATAATTTTTCCTATCAAACCCATAAACTGACTGCATCGACTGGTTAGATCGATACCTATTACTTTTAGTGACTCTTTACCCTGTAATTTTAGTATTTTCACATATTTAATATCATGATGTCACCTACTAATATCTTTCTTTCCAACCTTAACCCTTTTAAATTTTACATGGGTTTACAATATTGAAGAAAACTCATCATTGTGCACATTTTCACAAAAACACTATAGATATATAAATTTAACATGGTTGAGATCAACCATACTAGAAATATAGATGATTCTCGATTTTTCAATAATCTTGATGATAATAGCATTTTTATCCCAATTAAAACTTGTGGCTTCCTTCATCTTCCACAACAAGTGGGAAAACTAACACTAATTTTAAGAACATTATTCCCACTTATTACATTATTAATTCCCCTCCTAATACTCTAATAAAAACCCACCTATTGATATAACTCAAGTCCTTGTATAAATGGTCCAATAAATGAACCTTATGGAAACATCTAATAGCTCCCACATGCTCTAAATGCAAAATCATCTTTTGAAAATGGCTAGGCAATAACCTAAAGTAATCATGACTTAACCAAATCCACATTTTATTCTTCCCCCTCTTATATATGCCAATGGGAATATCATCCCTCAACCTCCTATGAACAAAAAATGCTTCAACACCTTGAAAATGATCCCTTAGCTCCATTCATTATGTTATAGCTATTAGAAACATATCTCTAGGTATCACATATGATGGGACTAAGGATCCCACTTTCTTCTTTAAATATTTTGGAAATATCTATAAGGAATGGGTTCAAACTAATACATTCTCTACTACTAAAATTCTAGCCAAAACTTTCATAGGAGTCACACTATAATGGCATAAACAAATTCTTAGTCACTCCATTATGTAACTCAAGGATTTAATCAATGTTCTAATTAAGGAATTCCAACATAATGTTATTTTCCAAAATAGCCTTAGCCATTTTATCAATGCTAAATAATATGCTAATGAATATGCCCTAGATTTCATCGACCATTAGAATCTCTAGATCATAAAGTGTATCATAACATGAATGATGATAATATCCTTAAAATATTTGTTACCACTCTTAAATACCCCATTCAATACAAGTTTAGGACTCTTTCTCCTCACAGATTAGAAGAGGCCATTAATCAAGCCAAAACATAAGATTTACTTATGGTCCAATTTGCACCTACTTAAATTTTTAAAAATGAATCTTTCTATAATATAACTAATGCCATCACTTCTAATCCTCAAACCAAGTCTCCTCAAACCAGAGTAAGAGCATCCTTTTTGGATAATAAAATTCCCTCTTGCCCTTAGTTTAGTGTGAAAGAAGTGTAAAATTTTGTATCTCCATATAAACCATTCAATTATATTAATACTTCCCCTCCACCATGGTATGACCCTAATAATTTTTGTTTGTTCCATGATAACATTGGTCATTCCCATGAGACATGTTGTTAAATGGTGGAGCTTGATCTTATTAGAATGCCTAATTCCCAATAAGGGTGTTATGGGGGTACTGTGGGGTAGGGATATACCCTAGAGGGGGTTTAGGGGTAGTGTTTCCAAAGCAAAAATTTTGTGAAAAATCCATTGTAAAATATTATAATTTCATAGTGAATCTTGACCATTCACTATTAGGTCATAAAACTAATGGTAGAAATTATGTTGGTGGATTTTTGCCTGATTGATATGAGGGCATTGTAATCATGGCATCACATTATGTTTGAGTGAAGAGGAGACTGTAGTGGATGTATTATAGGTTTATCCCTTCATTTGTTAGACTGAATAAGAGAATAACTGGCTATTTCTACATGTATATATATCCTATATTGGGTGAACCGTGTTAAATCTGTGTCTCTCTTGTATTGTGTTTATTTAATTTTATTTCTATCTTTATTTCATTAATATTAATTTGCATTCTATATTCCTAACATATGTCATAACCTCAAAAACTTTATAATCACCCTTATGCTTGAAAAAAACTTTAAACATGAAGCTATGATCAAAGAACATCATAATGAATATCAACAAGCTTCACAAAAGTGAACCTATACTTATAAACCTTCCAATCAAAAGTCTCAAAAAATTTCTCAACCATCTAATTCCATTACACAACATTCCAATGCAAATGATTGTGATATGGACATATATTATAATAAATACTATACTAATTCCTAATATGTGAATTAGGAAAAGGTAAAATACCATTGAAATCCTACTCAAAAACACCCTATCATAAAACTTAATAAGTATTTTATCAAAAAAAAAAAAAAAATCTTAAGGATACTACAACTAATATTTATTCCTCTTCAAATTAGCTAACTAGTGAGGATCCCATTCCACCAAACCTCCACCTAATTCAACCAATCCTTCTCTCATTATTAATACTAAAATCATTATTATTAATGAAATAATACTCATGCAACTATGCATATAAATGTGTTTTTATTGAGAAACTCAACTCTATGCCTTGTAAAATTCCTCTAATGGAATTAGTGATAACTTATATTTATGATCACAAGTTTCTGATGCAAAAAATTACAAGACATTAAAGAACCCTATCTAATGATTCTAAAAATCCCATGAAAATATTTGAAAGTCCCACACCTATGGAATTTCATACTATCAAAACCATTTCTCAATATTATTTCAAAACCTCCATTGAGTTTCTTGAACAAGGCATGTTTAATGATGAAATCCTTTTTGGAGTTGATGACCCACCCTTATTTATTGAGATTGGTCTCAACAATACCTTAATAAGAAAGGTATTTATGGATGAGGATATGGTATTAATTTTTACTTCCCTTTAGTTACTCCAAAGCTAACCTTTTAACACACTAGACTAATTTGTTATGGATTCAATAAAACCAATCAAAATCCTCTTGGTTTGGTTCCCTCTCACTATCAAACAAAAAAAAATATGTACTAAGATTATGGTTTTATATCTTCCACTTTCATACAACATGATTTTAATTCATACATGGACTCATCGCATGATAAGTATGGCATCTTTTAATAGCCAATGAATAAATTTCATCCATAATGGAAAACATTATAAGCATAAAGAAGATCCCAACCCTTGGGGAATTATACTTCCCAATCCTAAATCTCGTTATCACATCCATATTAATAGTCCACCTATTCCTAATCTCATCAACATAAATCCAAACCTCCATGCCACTCTTACATATTTATATGATGATAAACCTAATGAAGTACAAAACATTTGTAATACCACTTTATTACATCCTTATGTTTAAGACTGACTTCCCCTACTTTCCTTCTATGAGATAAGGCCATCCCTTTTTTTTATGATGACACTAAAATTACTCCCCCATACAATTATAATTTATGCACTTACATAGAAGGTGACTTAATTTATAATTATTATGGGATAGCTAAACTATTCTAATATCTTCTAACAATATCCCCTTGCAATTTCAGTAATACAAGGGTCTCCACCAGATACACTTATATTGAAATCATTAAAATAACCTCTCATGAATGCATTAAATATCCTTATTATGATGATGCCTACATCATGTCCCAAACTCAATCATGAGACTTGTATGTAATGCATTATCAAAAGACCCTTGTCAAAATACATGCCTTTAATAGTGATGTCCATGTGATTCACATATCTTATGATTCAAGTGATACCGAACAAAAAACTCAAGGTTATGTCCCTCATATTAATACACTCTTGGTAGATACTCCATAGGTTTTTCAAGAAAATTTCCCCATTCTCAAATATGATGATATTGGCCTACCTGATACTATTTAGAGTTTTCAACAATCAAAACTATATCAACCACTAGTCTAAAAATGTTTGTCATGTTTCTATTCCTTATGACTATATCAACAAGATCGATACTATTTATTTTATTACTTCCCCCTTAGAATTAATAAGCCAACCTAATATAGTCAATTCTTTTAAACTAGACTA
This sequence comes from Torreya grandis, assembly GCA_037957365.1. NCBI lineage: Eukaryota > Viridiplantae > Streptophyta > Pinopsida > Cupressales > Taxaceae > Torreya > Torreya grandis. The sequence continues at coordinate 1,109,845 of JARHVA010005377.1, read as the reverse complement.
AAATTCACCATGTCTCACCAAGCAACAATATAATTCATTTTTATTCCTCACCTATATTAGACTATATCAGCTAGATTGATACAGTCAAAATTATTTCTCCCATGGCTAACTACATCAACTAAAATGATATAGTATTATTTAAATCTTAATTTCAATACTCTATCAATGTTCAATAATCAATATTTTTAATGATCTCATTCATTCTATAGTTTAAACCTATGTTATGACTTCATTACCAAATCTAAGAATCGTGAAACCCATATTCATGATCTTGCTATCATATTTGACTATATCATCAAATATAAGGTTTTAATTAATCCTTATAAATGTGTTTGTGATGTTACTTCTAGAAAACTCTTGATATTATTAGTTTTTTATGAAGGATTGATGTAGATCTCACCAAAATCAATGCCATTGTCAACATGCCTATTCTTAGATTTATCTATAGAATTTACACCTATCTTGGGAAACTTTAGGCAATTTGATAATTTGTACCCAAGATGGAATATCACATCTACTCCATAAACTACCTCCTTAAGAAAGGTCATGTACTAGAATGGACTAATGCATGTCTAAAATATTTTGATGACATGAAAGACTCATTACTTCATCCTCCTCATCTTTGACCACCTTCTAGTGATCACCATCTTGACTTATATAATTCATCTACCACCATAATGATTAGTTTAATGATAGATCAAAAACTTGAATCAAGAAAAGAGTATGTGATTCAATACATTAGTTATGCTCTAATATACTATGAGACCCGTTAAATGAAAGTAGAGCATGATTTTCTTTCCATATGATTTGTAGCCACAAAAATTTAGAGCTAATTACTTTATCAGACTAGTTACATCATTATTCATTCATATGTTAGATGTGAAATCATTGGGGGTTGAATCAATGATTCTAGATAATCCAATTCAATTCCCAACTCTTAAAAATTCAACATCAGCTTTATTAAGCAACATAAAAATGAAAACACATACATCCAAAGAATACATAAGAGCATATACCACATGAAAACATCATATATGTGGGAAACCCTCTTTGGGGATAAAACCCACTGAACCCTATAAGATGGACTAAATTCTTATAAAAAAGATCCCAAATTTAGACCAACACCAACTGATCAAAGAACACCCATCCCTTAGTTTAGAGAGACACCAATCCCATAAGGAGCTATTGCCCATGTCTAGTTGAGCACCCATAACAACTAGACCTTTAGCAATATTTGCCTTGTAATGAGGAACTAACCCCCTAAGCAACCAAGCACCTAATTAGATACCTTGAATATATCATCTTAAACATCTATTTTTTCTCTTTAATTGATGATGACCACTTTTTTTGTACTCTTTACCTTCACTCTTTCACCCAAATAGTCTCAAGGGCTCACTCACTCAATCTACCTCTTTTAGGTCTATTAGGTCTAATGACATATGTATCCACCTACATTAGCTTGATTAGATAAATATGATTGATATTATTTTTTGTTTGATGGTCCTCACTAACTTGTACCTTCTATTTCAAAGGTTCTCTCCTTTGCTTGAATCCACATAAAAATAACTATCATAATTAGTCCAATTAGACCTTGTATTTATACCACTCTCTTCCTTTAACCCATCTTGTTAGACAAGATGCTTTACATAATTGAACCACACTTTACATAGGTCCATACACACATTACATGTGATAACCATACTCTTCATAGGTTAAACCACCATTAAGTCTTGGTGAGACCTAAAACAATTGGGCCTTCATACTCACACGTTACATGTGAGACTACTTGGACCAACTTCATAATTTACCAATTATTAAAAATAATACAACCTATTTCCAATAGCCCTTTTTTACTCCCATATTTTTCAATGCCATTTAGAACACTAATTCAACATTTGAACCTATCAATTAGGTTTGCTTGCTCTTTAGGTCTTCATACATAGAAAACATAGTCTCAAACTTCTGAAGTAACCTCTCAAATATTTAAAATATCATATGATTTGATCACATGGGTGAAAATTTAAAGACATATAAAACACCTCCATGTTGCTTATACACTTCAACTTAGGGTATTATTACTCAAATTAGCTCTCTCAGAATGATCACTCAAACTGCTCTCATGTAATCAAAATATAGTTATACTATTTTAACTCTCCATATCTAATCAGGGGTAAAATATGAAAAAAAATGATTTATTATAAGCCTTATAGAATTATATAACATCTAAAATATCATTTTATTCTTCAATTATACATAGAACACCTTCAACTTATCTCTGCAAGATGGTCACTCAAACTGCTAGTGTATTCAATAAACATAGTCAACTTTAAAGCCTTTATTCATACTAAAAATGGATTGGTAAAACCTGAAAAATACATAATGATGGTCCTCATAAAGTATAAAACACTTTCAAATAGTTATTTCATCCTTGAAACATCAAAATACTATCAATAACTCTTCAATTATCCTTCTTGGGTCACTTATAGAACATGGTCAAACACACATTCAGCTTTGGATCTTAATATATTTGATTATATAGACATTGAAACCTTGTAACTCACTAATTTGGATGCATATTTAAGTCCTATTCAAATTTTATTTTTTCAACACCTTCAAATTTGTCCTAGATTAAAATATATAATAAAAATATAAAGTAGTAGTTTTTCTTTGGTTAAATTTAGATACCAACAGTCACTATGTAAAAGTTAAACATTAAACACTTTGACCTCATTTCGTGCTCACTAGAAATTTATAACAAATACGCATCATCAATACACTCAGGATTATATTAGTATTTACCTTGAAACACTTACCATTTATCTTTGATATGAGCTTATATGATTGTGCCACTTGGTATCTCTATGTGCCTTCTGCACACCCTACATTTAGTCACCAATGAACTTCTACCACTTAGTACTGTGTGAATTATAATCACATTGACTAATTAACTCAAATTAAAATGTATCACTTGTCATACCTATGTGAAATCTTAACTATTTGACTCAATATGCTTTTTTTGGATCATAATAAACATGATCATGAGCTCACTATTGATCTCTATCTGACAAGTTTCACACTCTCCATTAAATATATTACTCAAACTCCATGATTGTGACACATGTCACTAAAATTTTTAATATTTAATATTTTATTTTTAAATATTCCATTATATCCTTTTATAGTTATATTAATTTTTTGTCATTAGATCTATGATCTAATTAAATTCTCACTGTAGATCTTTATTAATGTAAGTTTGGCTAAGTATGGGAACTTAGTAAACTTTGTTTGAGAATCCAAATTTACATATTAATAACATACTCTATACTAAACCTCATGACCTTAAATTTGAACCATATTATTTCCTCACATATGGGAATCTATACATATATCAATATTCTCTTGAAACCTTCACATGTGTGAAATATGATGTCATCAAACTGCTTACTCAATTTTATCTATCAAGGTGACTACTTGAACCTAAACACTCAAATGACTATTCTAATGAATTTCATTCACTTACATAAGAAATTATATCACTCATAGAATCCCATAGGGTCTCTTCAACATGTCCATACCATTAATATCATCCATTAATTTCATTAATAAGTCAAACACTCTCTAAACCATCAATCTGATCACTTTGTCATTAATGCACTATAAATCATGCTCTCTTTGAAATCAATGACAACGTAACATCAATGACCATGTTAAATAATATCCCCCTTTGTCATTGATGTAGAAACACCCTCATAATGACTTATTACTCATTTTAACTCCTTCATTATGATCTTTCTCCCCCTTTAACATTAATGACAAAGGGTCTCTTCCTCAACATGCCAACAATCATTCCTCAAAATCATGTATGCATTCAAATACTATTTAAGATGCTCATGATACTTACATACTTTCAATCATATAAATTAATTTATCCCCCTTTGATATGTACCAATCTAAACTTGGACTTCTCTAATTTTTGGACTTGACAAATTGCTCACAGAGCTTAGAACGCTCCCCTTAACATCAACCTCCATCTCATGTCATCTGTTATTTAACATACAATAATATAAACTTGGGATCATCTGATCTTTGGACCTATCTACCTAAAAAATCACAAGATCCCTTTAGTCATGCATGAAGATTCAATATCTTGTCAAAATTTATGACGTGGTTTGATTAAGTCATCATATCAATCTTCTTGAATTCACAACTATAACAAACTTATTCATATCTCCATCATGACTAAAATATCTCACATATTCTCCCCCTCACATCATTAATAGATCTTCAAGCCTTTTAAACTATCTGAGTTAGCTCCCCCTAACTCTATGCTTCACCTAGATCATGACATCTTCAATAAGTCCTCTCAATGAAATAGGTCTAATAGCAACACTTCAATCAAAACTCTTATAGAAACATCTTATCTTTAAAACACTGTGACCTCTATGGCATACACAACTTGTCATCTACATAACTCTAAAAACTTATTCATGATATAAAATATATGAAAACACATTCTCCTCATACTTCATATCAACCTTGTCTTCAATCTTCATTCTTCACCATTTGACCAACTAGACCATCCTTCAGATTTGATAAAAATTTTGACTTTAGGATCACTGTTTGTAAAAATATATTATCATGTCCTTCCACATTAAACCAAAACATATTTTTATGACGTTTCTTGTCTTGTAACATCAACCAAAGCTTGAATAACATCCACCATGCTTCTTATTACTGTCAAGTGTCTCTTCAAAGCCTATATAGAGACACCCTAACCCATAATGCCCTATAACAATGTGAAACTAGGAGTTTCCCATAACTATTCATATTCCTTCTCCTCCTTAATCTGATACTGATATTTCTTTTTCTTCTTATTAGACTTAAGAGAAGAAACATGCTCATCCACTACAATATTATCTTTTTCTTCTATAATTGGAATGACAACATATGGAGGCAACAAAGATTCATGACATACCTTTTCAAATAAAGAAATAACCTCATCACTGGGCATTAACAACTGATGTTCTTTGCATGAAACTTGCTCAAAAATAGTAGGATGTTTACTTGTATCTATATACACCTTATAACTAGCCTCAAATAACACTTTTGTCTTTTCCTTGAGCTTGTCTTAAACTAAATTTTGATTCTCCTTTTCTATCTAGATAAATGATACATTCTCTTGGAATTCTTGAACCTTTTTCATATCTACTTCCTATTTTTATTTGTAATCCACCTTGATATTTTAATGAAACTAAATTATATTTCTTGGTTTTTACATCCTTCAGTTTCCATACCAAGGATTGACCTTTATTGAGAATTTTAGGGTGTCTATGTACCTTCTTCTGTCTTGAGATCTTATTTATATAATAACTTACAATATGACCAATTTGATGACAAAATAAATAAATAACATCATTCATACTTTCTACGTGATGAATATTATGAATCTTAGTAAACATACCATATTGTCTCTTAGGTTTATCATGCTCAAGATTGACTATTAGGTCTCCATACCTGGGTTAGTATTTTCCCATACATTTTGGGGTAGATTATAGCAATATGTCATATATTATGATATTTATATTAGACTACATTATCCATATCTGTAACTGACTATATACTCTTCGTTCTATAGTTTATTGCCTTATGACCAAAAAGCTTACATGAAAAGTAGGGACCATGAAATAAACTTTCATGCCTTATAGAGTTTGGTTACTTGATAGGTCTTCTCATGTTACACTTGGTGCTTACATCCTTATTATCTTGAGATGACCTATTTTATGTGGGAAACATAAATACAAAGCATACAAAAGAGCATACATCACATGAACACATCATATATGTGGGAAACCCTCTTAGGGGATAAAACCCATTGAACCTTATAAGATAGACTATAGTCTTATAAAACAAGATCCAACATTTAGACCAAAACCTACTGATCAAGGAACACTCATCCTTTAGTTTAGTGAGACACAAATCCCATAAAGAGATACTTCCCTTGTCTATCTAATCACCCGCAACAACTAGACCTTTATTAATATTTACCTTACAAGGAGTAAACAACCCCATAGGAAACCAAGCACCCACTTAGCTACCTTGAATATATCATCTTAAACATCTATTGGTGCTCTTCAAATGATGATGACCACTTTTATTTGTAATTTTTACCTTCACTATTATTTTCATTTGGATTTTTTCCCTTTGAGGAGATGTCTCATCTCTCCTCATCCAGGTGGCACAATTGAAACACCTATAGGTTGTGGGTAGTCTAAGAATGAATTGAATCTTTATAATGGGCTAGCTCCCTTAATGAACCACTTGTAGATCACTACTACACCTATTCTTGTGAGGGAAAAGGGAGAGAAAAAATTAAAATAAAACTATCCTAAGGGAGGTGATACACCAAATTTGATGATGAATACCAACCAATTACATGTTACACATGAGAATAAGGGACTAACTAAACATACATTTCATCTAATCTGATTCTTTTCACATCAATGTTTCATTATGAGGTGGTGATGAATGTTTAGGATAAGAGGACTAAACAAGAGGCCTCTGATGGAACTATTTAAATATACTAACTCACTCAACCTTAACACATCATAAAACACTTCACATGACCTGCAAGAAGATGTTTTCCAACTTCAAATAGGTGAGAGAATGAGACAACATGGAAAGGAAACAAGAGTCATCACTACACAAGATCAATCATCCAAGTAAAACACACTATGAACATTCATAGAATAGGTAAAAATAATTTGTATTTATTGATTCATACTATTCAAATGAGTAGGGCTTCACCATACTCAGGTGGAGCATAAGTTACAAAGGCTAAAATGGCTAATTTTTATAGAACTTGAGAGAGAGAAGAGAAGAAAGAAGTAAAAAGGTCAAAATGACACTTTTAAATTTGATAAAATGAGTTACATGTGCATGATAAGATGATTTTAAATTTACCATGCAAGTTTAGAAGAGATAAGTGGATTCCCAAGTCAAGAAACTCATGAAAATTGGCATGAAATTCCCTTTATTGGCTCAGAAAATTGCCTTCATGATATATCCCTATTTAACATCATAAAACTAATTAGGGATAGGTATGATAATTGGAATGAAAGGGAAGGGTTTCATATATTCTTATTCATTCTTTTTTTCAATCTTAATCATCTATAAACTTCTATATGTGAGCCATCACTACCTACACTTAAAGGAAACTCCTCTTTCACACACCTTACACACTTAGAGTCCAAAAAGGAATTAGTTTTCCATGAAAAATAGTGTAATGGAGTGTATGACACTTTTTAATACACTTCATTTCCTTGGAATCATTAGGCACACCTTAAAAATCCATCCACTTGAAGTTCTTACCCTTCTCACCATCATGTTCACTATGCCAATGTTGACTAGTTGAGATGAAGCAGTCAGTAGGAACACTTAATAGTTTTTAAAAGTCATTAAATTGAAATTTGGAGTAATTTTAAGTCTCAATATTCCTTTCAAAGTTGATTTAATCTCTTCAAAACTCTTATAACTTGTACAATGCACAAAATAGTAAAAAATACCCTATTTTTTACTCCATCCATACAATTATGTATAGTAAAAAAGCAAGGGGAGTAGCCTGAGAGAGTTCCCTAAAACATTTAATCATCATTATATGCAAAATATTCAATCATAGTATCTTTCTATCTTTATTTTCTTCATCAGGTCCTTATCTAAGGGTTTGCAAGGGTTTTAGGCCATTTCCATTCTTAATCTTAATTCATAAGAATAGGAAATTGGAATTGCAAATAAATTCCATATGAATGATATTTATTACCCATGATAACACCTATAAACCTATTATATCTCTATACAAATCATCAAGAGAGTTATGAGCTTCCAAACCTCTCCTATCGAGTTTGTTTCTGCACTTTGCATAGGCTTGAGATGGTCTTAAGCAAAAAATGGATTTTTATATGATTTATTTGAATAAAAATAGATAAAAAACATATATTATTACTCCATATACATTTATAAATGATTTATAAATCATACCTAATCTTGGAAGTAACATTGACCTCACATGTGGTCTTTAGGCCTAAACATGCCTAATAGACTTGACTGTAACTTTTGTGTTCTAGACAAAACTAATGAGGTTATCCCTTCTATTAAAGTTTTTAAATGTTTTTTTATTTTTATTTAAACTTAATAAACCCTAATATAAGGTTATTTGAGATTTGGTTCCACTCTTTTTTCCTCATTTTCCAAAACTTGCTAGTCTTGTCTCTAGGGAAGTACCCTCTGTCTGAGACAAAATAGAGGTTACTTCCCTTATTACCTCAAACCAAGTGAAAATTTTATGGGATTAATAAATTAATATATACCCTCTCCATAAAAATTTATCCCTTGTTCAGATCATTTGACCTTTCAAAAGCTTCAAATTCTAAGACAGACTTTTTAAAAGGTAGACTGTATAGGGTTCTTTCATGTGGACTATGTGTTGCATATTTAGGATTATTTATTTGATTTTTTATACATAATTATGATATTAAATTATTATAATTATCATTATATTTTTATTAAATATGATCACAAACCTTTTTTATCCATGTTTATACCTTGAACTATACTCTTACTCAGTTAGGCCTGAGTGATAAGCTAACCCTGCTTGCATATTCCCCCCTACATGTAGGTGTAAATCACACTTTTAGGATTATTAAATTGATATAGGGTCCTATTAAAACATTAAATTACATAACATGGTTCCTTTAGTCACCCATTCCATGTATTTTCTATGCCAAATACCTAGAATAGTTATCAACTAAGTCACTATCAATTGTAGGTGGATGTTTAGGCTATTTATACAGATTGTCTCCACCTCCTTATGTGGAAATAAGGTCTTGAAATTCCATAAATAGCTAAATAATACCTATTAAATTAATAAAATCATGATTCATACGTAATAACTTCTTCAAAACATGGCTTTAGGTCTTCTTTCTTTCCTTGACCTACAAGACTGTGTTTTCTCTCTTAAGCTTGGTTGTAGGTTATCATTAGATGTTGATGAGACCTAGAAGGTGTTTTGGATTCAAATGGTAAAGCCTAAAAATAATTAATTATTGATACACAATTTAATAATCATATAAAAATACAACTCATCATCTAGAAACCAATTCAATCATCTTTGTATTTTAGGCTTAGTTGGTTATAGGTGCATGTTTAAGAGAGTAGACACCTGTATGTGTATATGGGCTCAAAAATATACCTATGAAACTCTTTGATGATCCTATATCTCGTACATGTTCTTTAAAACCATCAAAACACATTCAAACATTAAGGTATGGTTTATACTATCAACTTGGAACACAAAGGTCACTTAGCCATCCAAATCCTATAGATAATAGTGAAGGAATTTAGTGCATAAAAGTGTGATTTTGGGTCCTTCAACAACCAATTTATACCAATCATCAGAACTATAAAATTTTCGTGGTTATTTTATTATGTAGGAGGTATAATTCAAAGTCACTAGGATTCATCAAGACTATTTATAACCTTGTTATAAAACCTTGACCAAATGACTGAGGCTTCTTTTTTTCATTTTTTGGGATTAAGCCCCTAAACTTAGTCATTGAATCCTTGAACATGGTTTTAAACTTCCATTTTCCAATAAACACCTCAAATATGTCTAAAATGATCTAAAATCATGATAGGAATTCAAATTTGGTTTCATCTCATGCTTCAATGCTCCATAATGACCTCTCAGTTCTCTATTAAGCCACATGTAGGTGGTTATTATCATATGAAGGTAGTAATATAATATTGTAGGAAGTGAGTGTTGAATTTTAATTTCAAATGGGTTTTGAACTATTTCCAAAATTTAAAATCAACTCTCTCCATTTTATATTAAACTATCCAACTCAAATTCTCCCTCCCAATGTGATTTCTCTTCATGAGAGCACCTATACATGCATTTTAATGGCAGGAGACTATGAGTTTATATAGTGGACAAAATTTGAACAATATATGTTCATGAATGGTCTCATGAACTTACTTAGGCTGATTTTAAATTCATCAAATGAGTTTGTAATTATGAGAATATTGATACAAGTCTCAAAACACTTGTTCTAATGTGAAAACCTCTTACAAACAAATTTAATAGAGCAGGTAGGGGAAACTAGTGACTATTTTATTTGGTGCATGATCTTGAAACCAAATTTTCATCCTATTCAACATCCAAATTAACTTTATTTATATCTTGATGACTTGAACAACTAATACACCATGATTACAACATCATGAATAAGCTAGGCAAGTCTCATACATTATGACTACAAGTGAGAGTGAGTGAAGAGTTGACTATGAGAATGGAAAGGTTGAAATTTTTTCTAAAATAATGGTGTGATGAAACCAAGTATGAAATAAGGTGATATTATGGCCTTCAGACATGGGAAACATCACATCCCATTCCCATGAGATATCTAAATAGAAACACACAATCTAAAATAAATAAAACTTGACTAAAACTTCACAATGGTGACACATTCCTATAACATGAGATAAATTACCTATCAAAAAACCATAAAACATGAAGCCAAGCATGGAGAGCATTTGATAAGAGATACAACATCCTCTAGATTCAACATCACTAACTTGATTGTATAGATTGTCTCCACATCCTTATATGGAAATAAGGTCTTGAAATGCCATCAATAGCTTCATAATTCCTATTCCATTAACAAAATCATGCTCCATACTTAATCACTTCTTAAAAACATGGCTTTAGGTCTTATTTCCTTCCTTAACCTAAAAGATTATGTTTTCTCTCTTAAGCTTAGCTATAGGTTCTCATTAGATGTTTATTAGACCTAGAAGATGTTTTGGATTCAAATGGTAAAGCATCAACCTCACACATAATTTAATAATAATATAAAAATATAACTCTTCATCTAGAAACTAATTCAAGCATCTTTGCATTTTAGGCTTAGTTGGCTATAGGTGCATGTTTAAAAGAGTAGACACCTGTATGTGTGTATGGGCTCAAAACTCTACCTATGAACCTCTTTGATGATATTTTATCTCATACATGTTCTTTTCAATCATCAAAACATATTCAAACATGAAGGTATGGTTTATACTATCAACTTGGAACACAAAGGTCACTTAGTCATCTGAATCCGATAGATAATAGTGAAGGAATTTAGTGCATAACAGTGTGATTTTGGGTCCTTTAACAACCACTTTCTACCAGTCATAAAACTTATAAACTTTGTATGGTTCTTTTATTATGTATTAGTTATAATTAAAATTCACTAGGATGCATCAAGACTATATTTAACCTTGTTATAAAACCTTGACCAAATGCCCTAGGCCTCTTATTTGCATTTTTTGGGATTAAGTCCTTGAACTCAGTCATTGAATCCTTGAACATGGTTTTTAACTTCAATTTTCCAATACACAAATAAAATAGGTCTAAAATTATCTCACCTCATGATGGGACTTCAAATAGGGTTTTATCTCATGCTTCAATGCTCCATAATGACCTCTGAGTTCTCTATTAAGCCACCTGTAGGGCATTATTTTCATATGTAAGTAGTTATATAAGATTGTAGGTAGTGAATGTTAAATTTGAATTTCAAATGGGTTTTGTACTATCTACAAGATTTAAAATTGACTCTCTTCATTTTATATAATACTATCCAACTTAGATGTTCCCTCCCAATGTGATTTCTCTTCATGAGAGAACTTATACATGCATTTTAATGGTAGGAGACTGTGAGTTTAGGTAGTGGACAAAATTTGAACAATGTATGTTGATGAATGATATAATGAACCTACTTAGGATAATTATAAATTAATAAAATTAGTTTTTACTCATGATAATATTGATACAAGTCTCAAAACACCTGTTCCAATGTGAAAACCTCTTATAAATAAATTTAATAGAACATGCAAGGGAAACTAGTGAGTGGTTTATGTGGTGCATGAGCTTGAAACCAACCTTGAATCCTCTTAAAAATCCAAATAAAATTTATTTAGATCCTAATGACTTTAAAAAATTGATACACCCTGATTACAATGTCATGAACAAGCTAGGCAAGTCTCATACATTATTACTGCAAGTGAGAGTGAGTGGAGAGCTGACTATGAGAATGAAAAGATTAAAAACTTTTATCAAAGCATGGTGTGATGAAACCAAGTATGAAATAAGATTATATTATGTCATTAATACATGTTAAACATCACATCCCATTCCCATGAGATATCTGAAGAGAAATACACAATTTGCAACAAGGAAAACTTGACTAAATCTTCACAATGGTGACACCTTCTTGTAACATGAGATAAATTGCCTATCAAAACACCATGAAACATGAAACAAAGTATGAATATAATTTTATAATATATAAATCATCCTCTAGAGTCAACATCACAAACTAGATTGTACTTGTCCAAATTGGAAAAAAACCTATAGGGTGCAAGAAATAATGAGCGAAAAAACATAATAAACTTGTTGGAGATGGTTCATAAATAATGTTTGACAAATATTAAAAATATTGTTATTAAAATGGATATATATGAGTTTAATTTCATCTCCCAATGGAATTTTACCTACAACTTCTCCAACTATTTGTACCAAGCATAAACCTACTGACCACTTCTATGTGTCTAAAAAGGCAAAGGAGGAGTAAAATGGTTATATCTCAAATTTGGAACTTTAAGAGAATTTAAAACATGTAATTGAGTTTTAGGAATATGTATAGACATTATATTACCTTATCCCACATGTCACCTTCCCTCATGGGCCATATAAGTGCCAAAATCCCTCTTTTTTAGTTAATTTCTTGATTTTCAGTTAGATAACCTACAAGATTTAGATAGGACTAACATTTTTGATATGGAATATGACCTATTTTATGTTTTAAATTAAATTAAGAGACTTATATATCTTTAAAATTATGCTACTTACATTTATGACCCCTAAAAACCTTTTAAATGACTCAAAGTGACATATTGATTAAAATGACCAAGACCAAGGCTAATGTGATATAGAATGACATCAAATAACCTATAATACACCTTATGAAATAATATTACACCCCATATAAACCTATAAATATCAATTCTTTTACCTATATGGTCCCAATTTGACCTGCAGGGTCAAATTTGGTCAACAACTCTTTCACCTAAACAATCTCAGGGGCACACTCACTCAATCTTCTTCTTCTAAGATCATTAGGTCCAATGAACATGTATCCACCTACATCAGATTTATTAGATAAAAATGACTTATATTCTTATCTCTCTAATGGTCCTCACTAACATGTACCTTCCCTTTCAAAGGTTCTCTCCTTTGTTTGAATCCACACAAAAACAACTAGCACAATTAGTCTAATTAGACCTTGTACTTATACCAGTCTATTCCTTCAAGACATCTTGGTCAAAAAATATGTTTTAAATATTTGAAACACACTTAACATATTTCCATACACATGTTAAATGTGAGAACCATACTCTTCACATATCGATCATTACCTCATTAGCCCCAAACCACCATTAGGTTTTGGTGAGACTTAAAAAAATTAGGCCTTCATACTCACACATTACATGTGAGACTACTTAGACCACCTTCATCCTTTAAAAAATATTATAAAACATCAAACATATTTAAAATATCCCCTTTATCATTTCCATATGGTTCCATGCCATCTAGAACACTGACTCAACACTCGAACCTACCAATTAGGTCTCCTTGCTCTTTAGGCCTTCATACATAGAAAACACAGTCTCAAAATTTTGAAGAAAATAATAAAATATTTCACATATAAATATGATTATATCACATGTTTTAACCCTTCAGGACCTATGAAACACATCCATTTTCCATAGACACTTCAACTCAGGTTCTAAGCTCTCACATTAGCTCTTTCAAAATGATCACTTAGACTGATATCATACAATCAAAATATAGTTATATTATTTTGACTCTCTATATATGATTAGGGGAAAAATATGAAAAAAATTATTTATTATAAGCCTTATATACCTATATAACATCTCCATTCTCATTTTATTCTTGAATTCTGCTCAGAACACCTTCAACTTACCTCTACAAGATGGTCACTCAAACTGCCACTGTATTCAATAAATATAGTCAAATTAAAAGCCTTTATTCATACTGAGTATGGATTTTTAAAACCTAAAAAATATATAAAAATAATAATAATTGAGTATAAAACACTATAAAATATTTATTTCATCTTGATACATCAAAATGCTATCAATAACTCTTCAAATATCCTTCTCAGGTCACTAACAAAACATGGTCAAACACATAGTCAACTTTGGAGCTTAATATCTTTGATTGTATAGACATTCAAACATTATAATTAAATTATGTGGATTCACCTTAAATACATATTAAAATTTTGTTTTTAAATGACCTAAAAATTCATTTTATATCAAAATATATAAGAAAAATAATGAGCACTAGTTTTTCCTTTACTAAATTCAAATGCCAACGATCACTATGTAAACGTTAAACATCAGACACTTTAACCTCATCTCATGATCACTAAATAAACACAATATATATCATATTTATTAAAATAATATTTAACTTACAACACTCAATGTTGATCTTTAAATAGAGCTTCCATGATTGTGCCACTTGGCATCTCTGTGTGCCTTCTGCACACCCTGCAACTAGTCACCAATGAATTTCAACCACTTGGTAGTTTCATGTGCCTTCTGAGCATATTGACTATTTGAATAAAATTAAATTACACCAATTTTCATCCCTACATTCAATATTTACTATTTAACTCAATATGCTCTATTGGATCATAATCTATACGATCACATGCTCACCATTGATCTCTATCTGACATGTTTCATGCTTACTGTTAGATCTGTTGCTCAAACTCATTGATTGTGACACATGTCAAAAGTGCATGAAATATAAAATATTTTAATTTTAACCATGCCATTTTATCATTATCCTATTATATTAAATTCTCATCATTAGATCTGTGATCTGATTAAACACTCACTGTAGATATTCTATAATGCAACTTTGGCTAAGTATGAGAACTTAGTAAACTTTTTCTGAGAAGCCAACTTTGCATCTTAATAAATTTTGATTTTCTCAACCTCATGACATAAAATTTGAACCATATGATATCCTCACATATGGGAATATATAATTATATCAATCTCTTTATAAAAACTTCACACATGTGAAATATGACATCTATCAGGAATCTAGAGCAACAAATAGCTCTGATTCCACTGTCAGGATCTAGGAGGCACAATTGATTACCATGTACAAGCAACTAGATGCAAAATTTAACCAAAAGTAACAAGTAACTAGAAATAAGAAATAACACAGAATATGAGAGACAATACCCAATTGTATTAATACTCTTCCAGAAGGAAATACAATAAAGAAGATGCCACAGTCTTCTTCCTTACACACCTCTAGGGCTCCCACACTCCTAGGGCATAAATAGTAAATCTCTTCAAGAGCTCACTCTCTCAATCATGGTCACAAAAATCAACTCAAACACAAATTTGTTGTTCACCTCCAACTAATTATTATCACTACTGCTAGTACACAAGTACTCCACATACTCCACGATCGAGTACACACTGTACTCCAAGTAGATCTCACTTGATCTTGCTACTTGTGTTACTAATCACCTTGATCCTACTGCCACTTGCAGATCAACTTGGTTTTGCATACCTACAAATCTAAACCTCACACACACACACACACCTGTAAATCAACTGATCTTACTTACCATGTAGATCTCCCATGAACTTGCAACAACCTGTAATTCAAATGATCTTATAATTGGAAGGATCTACCTTGCCTTCCTCTATAGCACTCCTATGGAACTAGGAGGAGCTACCCTTGCTCTCTTCACACTGAAGGAGCTAACCAAGCTCAACTCTAACTAGCACACATTACAATACAGCCCATGAGTCTATTATATAGATCTCATGGAAATAATAATTAGACATCTAATTACAATAATTAGATCCACAACTCCAAGACTAAAATTAGCCTTTTACATGCAAACAACCAGTTTGTTAACAAACTATCTATGAAACTCACAATTTTGAACCACACAGGTGACTAACGTCAGTCCCTATTTGGATAGAGATGACCCATGTCAACTGATACCTGACTGCTATCGATTGTCCTATGCTCTAAATATGATCGACATTGGTTGGCCTGACTGACGTTAGTTGCTCTACACCTTAGCAACCTCTTAGTAATCTCCTATTTGCATCTTGGTGAAGCTTTTAGCTCCACAACCTAACAATCTCCCACTTGGAGATAAATAGCTACACTTGTACCTATACCTATACATCATCTAATTTGTTTTTTAGATTGTATCCCTCTTCAAGAACAATCTTGAAGACCAACCACCACACAACCTGTGGTGTAACACCTATCATCCAAGTAACCTACCATATCCACATCTATAAACCCATGTAGAAAAGAACTTGACCTTGCATCACATGTCGACCTGTTGTTAGTCCCTCTCAGATACCTAAGAACCCACTGAACTACTCTCTATTGCTCCTTTCTTGGATTGGCCACAAACCTGTTGACAACTCCCACTACTGGGGAAAAATTAGGGAGTAGACATGCACTCAACCTCATCATGTGATTGGGGACCCTATTCTGTGAACTATCCATCCATAGGTGCACTTGTCATTCTACATCCTACACTACCTTCACACAATCATCCTATGACAACATCAACTTGTGATCTTCCCTGTCTCTAGGATTACTCATGCCAAATAATTTTGCTGCTCTCAAATTCTTCATGACATACCACTGAACTAACTTTACCTTTAGCTCAGCAAAACCCTACATGTATGAACTTGCAACAAGCTCATCATCCACATATAGCAACAGGATAATGTTGCAATCATCATCCAACCTGGTAAAGAAAACACAATGGTTACAATGACACTGACTAAAGCCATGCTTTGTCATACACTTGTCAAACCTGTGCCACTATCTTGTAGCTTCCTCAAGACCATATACCCTGGCCTTTCATCTCACGTGTCCATTCTCTCTCTTCTTTAACCCAGCTGGCAACTCTACCAAATCTACCATTTGGTTCTCTCCCAAAGAATCAACTTCCTCATCCATGCCATGCTCCCATAGTTTCTTGGATTCTACCTCCTCTGCTTCTTTAAAAATTCTTATTTCTTGACCATCAGTGAGCAACAAGTAGTGTAAAGAAGGGGAATAACAAATTTGAGGCTTACTTACCCTTTCAGTCCTCCACATGGGCATTTGAGACTCCTTGATAGCTTGTTGTCTACCTAAAATCTATCTCAGTGACTGATGTCAGCCACCTCCTAGTCTGCATCTGATCGACATCAGCTCCATGCGACTAACCTACCTACTGACGCTAGTTCTTTGACCGACATTGGTCACCACCTGCCTGACACCACCAACTCCTCTGGTCTACACATGACTGATGTTGGTGACTATTTGATCAATGCCGATTCTCACCTGACTGATGTCGGTACCTATGTTCTCTTGTGAGTGACAAATTTTACCTGTGAGCACACTTTGGATCAAAACCTTGTCCAAATCTCCCTTGCTTTGCCCAAAAATGTCTAGCTCCTTGAGCTGATCTCTATCCATCATCCCCTCTATGAACACCAAGGCTTTTCAGTTCTTAAGTTTTTCAAAGACATTTGTCTTCTGCTTAAGAACATGCATCTCATTCTTGCTCTTGTGACCAAGCCTATAAAGCCACGTCTTCATAACAAAATAAGAATTAGTAATATAAGTAGATAGATAAAGGATACCTACTTTCTTACCACCTGTTAATTCAAGTGCATCTATTGTGAGAGTTTTTATGCATCTCTCATCACCCAACTTTCCTAAATAAATTAGCCACATCTTCAAGATTGGGACCTGCATGACCTCCTTCAACACCCATGTGTTAGCTGTCTACAATTTCAGTTGCACTTCCCCTTTGCCAAAACTTTGACAGGGCACACCAGCCCCTAAATAAATCTTTCCAAAGTCTTCAAGGACCTTAACATGGAAAAATAATCTATTTTGGGTTGCATGGAAAGAGGCAACAGAATATATAAAACAAGATTCTACTTTATCCAAGGAGAATACCAAAGCATCCTATGCAACAACACCTGCAACATCTACTTCTTTAGATCCTTCATGCTGATCTTCTACCAACCAACAATATTTCTTTACTTTCTCTTTCTTTCCATAACACCGTAATTGACCATTCTTGATTTTCAATTCCTCCATTCTTAGTGTACTTTATTCTACCATTGCTATACTCCCACTCAATTAGAAACCCCTGAGAGTGACCTGTAATCAAACACAAACCTGCTCCGTGCAACCTTAGCTATGATACCACTTGTCAAGAATCTAGAACAACAAATAACTCTGATTCCATTGTTAGGATCTAGGAAGCACAATTGATTACCATGTATAAGCAACTAGATGCAGAATTTAACCAAAAGTAACAAGTAACTAGAAATAAGAAATAACACAGAATATGAGAGATAATACCTAATTGTATTAATACTCTTCCAAAAGGAAATACAACAAAGAAGATGCCATAGTCTTCTTCCTTACACACCTCTAGGGCTCCCACACCTCTAGGGCATAAATAGTAAATCTCTTCAAGAGCTCACTCTCTCAATCACGGTCACAACAATCAACTCAAACACAAAGTTGTTATTCACCTCCAACTAGTTAGTATCACTACTGCCAGTACACAAGTACTCCACATACTCCATGATTGAGTACACACCATACTCTAAGTAGATCTCACCTAATCTTGCTACTTATTGTGTTGCTGATCACCTTGATCCTCCTGCCACATGTAGATCAACCTGGTTCTATATACCTATAAACCTAGACCTTGAACACACACACACACACACACACACACACACACACACACACACACACACACACACACACACACAAACTTGCAGATCAACTGATCTTACATACCATGTAGATCTCCCATGAACTTGCAATAACTTGCAATTCAAATTATCTTAAAATTGGAAGGATCTACCTTGCCTTCCTCTATATCACTCCTATGGAACTAGGAGGAGCTACCCTTGCTCTCTTCACACTGAAGGAGCTAACCAAGCTCAACTCTAACTAGCACACATTATAATACAGCCCATGAGTCTATTATATAGATCTCATGCAAACAATAATTAGACATCCAATTACAATAATTAGATCCATAGCTCTAAGACTAAAATTATCCTTTTACATGTAAACAACCAGTTTGTTAACAAACTGTCATTGAAACTCATAGTTCTGAACCACACAGGTGACTGACGTTGGTCCTTGTTTGGCTAGAGATGACCGACGTCGGCTAATACCTGACTAATGTTGGTTGTCTTGTGCTTTGAATATGACTGACGTTGGTTGGCTTGACTGATGTCAGTTTCTCTACACCTTAGCAACCTCTCAACAATATCTTATTTGCATCCTAGTGAAGCTTTTAGCTCCACAACCTAACAACATCATCAAACTATTTTTTCAACTTTATTTGTCAAGATAACTACTTGAACCTAAACACTCAAATGACTATTTTGATGAGTTCCATTCACTTCCATAAGTACATAAAAAACTCATAAAATCCCATAGGGTATATGAAACATGTCCATACCATAAATATCATCCATAAATTGCCTCAATAAGTCAAACACTCTCCAAACCATCAATCTGATCACTTTGTCATTAATGCACTATGAATCATGCTATCTTTGACATCAATGATAACCTAACATCAATGACCATGCTCAAAATCATATACTAGTCATTATTTATTCTCAAAATCCTTATTACCTAGATATATAATTATTAAATGGATGGTACTCTTAATAGAGTTAGACTTACAAATAATTACCTAAAAATTAGTCAAAGTCTAAGTGATCACTAATCAACATGGTGTTTCTTTTATATTTGTTACAAGTCACCCTAAGGATGCTCTTTCATATGAGAAAATAGTTTTTAATTAATTTCTTAACCAAGCCATCTTTATTAAAGTCTACTTTCAAAACTTTATAATGGATCTATAGGCATATAACCTCAAAGAATATGAGATCTCAACTCCTAAACCTAAATCCAAAGTCATCATAGAATAATTACATGAAGTAACAATCAACTTTTATGAATAAACTTGGACACTTCACTTTTATGGAGCTAAGTAATTTCAAGGATTTTGGGAAGGCTATATCTTAGCCAACCCTAAATGAAAAATCATTTATCTATCTTTTTGATTAAACTTCAAAGTCACTAATAACATGACTGAATATGAAACTCTCATCCTTGGGATACAAGTAGCCATATATTTATATATTATATACTTAATGCCTTAGGATATTTAGAGATCATATGTTGTCAAGTTAGTGGTGAATAGTAATTCAAAATTGAAACTATCATCGCATATCATAAAAAAAATTCCACTCTTTCTAAATACTTTGAATCTTCCACAATCAAAGAAATTTCATGAGAATAAAATGATATAGATGATTTTATTACTTCGTAAACCTCCCTATTTCATCCTCATTAGGAATTACATGATTAATAGTTATTTATCTAAAAAAGGAAATCCCCATCTACTTTACCCTCTAAAAAAATGATTATCTCATTTGTCATATTGAGGCTATCACTACTTGAAAAAGTTTGTGGAATAGTTATATCATTCAATGCATTGAACATCATACTAAACTTCCAAAAGTTGATTCTCATGAAAACACTAGATGCTAAAAGTAATCTTGAAAATGTGTACTTCAACATGACATCCTTTATTATCAAAACTCTAAAGGTATCTTTCTCCATTTTAAGTCTCAAGATGAGTTTTTATCATTTTTTGAGCGATCACATGGGAGAATTTGTGATGGCCATTATAGAAGATACACTACAAATTGAAAATGCTTATGCATGAGAAATGTTTAGCCTACTATCACAAAATACAATATCACATTTGCTAAAAAGTGTAATTATTTCCAATTCCATGATAATCTAATCCACTCTCCTTTAGATGAGCTTCAAACATTGTAGTTTCCTTGGCCATTCTCTATGTGGGAATTATATCTCATTAGTAAATTACCTCAATCACAAGATGACAATGAATTCATCATTACCACTATCAAGTACTTTACCAAATTAGTAAAAACTATGACCCTTGTTAATATCACCAATGTAACCATTCCCAAATTAATTTTTAATCAAATTATATGCCATTTTAGGATTCCTCACATCATCATCTCTCACAATGGTGGCAATTTAAAAAAAAAGACATGAAATAGTTATGTGAAAAATTCAAAATCATGCACAAATTTTCCAAACATTATCACCCTTAATGTAATGGTCAAGCTGAATCCACTAACAAAATACTTAATAATATTTTAAAATAAAATATTAGGGATTCTCATTTTGAATATAATCTTAAATTATATCCCACACTTTGTGCTTGTTATACTAGGATATGTGCTACCACTAGGGCAACTCCATTCTCTCTAGTTTATGGATCCTTTCATTAATATTTACACACATCCATGTTTCATTTTACACATTATCCCTAGTACTTATCTGAGGTCCTTTGGTTTTTTATCCTTAATTATGCCTCTTAGATTTCAAATTTGTGAGTTGCATTATTAGACCTTAGATAGGACCAATTTTTTCCACAAACATCCTTCCATATATCTTTTTTAGTTGATCACTGTTTCATATTTTTAGTTCTTTGTTGTTTCATTTCTCCACCCCCTTGGGTTCCATTTAATTACACCTTCGGGATCCTTTCATTTATAATTTTCATTATAAGACCTTGGATAGGTGTCTTTCATGAAATATAAGGAAATGGTCAAGAGTCATGTTTTCCCTCACTTAAAATTAGTTATATCCTTTTTATGATAAAACTATAACAATCTATCTTCATGACTTCTAATATACCTAGGTAGAGGTAGATTAGTATCATAAATAGTATAATAGTGAATAGTAAGGAATAGTAGTTTAATACCACATACATAATAATGAAGAGTTGGGTAGATTAGATTAGTATAAATACAAGGGCATAGGCCATTGTAATCCATCCAAGAAAAAAAATTGTAATTAAGCCTTGCTTAAAGGAGATATCCCCCTTGAAGTGGCCCACGATTAGAGTTATTCCTTCCTCAAAAGGAATTGTGTATGTGTAATGTGTGATTTAGCTAATATATACTTAATTATTGTTGTTATTCAGTTATTATGTGAGTGAGGTTCTTAACATCTGGTATCCAATCTCTTTCTATAGCCATTTTCTTACTATTATTTTTTTATAAGAGGTTATGAAAATAGGAAATTTTTTCACTGTATGCTCTCACCTTGCCTTTGGGATCTTAATGATTAGAAAGTTGATAAAAATTGAGTTGGAGAGAACATTTTTTAGGAAGCTATTTTTGGGAGTGAAAGTTGTTAGAATTGTAGAGGTATTATGGTGAGTTTTTTAAATGCACAAACATTTTAGAGCTTTATGGATCAAGTCTAAGTTATCTATTAAATCTTGAGGGTTTTTTTAAGTCAGATCTACATATTTCTCTCTTATCCAAATTTGCAATATGAAGCCAAAATAAAAGTGTAGATTTTTGTTTTTGGCCCTCAAAATCACAACTATTTTCTTCAAACTTCTCTCAAATGGTAACAAATTGCACCAAACATTTTTTTGGGTTTTATGTGCCTCATTTCTAGATTTCCATAATAGTTTTAATTTTTTAATTTCATTAAATATTTCAAAATTTATCATAGTTTTAGTAAATGATTCTATGTTAAAAAAAGAGCGAAATGATTATTCTTCTACATGATGATCTCAAATGGGAAACAATTGCACCAATTTTTTTTGGGTTCTATGAAACTTATTTATAGCTTTCTAAAATGGTTTGAATTTTTAAATTTTATTAAGTATTGAAAAAATTATCATAGTTTTAGTAACTATTATTGTAAAAAAAACAAAAAAAGTGTCTTTAGTTGTTGATTCCATATTTTGGTTCTGATGGAGCTTTCCATTTTATCTAGATCACTGCACCAATTAAGAGATAATATGGATAAATTCAACAATAATATGCATGTTAATTTAGATAGATTTGAGATTTTATCCCATATAACCACATAATATGGAGAGGAAATAAATACATGGATAGATTTAGAGGATTCTTGTCAAGCTTGGTATGATGATTTCCATCACTTGGCTAAGACTACTTCACATATGGATGTACCAAAGATGACAATCAAAGAGACCAAGCCAACACCAGAAGTTCCCATGTCGGTATCCAATGTACTTAAATAGGCCATCAATGAGACCATGCTAGCCACCATTGCTTTAAAAAAACATGTAGTCTTTTTTTGGGTTAGACACTCCAAAAATAATGTGTGTTAAAAGCAATGCTAAGGGTGATGGTATGTATCCTCCATTGGCTCACCAAGTAGACTATTTTGAGCATCCTTGTTTTAATGTTGAGGTGATAATCATCAATATTCAACTTTCACTACTCAAATATAACCTCTATACTAAAATGTTTTCAATTATGGTTATTCCATTCATCCATCTTTATGCACATCCACCTCATGTTTAAGTGTTTCTATTCACACTATTCTTGTACATGCTCCTATCAATACACATGAATAAGAAGTGGAAGAAAAAATGAATGCATGGCTGTGCTTCCATTTGGTCCTCAAAATATTTTAGATATGTAACTCTTTAAATATTTTAAGAATGAACCATGTCAAGGGGGATGAAATATAATATACCTAGGGAGGGATAGATTGATAACATAAATAGTAGAATAGTGAGTAGTAAGGAATATTAGTTCAATACCCCATGCATAATAATTAAGAGTTAGGTAGATTAGATTAATATAAATATAGGGGCATAGGCCATTATAATTCATTGAAGAAGAAAAATTATAATTGAGTCTTACTCAAAGGAGATATCCCACTCGAAGTGGACTACGATTGAAGTTATTCATTCCTCAAAAGGAATTATGTATGTGTATTGTGTGATTTAGCTAATATATAGTTAATTAGTGTTGTTATTTAGTTATTGTGTAAGTGAGGTTAGTAGCATGACTTAAATCACATATATCATTTCTCATGACGATGATCCATGTCTACTTGTCATTATATAATTATCTTATACATTTTTTATGATGGGGAATCCTAACCATTCTAAGATCAACTCCAAAATTCCCTATTTTCACTATCCTTTTGGACTCACCAAGGTTGGTTTTGAGATTTTACTCTTTTTTAATGTGAAAATCCTAGAAGTCTTAGACATTATGGTATTTAAGTCCTCTCTTCTAGCTACCAAGTGTAAACACTTTTTTGATAGTCATATTTAGAACTCATATTTGATTTTATGAATTTGTATTAAGGAGGAATAGAAAAATACAACAAATTTCAAAATAATATCATTAGAAATGACAATATTAAAATTTAATTATATATTATAATTCAAATCACAATAATAGGCATGATCTTTATTTGGCACATCTCCTATCTTAGTCAAAGATCAAACTCAAAAATTTGCCTCATGATAGAGCTGAGGTCCATTAGGATGAAGTAGGCCAATAGGTTGGGGTAGGAGGTCTCATTATATCATACTTCTTCCTATATTTTAGTGCACCTACATTCTCATATAAGTACCCAATTTTCATAGTAGATTGATGGCTCTATAAGGTGTCATGAGGAGTGGGTAACATATTGTGGCAAGGTAATATCATTTTAATTTTATATGCATAATAATATTCAAGGTATGATATCTATATGATTCACTAGTTTTCCCAAGCTTATGTTGATATATATGGTTATCTAAGGCCATTGATGTTGAAAACTCTTAGTTTTGTCAGCTTGACTTGAGTCTCTTATTTTGGATAAAGATTATGTTTTTTCCTTGGTGCCACCTCTTTCCCTCATAACCCATTTCATTTCCCCCTTGACAAGAAGGTCCATTTATAAATTTATCCCTATTTTCTATATATTATTCTCCATCTCTTTTTATATGGTAAGAATATGGTAGTTTTAGTTCATCCATTCTTAAAATAGAAGCTACATATTTGAGTTTTTGCGAGATATTCTCTTGGTTATTGAATTATCTTTCTAGGATATCTCTTAGTTATGTGTTGAGTCCTTAAGTCTTCTATTCACCTTTTTACAGGCCATTCGATCCCATTTTTTCATTTTCATGCTTTTCATTTCTTTTTTCCATCTTTATTTGAGTATGGGTTGTTACTTCTATTATATTGATGTTGTTAACAACTATCATTTCATATTTTTCCATATTTATTTTAATATAAATTTTTACTTCTCTTTCCTCAATGTTTTTATCATTATTCACTTCCATGTGTCCTTAGTTTTATTTGTATTTTTACTTTTCTTACTTTGGATAATTTTTTTAGTTTTTTAGTCATAATTAGCTTTGAATTTTTGGCATATGTATTTTCTACCTTTGTCAATTTTAATTTTCCTTGGTATTTTGGTTATAACCTATCCCTTGTCATCTTATAATTCCAATTTTACAAGTAATTTATTTAGTTTTGAAAGTTTTCCATTTACTTTGACCTTCCTGTGTTTATTTGATTTTCTCTTAAACCTTGTATCTCTAGGGTTTATTCAATGCCATTATTGTGCCCATCCATGATTGAGACTATGAAATTTTTCATGCAACCATTCAATTATAAAGGTAATTAAATGTATGTATATGGTACTTTCAGTTATTCATTCACTAAAGTTACACATTTAATTTCATCTAGCTCATTTAATGTGTTTCTATGTTATTTACCAAAGCACCATCCCATGTTACACTATTGTTACATGTGATGATCTTTAAGTGGGCCATATATATAAACATATTATTTTTTACTTTATCATTTATTGATGATTTATTTTTGTATCAACATGTTGAGCTTCAATCTCCATGATTGCATGCCTTAAATAATGTCATGAGAATGGGATTTCTAGGCCTATTTCCTAATAATTATATAATCATTCAGTCATAATAATGTAATATTGATTAAATATTATTGAAATTTTCACTATATTAACTTGACCAAAATAGTTTATTTATCAGTTGGCTCTTTTGAACTACATTGAGTTGGTTAATACTATCAGTGTCATGTCCCCTTTTTAGGTGACATCACTCAGAGTTGATGATTAGCCTATCATGCGACCCTCGTAGGCTGATAGGATGGATAGAGGGTCTTGATGGAGCTTGGCTTGGCTTTGATTAGCAGAATTTCTACAGTTGGATTTCATTCAGGTTTTTTTAGACACATTTGGCTTGAGCTCCTATTATTTAGGGATATTTGACATGTAGCGGAGTGCCCTTATTTGGTATGGTCATGTGCAGAATCACTACTTGATTCACCAACTTCAGATGGATAGAGGATCTGACATGTATTAAGGGAGATATTAATATTTGATTGATTTAATCAAATACTAATTATTTGGCCTATTATTAATTATGAAACCCTAATTCTAATTTAATAAACCCTAATTAGGACAAGCATATCTTTTTGAGGGTATAAGGGTTTCTCATGGGAGAGAATTATCCATTAATTATCCATTGATTATTGATATTGATTATTGCTAAGAATTCTTCTATGAAGATTGAGCCAAGGGTTCCAAGATTCTATTTGCATTGGAGAATGTCCACTCTTCAGTGTGTGCAATTTAAAGGTTGTGAGAGATTAGCCAATTTATTGTCAAATTGAGAGATAGCTTCATACAGAAGTTATCACAGAGGTTTTTAGGTTTGAGGGATAACTTCACACATAAGTTATCACAGGTATTTCAAGTATTTATTTCATTATGTTTTGCTTTAATAAATTATACAAATAGAGATCTCTAGATCAGGGATCCAAAATATAGGCTACATCATTTTATCTTGCTTCTATATGGAAGTTGTACCGATCCATACAATTCTGTACCATTTTTCCACAGGAGGACAACACCGCAGGGGACACAAGAACTGACATTGGCATCCCAGTGACCGACATCAGTTGACTGAAGACCGATGTCGGTAGAGTAGTTAACCGACAGTGACTGACATCGGCAGTATATCGACCGATGATGGCGACTGTGTTGTTGACACAACAACCTAAGAGCCATTCCAAATTTGTAAAAAATTAGGTTTTGAGATGATATTTGTATTCTTTTTATATGTATGATAGAGGAATTCTATTATAACCATCTGAGTGAATAAATAAGAGATTATACTATGGTTTTATGTATCTATTTGATGATATTTTACACCAATAAAGATAAGCAATTCAATAATATTCAGTTTCAAATTTCAAGGGAAACAGGGGATATTACAGTGGTATCAGAGCTTTTTGTTTGTATAGAGTCCCTATTAGAAGGGGATATTACAGTGGTATCAGAGCTTTTTGTTTGTCTAGAGTCCCTATTGGAAGGGGATATTACAGTGGTATCAGAGTTTTTTATTTGTCTAGAGTCCCTATTAGAAGGGGATATTACAGTGGTATTAGAGCTAATGTCCTGCCATCCTGTTGGGTAGTTTGGGTAGATTGAATCAGCAAAGTATCCATGATGACTTCAAGTACTTAGAAATAGTGGGACAAGGATATGAAGAAGCTGAAACAAAGTTTGAACTAGTTGGTTGAAACCCAGAGGAGGATGGATGAAATCCTTTCAGACTCTACATGCAAAAACAAATTAACATGATATGTGGCATCCATTGTTAAAGGGTCCACAACACAAAGTGAAAAACAAGGAGATAATAGGTGTGCTACTATTAATCAGAGACCATAGATGACCCATTCTAGGATGGTTGATAGGCCTACATGACCTACATTTATAAAGAATGATTCAAAGGCCAACCCAGCAATACCACCTTTGGATTGAGAGGATCTTAATGATCTATGCAGGAAAAAGCTTTGCTTATACTACAAAGGTCCATATGATGCCAATCACGATTGTATTTTGAGGCCTAAGGGCAAGGCAAATCATGTGATATGGGCATATTATGAGGATTCAAAATTAGAAGATTTCGAACAACAGGATAGTTCTGAGGAGTCAGAGGCAGAGGCTTCAGAGCCTAAGGTAGAGGCAATGAAGGTGGCTCACCAATATTTTGAGAGACATGTGGATGAGCTTAGATATGGGGATTCAAACTCTCAGTTAGTTGCAAAGGATGAGGGAGCTAGAGATTGTGATGATGAGATAGTTTCAGCAGTAGCTTCTTTAGAGTCAGATGAGGATGAGTCTGATGCTTGCATTCAGACTGTGGAGGTGTACTTAGATGTTAGTACACTGAGTGTTGGTGGTGAGTACATTCTTATAGTTATTGTTGAGGAATATGTTGTTGAGGCTGACACACATGTTCAGGATTTGGGAGTACCTAGTCTTGATGAGTTTGGGATACCAGTGGAGTCGAGTCTCCAAATTGATTCTTCTCACACATATGATAGTTTGGTACTGTTCACTATGCCACCTTTATAGAGGGATCAGTTGTGGTGTGTGGGGGAGTGTGTTGATGCTTCCTCATATAATTTTTACTGCACTAAATCATTCATGGAGTATTTTCTAGATAGTGCAGGTGTTCATCTAGACTCGTATAAGGTGACAGAAGGTGTTCTCATTTGAGGAGCTAGTGCTATACGTAGATTGGGTGGGGAGATTATAGTGATCCTTTCTACTATGCTACCTCACAGGGATTTTGAGGTGGGGTTTGTTGAGTGCATTACATGAGGTCTTATCCAATCTATAGCTATTCAGAGTCAGAGGTTGGATCCATCTATTGATTCCCAATTTGGCAATAGTGAGCTAGTAGCAAAGTTTGGGGGTTCCTATCGGCATTATACGGTGGGGTATTCTAATTATTCTTCTTTTGATCTAGAGATTGGTTTTGGTGTCAGTAACTTAGGTACCTATGGTTGTCATATCCACGGTGCAGTTGGGTGTGAGTATCAGTTAGATAGGGACTTGAGTTTTCACAGAGTCAATATTTTAGTTGGCTTGAGTTCCATAGAGTGGGTTCTTCTACCGGCATCTACAATTGGTCTTCAGATAATTTTGTCAATGATGTCAGTTGTTTGGGTGTTGAGTGCAGTTTTTCAGTTGTTAATTTTGGTACTTTTGATTCTATTGATGCTAATGATTTCTTCACAAGGGTTGATTGGTGACATGAGGGATGTTACACAACCTTTTCCTTGGGATCCAGGTGGATCGAGTGGTTCATTATTCTGAAATTGCTTGGGGACAAGCAATTTTAGGAGGGGCAGATTGTCATGTCCCCTTTTTAGGTGACATCACTCAAAGTTGATGATTAGCCTATCATGTGACCCTCATAGGCTGATAGGATGAATAGAGGGTCTTGATGGAGCTTGGCTTAGCTTCGATTAGTAGAATTTCTATAGTTGGATTTCATTCGAGTTATTTTGGACACATTTAGCCTGAGCTCCTATTATTTAGGGATATTTGACATGTAGCGGAGCACCCTTATTTTGGTATGGTCATGTGAAAAATCACTACTTGATTCACCAGCTTTAGATGGATAGAGGATCTGACATGTATTAAGGGAGATATTAATATTTGATTGATTTAATCAAATATTAATTATTTGGCCTATTATTAATTATGAAACCCTAATTCTAATTTAAGAAACCCTAATTAGGATAAGCATATATTTTTGAGGGTATAAGGGTTTCTCATGGGAGAGAATTATCCATTGATTATCCATTGAATATTGATATTGATTATTGCTAAGAATTCTTCTATGAAGACTGAGCCAAGGGTTTCAGGATTCCATTTGCATTAGAGAACATCCATTCTTTAGTGTGTGTGATTCATAGGTTGTGAGAGATTAGCTGATTTATTACCAAATTGAGAGATAGGGATTTGTATGGAGCTAATCATCAACTCTAAGCGATGTCACCTAAAAAGGGGACATGACAATTTGCCCCTCCTACAATTGCTTGTCCCCAAGCAATGTCAGAACAATGAACCACTCGATCGACCTAGATCCCAAGGAAAAGGTTGTGTAACGTCCCTCATGTCACCAATCAACCCTTGTGAAGAAATCATCAACATCAACAACATCAAAAGTACCAATATCATCAACTAAAAAACTACACTCAACACCCAAACAAATGACATCACTAAAAAAATTATCTGAAGACCAACTGTAGATGCCGATAGAAGAACCCACTCTGTGGAACTCAAGCCAACTAAAATATTGACTTTGTCAAAACTCAAGTCCCTGTCTAACTAATACTCACACCCAACTGCACCGTGGATATGACAACCATAGGTACCCAAGTTACTGACACCAAAACCAATCTCTGGATCAAAAGAAGAATAATGAGAATACCCCACCGTATAATGCCAATAGGAACCCCCAAACTCTACTACTGGATCACTATTGCCAAATTGGGAATCAATAGATGGCTCCAACCTCTGACTCTGGATAGCTGTAGACTAGATAGGACCCTGTGCAATGCACTCAATAAACCCCACCTCAAAATCCCTACAAGGTAGCTTAGTAGAAAGGATCACTATAATCTCCCCACCCAATCTGCATATAGCACTAGCTCCTTAGATGAGAACACCTTCTTTCACCTTATGCAAGTCCATATGAACACCTGCACTATCCAGCAAATACTCCATGAATGATTCAGTGTAGTAAAAATTATGTGAGGAAGCATCAACATACTGGTATCAGAGCTTTTTGTTTGTTTAGAGTCCCTATTGGAAGGGGATATTACAGTGGTATTAGAGCTTTTTGTTTGTCTAGAGTCCCTATTGGAAGGGGATATTACAATTAACTAATCTTACATTTGAGTATCTGACCATTATATATAGTTATATTTCATATCAAATAATATACCTAATAAATACACTTATTTTCTCTACTTATGCTCACTTATGACCTAATCATCATTTCAAGGAGCTATAGGTAGAATATTGTCTTAAAGTAAGCTTATGTTATGTAATTCTTAGAGATTGGCTAAGAGGCGCTTAGTTGGATTAGAGCACATTATCCATACTTTGAGGTCTTCAAACCCAAAAAATCTATTGCAAAGCACCATTGGCCAGGAGAAATATTGAAGCTAAATGATTCCACTCTAAGGTAAGTGTTTCTAACTTTATGCTCTTTCCTTTATTCCATTTATTATATATATGTTGCTTGTTGCTTAGTAGATAAACATGTGTGTGTGTGTGTGTGTGTGTGTGTGTGTGTGTGTGTGTGTGTGTGTGTGTGTGTGTGTGTGTGTGTCTTTTTATAAGCTATATCTAAATTTTAAACTTAGTGTGGTTATAATATTGCTTGGCTTTTTTCATTTATCCATTATTAGGTAAACTAGGCCCCTATTTACCTACCATGGCTCTTTACCCATTTCGATTATTCCAAACTTTCACCTTAGTTTGATTTACCTCACTTGCACAACTACTTACATTTACTTTATAAAATTATTTGATTTGATCATTATATGTCTAGTTAGAGTTATTCCCTAGTATCATTGGCTTTAATCATTTGTAACCCTTCCCATTAACATTGGTGACAAAGAATCCCTCTTGATAGGTTTATAGATCCAACCTTGGTCACGATCTAATATATCATGTACCATGAGTTATTTTATTAACCATCTCTGATTTTGGATATTTTAGAGATAGGAAAGTTGTAGGCTAATATTTACTTTCTTATACATAAACCATTATGTATGATTCCTCTTTTGAGATGAGTTGTTAAGCCTATATAATAGCTTAACTGAAAATAAGATGATATAAAAAATATGTTATGAAAAAATATGTAAATTTGAGTAGTATAGATAAGATGGAGGACTATGTCATCATCATATAGATAGATTGAGTATAATATTCATGTAATAATCATGTAAAAACATGCATACATAATGTGAATGTCAATATAATGTTAGCAATTAGACACGTAGATAAGTGATCAAAACTATCTAAATCTGAATATAACTACTTTGGGAGGGATGCATGATATCCATCATGACATTAAAAACTATGAAATGAGGCATGAAAGTGTCATGGCCATGATGCAGACAAAAATAAAGTACACACATAAGCACACAAAGTATGAAAATAAAAGGCCAAGGGGCCACATAAAAGGGACATGTTTAAATGTCACTCACACACATAAAATTAGAGAATTATGGATTAGAGACACACAGAATAAATATTAATATGTCCTCACATGTATAGAATGAAATAATGAAGACTAAGATCCACACACAAAGACATATTCAAATATCTTCACACATATAATCAAATAAATATAAACAATACAAGAAATGGGAAAGAAAACATGAAAACCATGCATGTATACATGTAGTTTATCAACATAAGTAATTTAAAACATGAGTAGATTTAGTAAATTAGATATGTGGTAGTATATCAATATGTTAATAAAAGATCCATATTGATAGATGCAATGAAATGAAAGAACTAAGATGTGAGATTTTTGATGTATGTACAAGTTGTAGAAGGCATGTGTGTGATTTGGGTCTAAGAAATAAGAGATCGTGCTCACTTGTACAACAATAGGGAAATAGGAAAAAATGAAGTGCACTCCTATCCATGTAGGTCATTGTTATTTGAATGTAGTTTTTGAGCCTATAATAAATAAATAACTTGTAATAAAATCTAAGGATGGAAACCTGTATGCTCTACAATCACTCACATTCACTAATGAAACATATATGATATAATCTAGATAAAAAATAGTAATGAATACTCTACACAAATTGACTAATGTAAATGAACTAAAAAATAAGCACACACAGGTCTTGATTTTTAAAATTTTCTAGAATATTATACTATTTTTTTACTTTTTGCATATATATATGAACTAAAAATACAAATGGAATAAAAATAATAATTGATGAGTCCTACAAGGGACTCAAAATTGATAGGTCATGTGTCAAAGTTAGGAATGGTGATATTTTATGAATGGTAATTGTAAAATTGATGTGACTAAAATGCATGGATTTTAGAATCTAAATTTTGATTTCCCTTTGTACTATAAGTGTTATGGGCCTGTTGCTAATCTATAACATAGTAGGCATGATTAAATCTAGGTATTTTAGGAACCCATTATGGAGTGGATGATCTCTGAGTTAGTGTTTTATGTGAAACACCCTTAATACTCTATATATTAATCTAAGACATGAAGGAGAAGAGAGAGGATCTGTAGAGTCTATGACAAATCTATGGTGAAGCTCCCTTTCAAGGATATGACTTATGGGAAGGGTAGATAATTTATTCATAAGTTTTGAATAGGTTTCATCATTTAAGGTGACTCAACTAGAATGTGTTGTATTGGAATGATATCATGTTGTGGTAGGGGGTATTCATATGAGATACCCTTAAAAGTGATTACCTCATTAGCATAAATATACTTTAAAAGTTTATGAATTATGGAAGGAACAACTCAAATATGTTGAATCCAAGGGTCTCCAAATAATATATCAAATATCCTTGCATAGTTTCTATTATGAATTAGGTGGCCACATGTGTTAGACCAACTTGTAATTATAATTTAATCTCATTGTTGGAACTTTGAATGTGATCATTAAATCATTTTATTACCATGGTGGTGGAAGACAAATATCAATTTCTAAATCCAAAATGATAAAGAAGTGTGATTTTACACATATTCACACTCGAACCATTGTCAACCATGATACTTTAAATAGGTTGGTGATCAATGTGATTTTGAATAAACATAGAGTGCAAATCTTAGATATCATCCACTATCTCATAACCTATTGATGTGATGAGTGATCTAGAGGGTATTGAAGTATGGTAGATACCAATGATGTAATTTAAAGGATGTCATACCCTTGTATGTGCATGATAAGAAGTTGAGGGAGGATGTGCATTATATGTATAATGCAATCTTGATCTATCTATTGTCTCATTAGTTATATTCTTAGGAAAATGATAGTTGAATATTTTCATTACTTTATTTTCACTTGGTTGTGACTTTAATTTATTTGGGTGTGCTCACATCAATGTTATTTTCATCTATCAACTATTGAATCTTGTGCCTCAAATTGATTCCCTTGTTAGTAGTATGTCATGGAGCCCTATGATAATCATAAAAAAAAGTTCTGAGAAAAAACTTTTGGAAGAGGATGATTTACATCAACCTATTTAATGGGAAGGAGAGATATGACATTGCATTAAAATAGTGCTTTTATAACCTTATATGAATCTTTTCATAGATTAGTAAACTATCTCCTTAGAGGAGTTGATAAGATAATGAACAAAGTAGGCTCAGAAATTGAATTGGTTGGATTCACCTTGTATATAGTTTTATTTTAAATATTTGTATTTGAATTTGTGTTGGTTTAATACTTAGAGTTAATCATTTCCAATAATTTGACTTATCTTTCCTTTATTGTGTGGCACAAAGTTATGAATTATGGGAACTTATTAAACATGATTTTTCATGTAGGGATAAAAGTAGACTTAGCTTGAAGATATCTTAGATCGATTTGTCTTCTAAAGGATTAATCATCTTAGATAGAATTGTCTTGATCCTTAAGACATATTATGTAATAGGCTCACTAGATTTTTTTTGAGTTGAGTAATTTGAGCATATGAGATCTTCTCCCTAATATTGATAAAAAAAAGTGTGCTAAAAACATATTGGCCAAATGATTGAATGCTTTTAATGATTGGTTGAGTAGGTCATATAAATATTATTTTAGGATTTTTAGAAATAACTTAGTAAATAACATGTCATTAGACACATATTACAAACATGCTATGTGGAATTATCTCAAATGTCGTTCAGGGTCACACTTTCCATCATATAGTGTAAGCTTCGGTGCCACAAAAATTATAGATAGAGGATATATTGCTATGTGTGGATAAAATTGAGTATGTAATATAGTATAATAATAAAGTGCTTGATTGGGTTTTAAAACATATTACTCCAAATGTAACACATTAGTCTATAGAGTTTGAAGCTCATGCATAAGGGATTGGGAGAAGAAGAATGTGTGATAACCAAAGGTGGTGTTCCCAATTATTGATTATAAATTGAAATATTGATATTCTGAGTCCTTTGGGCTGTCCTTATAGTAAATGTGGGTACAAAAATTTATATCAATGCATCTCATAAGATTAGAAGTATTGGAGTATTGACCTTCAATGACCTTAATTTCCTTATAAACATTGAATTCATTTTTCATATCTTTATTCTTTGAAATAAATCCCTATAATTATATTTTATGTGTCATCAAATATTTCAACTAGTTCTACCATTATAATGGTATTTGAGTAGAAATATGGAAGGAAATAGCTTCAGGACAAGATAGTGTACCATAATGCCTTAGGAACTAGAAGGCAAATTTATTAAATTAAGTAATGTAAGAAATAACAAAGTGGAATATGGTTTCAAGTAATGAATTTATTAGATGTGAAAACCCTAGGACAACAACTCAAAATAACATGAAGAAGGATAGAAACCCTAGAAATATATAGGTTAGGGCTTTAAATTATTCAATCAGTAGATGGGTTCACTAATAAGTTTTTTCAAATTTTGGAAAACTAGGAATATAGACCCTAATTATACAAACTACTATGGAAAATTATAATGTTATAGATATACAATAAATGACACCAACTAATTTGTAAATCTACTAAATAAGGAAAGTACAAGAGATAAATATAAAATTAGCTATAAAAATGAGATGTAGATTATTTCAAATTTGATTCAAATAGATAGACTATGTTGGTAGTGTGTAAACCTATAATAGGAGCTAGTAGGTTTCTAGGACAAGAACATTATTACTAGATAATAAAAGGATAAATTGTTGTACCTAGGGAGAGTTGTTGTCCTATAAATAATGTGAATCTAATATTTCTAGGTTTTGTTTTCCTTTGCCTATTTATTTTGAGGACTATGTGGGAGATTTTGATTCACTTAAATGATCACTATGTATCTATTTTTTCACTTGAAAACCTATATCAATAGATAAGAATACTAATACAAAAAATAGAGTAAAAAGGGATATGTATTTGAATTTTTATAAGACCCAAACTATCCCTATGTTGAGCACTACCTACATACAAATACTTTGAATAGGAATTAAATTCGATGTAGTTATCCCATGTTATAGTGATGTGTGTGAAATTGGTGTAAAAAGATAGATGATAGTGTAGTCATGGTGTGATTTAGTGCTTCAATCTTGAATTGTGACCTTGGAGGTGTATGTAGACTTTAGCTCATGGATACTAGGGTTGTATTTAATAAATAATGGGATAAATATGGAATTTTATTTAAATGTATAATTATGATTCTAGTGTTATTATGTGTATAATCCTCTTGTGTGAAAAATGGTTTGAAATGTGATTTTATACTAGTTTTTTTAGAATTCATTTAGGTGGGGATTATAAAACTCATAAACCAACCTTTTTATAACTTTTAATTTTTTTAAATAGCTATTATTTTGTGGGAAGACAGTAATGGTGGGTTCAAACAATAGAGTGGGGCACTTCTGTCTAATGGGGTAATGTTGTCCAATGACAAAAAATAACTATGATAAGGGTTAAAGATAGTCTGAGTGTTGGATTAGACTATTTTCACAAGAAATAAGTACATTTTAAGATTAGTAATCAATTTAGAAGAATGACTCCTCCATGTAGAAAGTATAGGAAAGTGGACAAAAGGCCCTAGAATAGGTCATGAGCTAAGTGTGTAAAAGGGGTGATCACAAGTGTATAATTTTTCTATTTTAATGTTAATTTACGTGTCTATATTATTCTATTCTAAATTAATGTTTGTTTGAATTTCTTATAGATAAATAACACATATTATTAAAAAACTAAAATATTAAATCCAATCAAAATTAATGTACATATTATTTTTTGATTAAAAATAAAATATTAAAAACATATCACACTTAATAAAGGCAAATTTTATAGATACTAATATTATGGTATTTTTCTCATTGATATATTTATAATCAAAACAATTTTAACATAAAGACATATTCTATAAATATTAATACTATTGTATTCTACTCATTAATATATTTATAGTCAAAATAATTTTGGATACAACTGATCTTGGATTATTCTTATAATTATTCATGATAGATTGACACATATTTCACATTTAAATTTTTTTAAACCAAATCCCCCATGGTTCACTTTGCACCTTAGGATAAATTGCTATTTTATCAACACCAATAATACTTGTGATCATGCCAACATAATGTCAAAATTATTAAAAACACTTCTTGATAAATTTAGGATCACAATAGATAACCATTAGTGTTAATGACAATAAGACACCAAGGAATATTTTAAAAACACTTATAGGATACAAAATTATAAAAATTAGGAGCAAGCTCCCACCATGGTCACCAAAATGTAGTAAGAATTTTGAGCTATTTGATTAAATTACCATAAACTCAAAACATCAAA
The DNA here is from genome assembly GCA_037957365.1 of Torreya grandis. Lineage (NCBI taxonomy): Eukaryota > Viridiplantae > Streptophyta > Pinopsida > Cupressales > Taxaceae > Torreya > Torreya grandis. Next base: position 1,072,371 of record JARHVA010005377.1, on the reverse strand, counting down.
CTACCTAGTAGGAAGGATTATGGAAATAAATAAAAATCACAAGATAAATATTACCAAATCCCTTGTTTCAACTGGCCTCCTTCCAAGATGTTTAAGAGGATGTTTGATTGTTATGGACTCAAAATTTTGACATTATGATTACTTGATATGGATTCATGGATTGGTTTAGCATGGAAACTTCATGAACCTAATAGATGATTTATAATTAGGTTATCCATGGAGAAATGGCTTGATTATATATATTATGGAGGGAATAATTAATGGTTAAAATTTAAAGTTATATTATGGAGATCTAGGGTAGAGGATTATCCAAGGAATTTAAAATTGCTTAGAAGCCTCTAGATTTAGAGGCTTCTAGAGAAGAAGGGTGAGAATAGAGAGGATTCTAGAATTGGAGAATTATATAATCCTCTTAGGGACTAATTAGGATTAGGGATGGATTAGATATGGATTAGGTGGATGATTAGGGACTATGGGTATACAAGAGCCTATTCCAGTAGGTGGGCTATGGGAATTTAAAATTCCCAAATAATATATCAGTGAAGATTAGGATAAGATAAGAGATGATTAAGGGGATTCATGAATAAGTGGGATAAGACTATAGTTAGTGAATTAATAAATATTTATGGGGGATATGAGACAAATAATTAGAAGGGTGTGATTTTAAAATGGGATAAATTAGATAAGTAGAATGAAGTGAACAGATTTAGGTGCATACATTTTTACCCTCTTTGAAAGGGCATTGTGAGTGAAGAAAATTTGAAGGATTAATGGTATTTAAAATGAAAACCATGTCATGGATGAATTTTAGTAGATGATGTTAGTGTATATGATGCTTCCTCAAGGGGCCATGTAGGGAAGAATGAGATAAATGGCCACTCGAAAGAAGAAACAATGGGTGGGATGCGATGGATAGATAAGGGGATGGGATGTGAGATGTGAGATAAATAATGAATAAGGTGAATTTAATTTCATAAATGAGATAAAATTTTATGATTACCATTGCAAATACATATGCACAAGGAGTAGAGATGACTTTGTCACAGTTGTTGACACATCTCAAGGGGGAATCAACCATAACATGATGATGATAAGATTAAAATGCCATACGCTTTAGATGTATTATAAGAAAGGATATATGTAAGGGAGAGATTTAGGATAGGATAAGATTATGATTATATAATATTAATGATGGGTGTGGCTCAAATCTAAAAGTGAGTTGATGATGAAGGAGATGAAAAAGAAGAATGACGTGATTGAGTGACCAATAAACTGCATTGCATTAACTCAATGAGCCATAATGTTATTAATAACAATGATGCACATAAAAAGGACATATGCAAGGGAGTAATATATTATAAATTGAGCAATCAAGGATGATTTATTTAAGAAATGATGAAATTTGGGACTTATTGGGCCCAATCAATAGGTGCAGGCGATTGACAAAAAAGATGAGGGATGTGATTGTGGGGATGATGATTGATCAATAGACTAATTGATGAAGGATTAAGATTATAGCTCAATAATTTGACTGATGTAAGATGTGAAGATGATATATATGGGATTATTAATGATGAGGAAATAGGTGAGAATGGCTGAGTTATCATTAGGCACTAAAAAGTGGCCAAGTGATACCTATATAGTCTATAATGACCTCAAGCCACTATTATTATGACTAAAGGATAAACAAATTTTTATGGAGTAGGAGATGATTATGATGATGAGGATTATTGATTAGAGGATGATGTTAGTAATTAAAGGACATGAGTTAAATGATGAGATGAGGATAAAATATTGGATGTTAGCCAAATGGATCATGAGGATTAGATTAGTGATGGGTATAAGGATGATGAGATGATAAATGGTGAATGATGAGGGTGTAGGTGATAAAGCCATCATATTTTTCATAAGGATCATCATATTCTAAGAAATCTAATAAATATGACACTTGGCAGTGTGCCCCATGATATAAGCATGTTAAGCAGACATTGTGCCAAAGTGCATAGGCAAATAGTAAACTTTGCATCATTGAGGGCACTGATAAGTAGTAGTTTAGCCTTTGGTGACCTCATATCATCCTTGTTAATTTCCCAAAGATAAAAAAAGATACATGATTTAAGACAAAAAAAATATAAAACAAAGAAGATATATACATGATAAAAGACATACAAATAAGTCAAATAGAACAAAAAAGTAACACACACAAATATCTTCTTGTAATGTCATAATGTCTTGTCAAATGATGGGATGAGTTATTGGGTGATGGATTGGAATAGGATTATCATGATGTGATTATGGACTTATAATGGACTAAATATGTGGATAAGTATGATTTGTATATGGGGTCCTAAAGGAGTAAGATTTATATAGCTTAGATTTACCCCTGGTAGTGGGATAAGGTCTTTAAATACATATTTGGTCTATAAATTGAAAAAGTGGTCAAAGAAGGTGATTTAGAAAAGTAATGTTTTATCATGAAAAATTATTACTTATAGACATAACCCTGTAAGAGATCAATTTAATAAGAAGAGGAGGAAATGATGGGATCAAATACCTTTCACACTAGAAAAATAGTGATTAGATGGATACTAGGTATGAAGAGGCAATGATAGGGAAGTGATGGGTGCTAGATTAAATTATTTGACAAGGTTAAATGTGTCAATAATACCTCATTAAAATGATTATGAAGAGATAAAGGGATGGGTGATCACTCAGATTTGGTTCCAAGACTGAATGTTGTATCCAAAGAGGGGAATGGGAAAGTATGAGACTGATATCAGATGTTGTGAAATATGAATAACATGTAGATGGATGTGAATAAGGGATTAGACATAAGACAAGACACTCTAGATTATTTTTGGATTTTCAAAATTTTATGATTTTTAAGATTTTTTGACATATTTCAATTTTTAGGGATTTTTGGAATATATATGTACACTATACAAATGGGGTTACTAGTAATGGGAATACCAAGCCTAGAAACCAAGATAAATATGGATGGGATGATGGATGAGATGAAAAAGGATGAGGGTGATGTAGAAAAGGGAATAAGGGACAAGGATGTAGGGATTAAGGATTGCTAATGATCACATTGTGAAGGAACCAAATGTTTAGTTTCTTGACTGTTCGTTGAAGGATATGCTAAGATGATTCCAAAACATTACTCAAGACACCTTCCTCATCCTAGAAAGGAATGATCAGCATAATATGAGGTGTGATATAGATAGAGGGATATGATATAGATGGGATTGACAAGGGATGGGTTAATGGATGAAAATAATGGATTTTTCTCCCAAGTTTTGAGGTGCAGTGCATATAATTGATTATTCTACCATGATGTCATAAACTAGTTTTCATCATTACTTTCCCAAGGCACCAAAAGATTGGTTTTAACCATTGGATGAATGGTTTTTATTATATATATATATATATATATTTATAATTGTCACTTGTATTTTCACCCCTTGAGGTGATGCCTAGCTCTCCTCATCCAAGTGGCACAATGGAAACATCTCTCTTACTATGGGTAGCAATTTGTTGAGATTAATCTCTAGAAAGTGTAGCTCCCTTGATGCACTGTTTGAAACACTCTCTTACCTATCAATTTTACATGAAAAGGGTTAATAATAAAAAATAAGAAAACTAAAGGTGATGCACCAATAGCATATTTCCTCCTATTGATTAAACTTATACTACTTAGAGAAAAACAAATCTTTCCTTACACAAAACTCACAACACAAGAAAAATTATTACATTAATGTTTCATAAGCTAGGTTCAAAAGGTATTATGATAATTAAGAGGGTAGTGAATGATTCCTTTATGAAATATAGTCATGAAACACTTATAAGACACTTATACACTTATAAAATAACACTAACAAAGACTTGTAACATTTACTCTTATGCACACTTGGTGAATAATTAGGGATGACATGCTAGAAAAGATAATCTTCTACTAGAAAAGACCAAAAAGATTGAAATAACACTAAATTTTACAACATGTAAGTAGGAAAAAAAATTATTTCTTCAATATTCATTCAAGTACAAATTTGGCTAGGGCTTCACCATTAACTAATGAAGGCTACTAAAAAGAGCCAAAAGAGTCAATATTTATATCCTTTGAGAGATGAGCAAGACAAGGGAAGTCCAAAGGTCACTTGGACACTTGTAAATATAATAAAAGGGGTTAAAATTTAATTATAAAGAGGAATTAAATGAACCATGTAATGTCAATAGGACCAAGTGTCCATACAAGTCATGAAACTTATGAAAAGTGGCATAAAACTTCTAGTATTGGCTCAGAAAAATGCCTTCATAATTTGAACCTATTTGAATGTTCCAAAATTGACTAGGAATAGGTCTAATGATTGGAATGAGAGATAACTCTTGTAGGCATTCCTCTCCATTAATTATTTTCATTCTTACTCATCTAGAAACTCCTAGAAGGAAGCCATCACTACCTATAGTCTAAGAAACTCATTTTTCAATCACCTCTCACACTTGTCTTCAAAATTAGCTTTAGTTTTCCATGAAAATAAATTTAATGGAGTTAATTACACTTGGGAATAATATAAATGGCCTTATAATAATTAGGTACACCTTAAAAAGGCTCACATTTGGAGTTTTTACCCTTTTCACCCTTGTGTCCACTATGCAAGTTTTGAATGGCTAAGATGAAGGCTATTGTTTGAATACTTAGAAGCCTTTACCATGCATAAAATGACCATGAGGGATTATAAAAATTCTATATCCTTACTCCAAACTTGATTTCATATTTTGAAACCTCTTGGAACATACAAAACACAAAAAATGGTTTAAAATACCCTATTTTGCACCCTATCCATACAATTATGTATAACTCATCTTGTTGGGAGATATCCTGAGGGAGTCCTATATATGTAGCAATATATTTAATTGTAAAATATATCATTAGGATAACTTTTTATTCTTGTTTTCTCCATCGGGTCTTGATTGAGGGTTTAGTAGGGTTTTAAGCAATTTTTAGTCTTAAGATTTGTTCATAAAGATTTAATATTGGACCTACCATTAAATGTCACAAAATTTATGCTAAGGGACCTTGATAAATCCTATAAATTCCTTTGGTTCACATTCAAACCCTTAGAGGATAAATGAACACTTGTAGACACCCTATCGAGCTTGTCTATACCATTTTTGCGTGCTTAGGCTCACTCTGAGTTGAAATTAGATTTTTTTTCTAGGTTATTATACATATTAAATGTTAAAAAATGCCTATTTCCACCTCCTCAACATGTATCAATCATCTGTATGACTCACCAGTATCTATAAATGAGGTTAGACCTCCAATTAGCCTTAGGCTTGAACCTTGCCTAATAGGCCTATCTACACCTTTGAGGATCTAGACCTTACTATAATGTTTTTCACATTTTTGGGATGTTATTAATGCTTCATATTATGTTTTTCAACTCATAAAGTCACCATACATCCTTTTGAGTACTCTTCCTCATCAAATTTTCCTTTTCACTAATCAGGCCTAGTGAAGGCTTGCCTACTTGGACTGAGTGCAGAGGCATTTTGGTTATATTGAAAGGTCTAAGCCTAAATTAGTGATTTTATATCATATAATTTAATTTTATACACCTCATATTATGTTTACTAAGGTTCCTAAAGCTCCATATCAATCATTCACCCATTTTGTACTCACTAGCTTACTTTGGTAAACATCAATTTTCCTAGACTAGTTGACTTGTGAGATAAAATAGTGAGATATCCCTCAACCCAAAGGCAAAATGAGTATTTTGGGAGTTTTTTCAAGTCTTGATGATTATTTTTACCAAATTTTTTATCTTTATCCATTGGTTTAGGTTTCTAACTACCTCTAAATGCCCAAAAAGGCCTCTAAAAGCCTATTTTCTTGATTTTTCTTCAAATCCTCCTAAGAGTGACCTCTCCAAGCTAAAAAAATGATTATAGGTTGTTAAAAAATTTCATCATTCTCAAATAATGCTTATGAATCTTTTTATTCATCCAAAAAACTTCTCTTTTATGGATTCTTCATATTCACCTATTGAGCAAACATGGTTTCCTAGCCCACAGTATGGACTGTTGCCCTTTAGCCAAGTAAAAAAGGTAGATGGTCATATTAGAAGAGTCTTGGGATTTTAAAAAAACTTTTTGATTAGTCATAAACCAATTTTAACTATTTATAATCCTATTCTTATCCCTAGACAAGCTCATGTCTTATCTTACCCTCATATGACTATACCCTATTGTAAGTGCATATAGGGGTTTTGGGGGCCTATGTAGATGATTTTTATCATTTATAGAGATGTTAAAGATCATAAAGATCTAAATTTAAATGTTAATATGTAATTTAATTATTAATAATTCTCTTTAACCTTTATTATGCACTTTTGTGCCTCAAAATAAGTCTCCACTATTTGTTGACTGAGACACCCTGATTTAGACCTTCCTATAGGTTACCTTGCTTTAACTACACTTATTCATGATTCATAAAGGTATTTAATTGAATAATTATGGGTTTAAAATTTTATTATTTGACTATAATTCTCCATTATAAACCTTCAAACACCATTCTATCATCAGTGTTGGGTCACTGGTTTATACTGAGATACTTTGCCTATAAGACCTATTATAGGTGCTTATAAACTTAATTGAGATGATTATGATGTGAAAATACATAATTGAAACCACATTGAGGTCAAAAAATATATATATCACCTTGATACTAATGTATATGGGATAAAAACCATCAAATCACATGCCTAAGTCACTGCTTACTTATCCTACCTATCTGACCCCTATAAGTGTATATTCCCATGCCAGAAGGATACCTGTCAGTCACCATAGGGATTCAAAGACCTTGTCTTAACATGATACTGATATATTTCATCATATTTGACCTAATTTATGTATTTAAGCCATCTTATTTATGAGGTTTTGTCTAATGGGTGTCAAAATTCATTTGTAACCTCAGACCTATAGATTTCAATCAAGTGTTTCAGTGTTTTTAAGGACATGTTTGAGGCCGTTTATTTCCATCTTATCTTCATCTTTTGATCCTAATAGTTGGCATGGAACCTCTCCATAATAAGGACTAAAATATTGACCAATATATATTATTTATGACCTTTACCTCCATGTTTTAGGATAATCATAAGAATCTCCTTGACCTCTATTTTGACATTTTAGGGACAACTTCTTAGAATATAGTCTTCATCTTCTCAACATGGTTTCACACCTCTTATTTCCATTTTGAAACCTTATATGAGTTTTTCATGGATTATATACCTTTTCAATAATTTAAGGATATGTTAATCTATTTTAATCTCTCCATATAAATACCTTAGTCCCCTGCTCAACCACCTATAGGTGGATATTTTGGTGTATAGGCTATTAGTTGTAATATGAACAATATGAAAATTATCCATGACCATGAAACTTGTATGTTTTAATTAATAATTCCAATATAATTATAGTAATATTAACAATTTATAACCATATCATACTTCACACCTATCAGCATGACATCATCAATGACTACTGTAGATGTCCATTGAGCTGAAAGTGGTCAATGAGCATGAAATGGAACAATGACATGGATAAAAAGCCTCACGGGAAGTTTAAACCTTAAAAATGCATTATTGACAACAAGGGAATCCTAAGAAAAGCTTAAAACATTCTTTCCAATGTGAAAATCACCTGCAAACACCTAGAATAAGGCAGGTAGGATATCTCATGACTATTTTGGCATGGTGATTGAGCTTGCGAACACACTTGAACCTTTTCCAAACATCTCAAATAACTCTTTAAAAATATTTATGGATTAAACAAATAAAATACCCTAATTTTCATCCCATAAACAAGTTAAACAAGATTTGAACATGTGACTGCAAGTGAAGTTGGGAAAAGAGTTGACAATGGAAAAAGGCAAGGTTGCAAGGTACCCAAAAGATGACATGGTGAAACCAAAAAATGGAAATAGGTGGTCCTATGACCTTGAGACCTATGTAATATCATTTTAAATCTATATGAGAATTTTATAGGAAAATAACACTCTAAAACCAAAATAACTTTGATTGAGACTACACATGGTGGCACCTTCCTACAACATGGAATAATTTGCTCATCAAAATATTATTAAACATGAAACTAATAATATATAAAATATAATGAGGAATTGAAAAAAATTATAGAACCAAAATCACCAATTGGTTCATACAAATTTTTAAAAAATGGATAAAAACCTATAGGGTGCATGAAAGAGCTACCAAAAAGTATAGCCAACTTAATGAGGATGCTTCATGAAGAAAAGTAAACCATTATTCAAAATATATATATGTAAATGAATTTATCTAATTGTATTACAAACTCGCAGAAGCATTTGAATTAAAACCTCCTGAGTTGTTTGTACTGAGAAAAAACTTGAAGGTCACTTCTATGTGTCTAGAAAACCAAGAAAGGAGCCAAATGGTTTTAGATTTAAAATAGACCTTTTAGAGAAAAACAAACATATATATGAGTTTTATGAATGTTAATATCCCTTCCATGATCTTTTCATACATGGCACACTTCCCCATGGATTGTATAAGTGCCATTTACTCTCTTTTTCAGTTGTTTCTTGAATTTTAGTTAAGGAACCTACAATATTTTGATGTATTTTACATAATTTTAGTTAAACTAACTTATTAGATGCTTATAAGGAAAAATGGACATATAAACACCTTGTAAAATTTTCCACTTGCATTTATTACCCTTAAAAGCCCACTAAATGACTTAAAATGACAAATTGACTAATATGACTAAGACCAAGGCTAGGATGACATTAAATGACATTAAATAACATGTAATACACCCCTTTAATATATATATATATATATATATATATGTATGTATATATATATGTATGTATATATATATATATATGTGTGTGTGTGTGTATGTATATATATATATATATATATATATGTATATATATATATACATATATATATATATATACATATATATATATATACACACACATACACACACACACATATATATATATATATACATAAATGTACATATATATATACATACACACACACACACACACACACACACACACACACACACACACACACACACACACACACACACACACACACACACACACACACACACACACACACACACACACACACATATATATATAACTCATTTTTTTACCTATAGGGGCCCCAATTGACCTAAAAGTCAAATTTGCTCAACAAATTAGTGACTCATAGGTGTAGTATGTTTGCTATACTAACTAGACTAGTAGCTTTATCCTATCATGGGCCAAGGGAGTCAATTATTTCTTGAAGATAACTAACAATTAATTGATTAAAACACACAAAAAATAACCAAAACACACCAAACAAACACAAGACAAAGCAAGACACAAATAAGACTCACACATGTGCCTAAGCACTTAGGGAAAATAAGGAAAATAACAACTATGTACAAGGAGAGAGGAGAAAATTATAAGTAATGTTTGAGATATATCCCATTGACTAGGATATGAATCTCCTCTCCATACAATTTTGATAGTTGGAAAGTATTGTGTTGTTTGCATTGGGTGATAACATAAGGGCCACTCCATAAAGCATCAAACTTTGTGTGTTTTCTAGGCTTAGCCCTATCTTCATCCCACTTTATAACAATGCCCCCTTATTATAAGATTATTTACATGGATTTTTTATCAAAATATCTCTTTGTTTGGTCTTGATGAGTTCTCATATTTTTCATAGCTTGATCTCTTCTCTCTTCAAGCTCCATCAACTCACACAACTTGACTTCCATGCTTTCATTATCCATCAACTCCAGTTGATAAGTGAGATCCAAGGCTGGTAGCTCAAGTGAAATAGGAATTCTATCTTCTCTCCCATAAAAAATTATATACGGTGAGTTTCCAATGGCTCTTTTTGGGGTGATCGTATCATCCCAAAGAGCTATTTTCAACTTGGAATTTCAAATCCTTTGGTTCTCCTCCATTATCCTCTTTATGATCCTAATTAGATTCTTATTAGTGGACTCATCTAGTCCATTCCATTGCGGATAATAGTTGGAGGAATTACTAAGATAGAAACCATGTTTTAAATCCTATTAACTTGTTTTCATTCCAAGGAAAGCCAATGCATTATCTAAAATTATTATTGAAGGAGCCCCAAACCCTATCACTACACCTTCATAGAAGTCTAGAATTGAACTTTCATTTGATTCCTTGAGAGATATAGTCTCTGACCATCTTGTAAAGTAATCTGTAGTAGTCAACACCCACTTGTGACTAGCACTATAAGGTGGGTTGATTAGGCCTATGAAATCTAGACCCCATGGCATAAAGGGTTGGTGAACTTGAATTGGATGAAGAGGCAAGTAAGAAATATTATATTTACCATCAAAGAGAGAATATTTTTGACACTTTATTACCCAATCATGGGTGTCTTTGAAAAAACTAGGCCAAAAATATCCATCTCTCATAATCTTAGCAGCTATGGTTGTTAGAGCAAAGTGACCACCAACTGGTCCATCATAAAATTCAAGTAATATTTTCTCAACATAATCTAATTAAAAACATCTCAATATCACACATGAGAAGTCCTTCCTAAACAACACTCCATAAACAAGTACATAAGTAATATATTGTAATCTAAAGTACCTTCTTTTAGCTCTATCTAGGCCTTGTGGGCACTCACCAATTTAAAGAAAATGGATCATATATTGTGTCCAAATTCTCATGGATGAAGATGTAAATATCAGAGGGTCATCATAGAGTGATAAATCAACCTCTTTTTATTCTTTCAAATCTGAATCAAGATGCTCACATAACTCCTTTCCTTTCACTAGCTTGGTTATCTTGATTTCTACATCATATTCCATCACTTTTGTGATCCAACCAACCCTTTTTTCATTCAAAACTCTACTCAAAATGAAGTATTTGACAATAGGATGAGGTAACAATATGTGAATCTTGTTTTTATATAACATATGCCTAAACTTATTTAGACTTCTAACAATTTAAAGTACTTTCTTCTCAACATAGGTGTATCTTACCTCATATCCTTTCAAACCTTGACTAAAGAAGGCAATAGGTTACTCCAAGTTTTATTTATTTGATTAAGCATAAAAGAGATTACCTCCTCATTTCCAAAGGCATGCAATTTGAAATACTTTGAGAATTATGACTTGCAATAGTTTGAGCTTGAGTAGTAGATTGTTTAATCTCTTCAAAACTCTCATTCTTCTTGTCTAAGTGAAAACTTCATCTTTCCTTAACATAGAGGTTAGAGGCTTGACTAAATTATAAAAATAAGGAATGAACATCCTTATGAAATCGATTTTCCTAAAGAAAATTTTCAAACCTTTCCTGTGTTTGGGCAAAGCCAATGCCAAAATTGCACTTACCCTTTCAAAATTTATGGATAGGCCCTTCTTTGAGATAATGTGTCTCAAAAGCTTGCCTTCATGGACAGAAACACACACAATCCTTTGGTTTAAGAGACATTCCAAAATCTCTAAATATATAAAAAATATACCTAAGATGATTCAAGTGATCCTTTTCAACCTTAGGAAAAACTATGATATTATCAAGATACACTAACACAATGTCATTTATTAGTCCATGAAAATCCATATCCATTACACATTGAAATGTAGCTCCAGCATTAGAAAAACCAAAATGAATTTTCCTAAAGTATATGTACCCCATTTAGTATTAAATTATATCTTATATTGATCACTTTCTTTCACCAAAATTTGATTATACCCAAAATATCCATCAAGGAGAGAAAACCTTTCACTACATGCCACAACTTACAAAATTTTATCCATGGAAGGAAGAGGATAATGGTCCTTCAAAGAAAATCTATTCCAGTCCCTAAAATAAATAAATAAACTAATTTCCCCATTATTATTATTAAAAAGAACTAAGTTTTTTAACCAATATGAATGTTTAATAGGAAAAATGATGTTGGACTCAATCAACTTAGTAATCTCCTTCTTCATGAGAGGCTCAATCTTAGGATTGATTGGCCTTTGTCTTTGCTTGATAGGATTAGCATTATCATCTAGATCTATGGTATGTTGAGATAATTTTGGATAAAATCCCTTCAAATCACTATATTCCTATGCAAATACTTCACAAAACTCCTTACATAACTCAATGAAAGCATATTTTTCTTTACAAGTGCATACCTTCCCAAGTGCAAGCAACTTATCCTTGAAGATTTGTACTTTCTCATAGTTTTTTTTGCTTATTAGACATTATTACCTTCTATTTCTTAAAATATTCATCATCATTGAAGATACTCTCAAGTGTGACTAATCCTTTAGGGATTTTGTCTAACTTTAATTGTACAATCTGCCCTCTATATTGTTGATGTAGTTTGGACTGATTCTTGGAAGAAAACTCAGCCTCCTCTTATAGAAAAAGTGATATTTTTTTGTCACTATAAAACACTTTACAATTAGTGAATTTTTTAGGTATGGAGGGCCTTAAAATCACATTGATATATGGTTGGTTCTTATATTCTCTTATCCCTTTTATAACATTAAACTGAGCTCCAATTACTACTAACCTAGCAGCGTGTTTGTCATCTTCTCTTGGGATGGATTGGATGTTGAAAGCTTGGAAATCCTCCACAAGATACCACAATCTATGATTATAGGAATTAAGTAAAGATTTCTTAGTCACATTTTGGCCTGTAAATTGATTCACCATCAACTCACTATCACTATACACTTGTAACTCTTTCACACCTCTTTTCCTAGTCCATTTAAGGCCATGAATAAGGGCCTCATATTCTACCACATTAAAGTTATAAGAGAGTTTAAATATGAAATTATAATAGTACCTTTCCTTGGATTGGAAAACCAACATTTCTCAACCACCTACCCCAACTTTGCTTCTAGATCCATCAAATAATAGTTTCCATAAACAATCTTTATTTTTACTTGGCTTCATCAAGTTTGGCATGAAAGAGTCCTACTCATGAATTAAATACACTCCAAGACCATCTTTCTCTATGAATTTTTAAGTATCATGCTCATAATGTTAATCTCCCCATTCATCTAAATACAAATAAAAAACTCCTTCAAGAGAAGATGTTGGAGATTGATCTATGTGAAGTTATTCCTCATCAATAATGGCATAATTGACATTTGCCACTTTAAACATGTAAGTATTTAAATGATTGTTATGGATTGGATCTGATTCAATCTTCACCTTAGTACCATACTTTGTCCTAAAAACCATATAGGACCAATTGGCTACCAAGTATACACCTATCTTACCTGTACACTCTCTTGATAAGCAAAGAACAAATTACGAAGATAAATCTACCATAACCACATCATGAGGGATGGAAAAAGTAGGATAAGAATGTAAAATAAAATTCAAATCCTTAACTACTCTTAAGGTATTTTTTGGTGATCCATCCAATTATAGGACTCTTTTAGCCATTGGTTCATACTTGAGGCCTAGTTTATCCACTATAGACTTGGGCATAACTGAAGTACTAACCCCACTATCTATAATGAAATTTTGAACTAAGAAATCACTAATGATCAAATATTGATAAAAGGGATTAGTATTATCATTTTTCTTTGCTTGATCATCAATGGGTTGAGTTCCATTTACCAAAATAACATTCTCACTCCTAGCTGATCCAACCTGCTTACCTATTACTTACAATTCCTTTTAAAGCATATATTTTTATCCCAATATTTTCAATGAATCCCACAAGGAAATATTAATATGTAACTTCTTCATCTGATCCACAATGTTGATATATGGATTTCTCACCTTGAAAGGCTCTTTGGAAGCACTAGTACTTTGTGGTGTAGCTTGTGAAGGTGGATGTGTAGGAGTTAGTTTTAAACCTTGAAATTTTTGATTATCCTACACCTTAGGAGTTGATTCATACCCACCCACCATTAAAGATTATGTAAGAGTAAGACAAGGTCCTTGATTTTCCCCTTGTGCCTCTTCAACAACCCTCTTCTTAGACCTAGTGTTAGAGGACACACTAGCATTCATATTACTTGCATTCCCCAAATGATTGATGGTATAAAACTATCCCTCTAGATGATTTATAAGAGTAGAATAAGATTTTGTTTATCCATTTTCAATAGCATTTTGCATTGGCACCTCAAAATTGGAATCTTGAGAATTTTGACTACCTTGCATTGTCATGGCTTGATTATGCATTTAATTGGCATATGTAACTTGGTCTTGATTTTAGACATAGGAAGGATAACATCATTGTTATTGAATAAATTTATTTTTAGTGGGAACAAGGGATTTATAAGATGATGGGGCATTAGGATTTTAACCTTGGTAAGGTCTAGCTTGAATGATTTGGCCTTGTCCTTGAGCATTACCTTGAAAAAGAGGCCTATTTATTTGCCCAAACTAATTGTAGGATGGGTATGGCCTATAACTTTGATCTTGTTGCCTTTTGAGGGAAATAAACTCATTATTAACACTTTGGATTAAAATTTTGACTTTATGCATCTCATTGGTGGGGACAATGGCAGACTTTTCTTGACTAGGAAAAGGAGCTAAGGTAGGTAATACAACTTGACTAGGAGGCTACAGATTAGGGAACAATGGAATTGGTGGCTTAAGAACAATCTTCCCCACTTGAAAAAGATAATTCTTAGCATTAATGGATATATCATAAGTAGTAGGTAGTGTATTACCACCCATGGATTGAATCATCATGGACACATCACTATTCAATACTTTTAGATAGTATAAAAAGGCATAATTAGTAGTAGCTCTCACAAGGGATGGGATCCTATCCCATGTATTTTGAAATCATTTTAAAATATTTCATAAACTCTTGTGGGCCCCTCTTTATAGTGATCAATTACTCATCTAGTGATAAATAATCACTCTTCTCTCCAAACATCTTAGACAATAGATCTCCTAGTTCATCCCATGAAGCAATAGAATTTTTATGTAGAATTTCATACCAATCTAAAGATTTCCCTTTGAAGGACAATGCCAATAACCTAATAGCTACATTATTTTGAGTGATATTATGGATGTTGCTGAAGTTTTCCATGTTCCTAATATGCTCAATGTGTAATGTCCCCAAATTTATGTTAAAATGGTTTAATTATTTAATTTTAATTAATATAGACATGAAATATTAAATAAGTTGGCATCTTCTAAAAGATTCTTGGAAGCCTTTAAAAGAAGTTGAGGGCAAAGCAAATCTTATCTTTTGTTGCTAAAAATATTATGATGCAGTATTGTGAAGCTTGAATCTGTGATTCAGCTAAAATCTCTGAGGATGCAAACCTTCAATAGATTGGATAAGAGTTAGATGAAAAGATAGCTCTTTTCAGTGATGGATTCATGACAGAATTCATATCATGCTTATTGATCAGATCTGGGGCTTCAGTGGTCATTCACTAGATATATCAAGTGTTTAACATATACAGAGGTTTCCAAGTATTTATTTCATTAGATTTGATTTAGAAATATATATAAATCTTTAGATCAGGTGCTGTACAGAATCCACATAGATCGGGATCAGGCCATACTAGCTAATGCAGTTGCAAGCTGCAGGGTAGTACAGAGGCCAACATCAGTAGGTCAGTGTCTAACATCGACAGGTAGACCGACATCAGCTGATCAGTGACTGACATCGGTAGGCAGACAGACACAGGTAGGTAGAGAACACCACCAAGAAACTAATGATGGTAGTGTATCAACCGACGTCGATAGAATAACCGATGTCGACAACTGTGTTTTTTACACAGCGACTAGATTTGTGCATACTCCCAAGTTCTTGGTTCTTTGGGCTTCTTCATACTTTCTATAGTATTGTTGTGTACTGTAATTTTTGATTATTCACTATTGAAGCAAATTTGGGCAATATATTTTTATATCAGCATACTCTAAATGCAAACCATCATATTTATATCATTGTCTTGTTTTATGATTGGATATGGTTGTTCCAATTGACTGAATGCCTGCAAGTAGTTGAAATTAGTTTTGAAAGAAATTTGCATCCAAATTTAGTTTGGGATATTTCAGTGGTATCAGAGCTATGCATCCTACTAGCTTGTGTGGTCTTGTGTTATGGGATTCCTCATGAAATTATTTTGTTAGCAGATTATTTCAAAATGGGAAGACTTTACAAGATGTTTCGGATTAAACCACCCAACATTCCTCCTAAAGAGAAATCAAAGTGGCCCAAGCCTAATGAAGAGAGAGAAATGATGGAAACTCTCATCACTACTCAGCCCATGATTGTTCAAGCCTTAGACCGATTATAGGGTACCTTGGAGCAGTTGGAGGTGGATAGACACAGAGGTAGACAGAGCAAGTCAGTATCTATGGTGGGAAGTCAACATAGTCACCAGTCACATGCATCAGACAAGAGCCACCTTCAATCCCCTAGGCATGGACAATTTATAGATTTGGTCGTTACTCAGCCTATGCTACTATAGGGTATGCCTACACAGATTGCTTAGTCAAATCAGCGTATTTATTCATTTGGAAATGTAGGTTTGTCAATGGATGATTCATCTTTAGGGATTTCTATAAGGTAGGCACAAGTCCCAGCATCTTCTGTGGGACATGGAGGTGTGAGTCAATTGAGTGGAATAAACAATAGTGTTGTATTGAATACCAACAACAATGCTTTGATGGTACAAATGATGCAACAATGACAACATTCATTACGTAACCATCAACAATAGATACCATCAGTCTAGTCAGCATAGTCATCAGTCCCATTCTTCAATGGGGAGCTCCCATCATTCTTCTAGGCAAAATCATCATCATACACCTACTCCAAATAGACCATTATTGCCTCACTTTGTACCAGGTGAACAACTAGCACAGGTGGAACCATCAGAGATTGGGTTCTAAGAGTCCATTTTGGCAGCCATAGTAGAGTGGAGAGCTTTACCCCCAGAGGTTAGGGAGGTTTTTCCTCTTCCCCAGTATTGTGCACAATGTAGAGATACATCTAGATCTAAAGGAGATCGTGGTCATATACCACCCCAGCAACAGAACTATGACCTCAATCGAGCTACTGGGAAGATCACGTTGGCTACATATGATGGTAGGGGTAGTACGAGTGCACATGCTTGGGTGCACAAGCTGGACATATATCTATCCTTGAGACCCATGCCTGAGTGTGAGGCTATTCAATTTGATGTCTTACATTTAGATGGGGTTTCCTACGATTGGTGGCATCATGGATTGGTCACCCAAGATCATACCTTAATTCATTCCTATGTAGAGTTCACTAAACGACTCATTACTCATTTTGATTGTAAGGACACAGAACTCTAATATAGGGAGTTGGCACATCTTAGACAGACTGGACATGTAGAAGCATATGTTAATGAGTTTCAGCGTATTGTAGTTATGGTACCTGATATGCCCCAGAGGCATAGTGTGATGTTATTCATTGAGGGATTATAAGATAGACTTAAGGGACTGGTACGTGCTTTCCAACCAGCCACTCTTAAGGATGCCATTGATGTGACATTGAGACTAAATACTATTCCCACTTCTTATCAGGGTGATAATAAAATAGCCACAGACTCTCGGCCTATATAGAAGGCCAACATTCCACAAAATAAAGAAGGGTCATCTTTTATAAATCCTTGGATGAATCAGGGGACTAGGAATGACTTGAGGAGGAAAAAGTTATGTTTTTCCTGCAAAGATCCATGGGAACCAGGACACCGTTTCATGGGTAAATGAAAGGTTCATTTGATTGAGGTAACTTCTGAGTTTGGAGATGAGGAGGTTCCTGATACTGATATTGAGGATAATATAGAAGATGTTGAGCAGGTTTAGACACAGTTGGAGTTAGACACCCCTAAGCCTTTGGCGTCAGCCAATGTAATTATGGCTACCCTCTCCAGTTATCCTAACTTTCATGCCTTTTGGTTGAAAGGTACACTTGAGGGCAAGTGGGTTGTGAGCTTGGTAGACACAGGTGCTACACATAACTTTATTGACTAGAAGTTAGTGGAAAGGCATGGATTACAGTATGAGAAGTTTGGTGGTTTTGGAGTAAAAGTGGCAGATGGTGTAGTTTTGGGTTATACCAAATGGATTTCATAGCTTAGTATTCAGATGGGGGATTACACTCTGACTGATGATTTTTATGTGTTTCCTTTAGAGGATTATGATGTGGTCTTGGCCATGCAATGCTTACAGCGTATTGGGCGTTACATTATTGATCACCACCATATGCAGTTAGAGTTCCTTTCTGGGGGAAAGAAGATTATCTTGAGGGCAACACTAGATGGAGGACCTAAGGAGGTGTCATCTCACAAGATGGAGTCTCATTTTATAGGTGATGAAGTAAATGATTCTACTTGTTGCATGACATTTTCCCTTCCAATTATGAGTTAACACCCTTATGGGGATTTAGAGGGCTTGATAATCAGAGTAGCACAACAGCCTTTTGCGAAGTCTAAGGTATGTGATGGTGAGTTTGTTAATTACATATTGAGAATTATCACACTACTCTCTAGGAGAAATAAGGAGAATGTATTCATAGATATTTTGCAGCATAGTGTTTTAGATAGTAGAGTTTGTAGATTTATGAGAATGATATGGGATCCTGGAAGTTGGTGTTGGGTATCAGGAATGAATTGCTTGAGGACAAGCAATCTCTAAGAAGGGAGGACTGTAATGTCCACAAATTTATGTTAAAATGGTTTAATTAATTAATTTTAATTAATATAGAAATAAAATATAAAATATGTTGGCATCTTTTAAAAGATTCCTGGAAGCCTTTAAAATAAGTTGAGGGCAAAGCAAATCTTATCTTTTGTTGCTAAAAAAATTTTGATGTAGTATTGTGAAGCTTGAATCTGTGATTCAGCTAAAATATTTAAGGATGCAAACCTTCAGCAGATTGGAGAAGAGTTGGATGAAAACTTAACTCTTTTCAGGGGTGGATTCGTGACAGAATTCATATCGTGCTTATTGATCAGATCTGGGGCTTCAGCAGTCATTCACTGGATATATCAAGTGTTTAACATATACAGAGGTTTTTAGGTATTTATTTCATTATATTTGATTTAGAAATATATATAAATCTTTAGATCAGGTGCTGTATGGAATCTGCATAGATCAGGACCAAGCCGTACCAACCAATTCAAAAAATTGAAGAAGGGCCCATTCACAGTTGCAGGCTGTAGGGTAGTACAGAGGCTGACATCGGTAGGTCAGTGTCTGACATCCACAGGTAGATTGACATCAGCTGATTAGTGACCAACATTAGCAGGCAGACAGACACAAGCAGGTAAAGATCACCACCAAGAAATTGACGATGGCAGTGTATCAACCAACGTCGATAGAATAACCGATGTTGGCGACTGTGTTTTTGACACAATGACCAGATATGTGCATACTCCTAGGTTCTTGGTTCTTTGGGCTTCTTCATACTTTTTATAGTATTGCTATGTATTGTAATTTTTGATTATTCATTGTTGAATCAAATCTAGGCAATATATTTTTCTATCAACATACTCTAAATGCAAACAATCAGATTTATATCATTGTCTTGTTTTATGATTGGATATGGTTGTTCCATTTGACTGAATGCCTGCAAGTAGTTGAAATCAATTTTGAAATAAAATTTCATCAAAATTTAGTTTGGGATATTTCAGTGGTATCAGAGCTATGCATCCTACCAGCTTGTGTGGTCTTGTGTTGTGGGATTCCTCGTGAAATTATTTTGTTAGCAGATTATTTCAAAATGGGAAGACTTTACAAAATGTTTGAGATTACACCACCCAACATTCCTCCAAAAGAGAAATCAAAGTGGCCCAAGCCTAATGAAGAGAGAGAAATGATGGAAACTCTCATCACTACTCAGCCCATGATTGTTCAGGCCTTAGACTGGTTACAGGGTACCTTGGAGCGGTTGGAGGTGGATAGACACAGAGGCAGATGGAGTAAATCAGTATCTGTGGTGGGAAGTTAGCATAGTCACTAGTCACACGCATCAAACAAGAGCCCCCTTTAGTCCCCTAGGCATGGACAATTTATAGATTTGGCCGTTACTCAGCCTATGATACTGTAGGGTATGCCTACATAGATTGCTCAGTCGAATCAATGTATCTCTTCATTTGGAAATGTAGGTTTTCAATGGATGATTCATCTTTAGGGATTTCTATAAGGCGGCACAAGTCCTAGCATCTTCTGTGGGACATGGAGGTGTGAGTCAATTGAGTGGAATAAACAATAGTGTTGTATTGAATATCGACAACAATACTTTGATGGTACAGATGATGCAATAATGACAACATTCATTACGTAACCATCAACAATAGATACCATCAGTCCAGTCAGCATAGTCATCAGTCTCATTCTTTAGTGCGGAGCTCCCGTCATTCCTCCAAGCAAAATCATCATCATACACCTACTCCAAATAGACCATTACTGCCTCAGTTTGTACCAGGTGAACAACCAGCATAGGTGGAGCCACCATAGATTGGGTTCCAGGAGTCCATTTTGGTAGTGAAAGTAGAGTGGAGAGATTTACCCCCAGAGGTTAGGAAGGTTTTTCCTCTTCCCCAGTATTGTGCACAACATAGAGATATAGCTAGATAGAGAGGAGATCCTGGTCATAGACCACCCTAGCAATAGAACTATGACCTCAATTGAGCTAATGGGAAGATCATGTTGGCTACATATGATGGCACAGGTAGTATGAGTGCACGTGCTTGGGTGCACAAGCTGGACATATATCTATCCTTGAGACCCATGCCTGAGCGTGAGGCTATTCAGTTTGCTATCTTACATTTAGATGGGGTTGCCTATGATTGGTGGCATCATGGATTGGTCACCCAGGATCATACCTTAATTCGTTCCTATGCAGAGTTCACTAAATGACTCATTCCTCATTTTGATCATAAGGACATAGAACTCTACTATAGGGAGTTGGCACATCTTAGAGAGATTGGACATGCAAAAGCATATGTTAATGAGTTTCAGCATATTGTAGTTATGGTACCTGATATGCCCCAGAGGCATAGTGTGATGTTATTCATTGAGGGATTACAGGATAGACTTAAGGGACTGGTATGTGCTTTCCAACCAGCCACTCTTAAAGATGCCATTGATGTGACATTGAGACTAGATACTATTCCCACTTCTTATTAGGGTGATAAGAAAATAGCCACAGACTCTCAGCTTATACAAAAGGCCAACATGCCACAAAATAAAGAAGGGTCATCTTCTATAAATCCTTGGATGAATCAGGAGACTAGGAATGACTTGAGGAGGAAAAAGTTATGTTTTTGCTGCAAAGATCCATGGGAACCAGGACACCGTTGCATGGGTAAATGAAAGGTTCATTTGATTGAGGTAACTTCTGAGTTTGGAGATGAGGAGGTTCTTGATACTAATATTGAGGATAATATAGAAGATGTTGAGCAGGTTCAGACATAGTTGGAGTTAGACACCCCTAAGCCTTTGGCATCAGCCAAAGTAATTATGGCTAACCTCTCCAGTTATCCTAAATTTCATGCCTTTTAGTTGAAAGGTACACTTGAGGGCAAGTGGGTCATGAGCTTAGTAGACACAGGTGCTACACATAACTTTATTGACCAAAAGTTAGTGGAAAGGCGTGGATTATAGTATGAGAAGTTTGGTGGTTTTGGAGTAAAAGTGGCAGATGGTGCAATTTTGGGTTGTACCAAATGGATTTCACAACTTAGTATTTAGATGGGGGATTACACTCTGACCGATGATTTTTATGTGTTTCCTTTAGAGGATTATGATGTGGTCTTGGGCATGTAGTGGTTACAGTGTATTGGGCATTACATTATTGATCACCACTGTATGCAGTTAGAGTTCCTTTTTTGGGGAAAGAAGATTATCTTGAGGGAAGTGCTAGATGGAGGACCTAAGGAGGTGTCATCTCACAGGATGGAGTCTCATTTTATAGGTGATGAGGTAAATGATTCTATTTGTTGC
Source organism: Torreya grandis (assembly GCA_037957365.1). Taxonomy (NCBI): domain Eukaryota; kingdom Viridiplantae; phylum Streptophyta; class Pinopsida; order Cupressales; family Taxaceae; genus Torreya; species Torreya grandis. The sequence goes on along the minus strand of JARHVA010005377.1, from coordinate 1,050,374 downwards.
ATGACATTTTCCCTTCTAATTATGATTCAACATCCTTATGGGGATTTGGAGAGCTTGATAATCAGAGTAGCATAGCGGCTTTTTGCAAAGTCTAAGGTATGTGATGGTGAGTTTGTTAATTACATATTGAGTATTATCACACTACTCTCTAGGAGAAATAAGGAGAATGTATTCATAGATATTTTGTAGCATAGTGTTTCAGATAGTAGAGTTTGCAGATTTTTGATAATGATATGGGATCCTGGAAGTTGGTGTTGGGTATCAGGAGCGAATTGCTTGAGGACAAGCAATCTCCAAGAAGGGAGGACTGTAATGTCCCCACATTTATGTTAAAATGGTTTAATTAATTAATTTTAATTAATATAGAAATAAAATATTAAATAAGTTGGCATCTTCTGAAAGATTCCTGAAAGCCTTTAAAAGAAGTTGAGGGCAAAGCAAATCTTATCTTTTGTTGCTAAAAATATTTTGATGCAGTATTATGAAGCTTGAATCTGTGATTCAGCTAAAATCTCTAAGGATGCAAACCTTCAGCATATTAGAGAATATTTGGACAAAAACCTAGCTCTTTTCAAGGGTGGATTTGTGACTGAATTCATATCGTGCTTATTAATTAGATCTGGGGCTTCAGCGGTCATTCACTGGATATATCAAGTGTTCACCATATATAGAGGTTTCCAGGTATTTATTTCATTAGATTTGATTTAGAAATATATATAAATATTCAGATTAGGTGCTATATGGAATCCACACAGATTGGGACCAGGCCGTACCAGTTGATTCAAAAAATTGAAGAAGGGCCCGTTCGCAGTTGCAGGCTATAGGGTAGTATAGAGGCCGACATCGGCAGGTCAGTGTTTGACATCAGCAGGTAAAATGACATCAGCCGATCAGTGACTGAAATCGGCAGGTAGACAGACACAGGTAGGTAAAGATCACCACCAAGAAACTAACGATGGTAGTGTATCGACTAACATCAGTAGAATAATCGATGTTGGCGACTGTGTTTTTGACATAGCGACCAGATCTGCGCATACTCCCAGGTTCTTGGTTCTTTGGGCTTCTTCATACTTTCTATAGTTTTGATATGTACTATAATTTTTGATTTATTCACTGTTAAAGCAAATCTGGGCAATATATTTTTGTATCAGTATACTCTAAATGCAAACAATCAGATTTATATCATTGTCTTGTTTTATGATTGGATATGGTTGTTCCATTTGACTGAATGCCTACAAGTAGTTGAAATCAGTTTTGAAATAAATTTGCATCCAAATTTAGTTTGGGATATTTCACAATGGGAGTGATAGGACCTTCTCAACTAAAATATGGAATACTTTTAAGGGTTGCTTTAGGAATTTGGTCATATTGAGAAAGATTCAAAGGAGATCATCTAGTGAAAGATACAAAAGGAAAAGGCCTAGCCATCTTGGATTGTAGCTTATGAGTATTAGGGGTTAAACTAAGTATAAACTTTGACTTGTTAAAAATAAATTCCTTTGAATAAGGATGAGCATTCACAAATCTAAATTCTTGATAGAATATGGAGGCAATTACAAAAACTCAAAAGGTATACCTTACACAGTAGACCTAGTGGTCACCTTTGGTATGGAAAATAAGGTCTGATTAGCAACCAAATATTTTTAAACTTTAGTGGAGTTTCCAAGTGATGAATGTAGATTCTTTTATAGCTACAACTATACCAAGACCAACATCAATCTTGGACAATCTTCTAGGACTTAGATTCCCACTGAGCATGCCAAAAATTATTGTCACTTAGATTTTCAACCATTGAGGATATTCCTAGCTCTCCTCATCTAAGTGGCATAAAGGAAACATCTCTCTTTCTATGGGTAATAATTTGTTGAGATGAATCTCTAGAAGGTCTAGTTCCTTTGATACACTCTTTGAAACACTTTCTTACCTATCAACTTTACATGGAAAGGGTTAAGAACAAAAAATAAGAAAACTAAAGGTGATGCACCAATATTATATTTCCACCTATTGATTTAACTTATACTACTTAGATCAAATTAAATTTTTCCTTACATAAAACTCATAACCAAGATAAATTGTTACATCGATCCTTCATAAGCTAGGTTCAAAAGGTATTTTGATACTTAAGAGGGTAATGAATGATTAATTTGTGTAATAAATTCATGAACCACTTCTAAGACACTTATACACTTAGAAAATAACACTAATAAAGGCTTGTAACAATTACTCATCTGCCTACTTGGTGAAAAATCAAGGATGACATGTTAGAAAAGATCATCTTCTACTAGACAAGACCAACAAGATTATAATAACACTCAATTTTACATCATATAAGTAGGAAAAATGACTTTTTTATTTCTTCAAGAGTGATTAAAGTACAAATTTGGCAAAGGTTTTACCATTAAATAATGGAGGATACTTAAAAGAGCCAAAAGAGTCAATATTTATAGCCTTTGAGAGAAGAACAAGACAAGGGAAGTCCAAAGGTCTCTTGGACACTTGTAAATATAAGAAAATGGGTTAAAATTTCATGATAAATAGGTATGGAATAAACTTTGTAATTTAAGGAGGACCAAATCTCCATACAAGTTATGAAACTTATGAAAAGTGGCATAAAACTCCTAGTCTTGGCTAAGAAAATTACCTTCATAATTTCAACCTATTTGATCATCCCATAACTAACTAGGGATATGTGTGATGATTAGAATGAGAGGTAATTATTTTATTAATTCTTATACATGAATTATTTTCATTCCTGCTCATATAAAAACTCCTAGAAGGAAAACATCACTACCTAGAGTCTAAAAAACTCCTTTTTTAGTCACCTCTCACACTGGTCTTGAAAATTAGCATCAATTTTCCATGATAATACATGTGAGTAAGTTAATGACACTTTTAAATACTATCCATGGCCTTATAATACTCAAGTACACCTTAAAAAGGCTCATATATGGAGGTTTCACCCTTCTCACCTTTGTGTCCGCTATGCCAGTTTTGACTGGCTAAGATGAAGGCTATTGTTTGAACACTTATAATATTTTCCTAGGAATTAAATAACCATGAGGGGTTATAAAAATTCTATATCTTTCTTCTAAACTTGATTGAATCTTTTGAAACATCCTAGAACTTGTAAAACACAAAAAATGGTTAAAAATACCATGTTTTGCACCCTATCCACACAATTCTATACAACTCATCTTGGTGGGAGATATATTTAGGGAGTCTTATGCATGTTATAATAGGTTTAATTTCAAAAATATGTAATTAGGATATATTTTCAAGCTTGTTTTCTCCATCAGGTCTAGATTGATGGTTTAGTAGGGTTTTAGGTAGTTTTTTGTCTTAATATTTGTTCATAAATATTTGATTGGACCTAAAACTAAATGCCAAAAAATTAATTCTAAGGTACCCTAATAAATCATCCAAATTCGTTTGGTTCCCATGAAAACCCTGAGAGGAGAAATGAACACATGAAGACACCCTATCGAGCTTGTTTATACCCTTTTTGCATGTTTGGGCTCACTCTAAGATAAAATTAAATTTATTTTAGGTTCGTCTACATAATAAAAGTTCAAAAACTTATTTTTATGCCTCATAATCATTTCTAAATCATCTTTATGGCTCATCAATAGATAGAAATGAGGTTGGACTTCCAATTAGCCTTAGGCTTAAACCTTGCCTCACATGCCTGTTTACACCTTTGAGTATCTAGACAATCCTATAAAGTTTTTCCAATTTTTGGTATGTTATTTATTCTACCTTATATTTTTTTAAACTCACTAATTCACCCTATATCCTTTTGAGTACTCTTCCTCATCAACTTTTCCTTTTCACCAATTAGGCCTAGTGAAGACTTGCCTAGTTAGACTAAGTGTAGGGACATTTTCATTTTATTGAAAGGTATGATCCTAAATTAGTGATTATATATAATATAATTTCCTTATAAACACCTCATAATATTATTCCTAAGTTTCCCAAAGCTCTATATCAATCCCTTTACCCATTTTGTACTCGCTAGTTTGCTTTGATAAACCCTAATTTTCCTAGATTGGCTGACCTCTGAGACAAGATAGTGAGGTATATCATTCATCCCCATGTAAAAATGAGTATTTTGGGAGTTATTTTAAGTCTTGATAATGTTTTTAACCAAATTTTTTAGCTATATCCCTTGGTTTTGGTGTCTAACCAGCTCTAAATGCCCAAAAATGGCCTCTTAAAAGCCTGTTTTCTTATTTTTTACAAATCATCCTAAGAGTGACCTATCCAAGATAAAAAAATACTTATAGTTTTTTTTAAAATATTAATAATTATCAATTAATGATTATTAATCTTTTTATTCATCTGAAAAACTTCTCTTCTATGGATTCTTCATATTCACCTATTGAATAAACATAGTTTCCTATCCCACAGTATGGATTGTTGCCCTTTAGCCAAGTAAGAAAGGTAGATAGTCATATTGGAAGAGTCTTGGGATTGTGAACAAATTTTTTTATTATTAATAAAACACTTTTTATTTTTAATAATCCTCTTCTTCTCCCTAGACAAGCTCATGTCTTTTCTTATCCTCATATGATTGTACCCTATTGTAAGTGCATATAAGGGTTTTAGGGGCCTATGTAGATATTTTTATCATGTATAGAGATCTTGAGGTACATAAATATAAATTTTTTAATTTTAATATGTATTTTCATTATTCCCAATTATCTTTAACCTTTCCTATGCACTTTTCTACCTCAAAATGAGTCTTCACTATCTGTTGATTGAGACACCCCAATTTAGACCTACCTATAGGTTACCTTGATTCAATTATAATTATTCATGATTCCTATAATTATTTAATTTAAACCCTATGGGTTTATAAATGTATTATTTAACTATAATTATCCTTTAAAAACCTTCAAAAACCATTCTATCATCAATGTTGGGCCACTGGCCTATACTAAGATACTCTACCTATAAGACCTTTTATAGGTGCTTATAGCCTTAATTGAGATGATTATGATGTGAAAAGACCTCCTTAAACCCAAATTAAGGTTAAAAAACATATATATCACCTTTAACTTAATTTATATGGTCTAAACACCATAAAATCAAATGCCTAAGTCATTTTTTCCTTATCTTACCTATCTGACCCCTATAGGTGTTTATTCCCATGCCAGAAGGATACTTTTAGGTGACCATAGGGATTAAAATAACTTGTATTAAACTAATATTGATAAATTTCATTAAATTTCACCTCATTCAGCCATTTAATCCATCATAGTCATGAGGTTTTGTCTAATGATTCTCCTTAGGGTGTCAAAATTCATTTGCAACCTCAGACCTATAGATTTCAATGGAGTGTTTCAATGTTTTTAAGGACATGTTTGAGGCCCTTTATTTCCATATTATTTTCATATTTTGATCCTCATATTTGGAATGGAACCTATCCCTACTAGGTAATATAAGATTGACCAAGTTATATGCTTTAATACCTTTACCTCCATGCTTTAGGATAATCACAAGAAGCTCCTTGACCTTTATTTTGACATTTTAGGGATAACTTCCCAGAATATAGTATTCATCTTCTCAACATGGTTTCACACCTCTTATTTCCATTTTTACACATTTTATGATTTTTTCATCGATTAGAGACCTTACCAATAATTTAAGGAGGTGTAAATCTATTTCAATCTCTCCATATAAACACCTTAGTCCCCTACTCAACCCCCTATAGGTGAATATTTTGGTGCATAGGTAGTGAGTTATAATATGAGAAATATTAAAATTATCCATAACTATTAATCTTGTATGTTTTCCTCCATAATTCCCTTACACTTGTAGTAATATTAATAGTTTAGAAACATATCAGGCTTCACACCTATTGGCATGATGTCATAAATGGCTACTATAGATGTGCATTGAGCTAAAAGTGGTAAGTGAGCATGAAATGGAACAATGGCATGGATAAAAGGAATCATGGGAAATTAAAAACATTCCAAATACATTATTGACAACAACGGCATCCTGAGATAAGATTCAAACATTCCTTCCAACATGAAAATCACTTGCAAACACTTAGAAGAAGGTAGGCAGGATATCTTATGACTATTTTGGCATGGTGATTAAGCTTGTGAACACACTTGCACCTTTTCCAAAAATATCAATTAACTCTTTCAAACTCTTGATGGATTGGAAAACTAAAATACCTTGATTATCATCTCATGAACAAGTTGAACAAGCTTTAAACATGTGACTTTAAGTGAAGTTGGGTAAAGAGTTGATAATGGAGAAAGACAAGGTTACAAGCTACCCAAAAGATGACACAGTGAAACCAAAACATGAAAATAATTGGTACTATGACCCTAAGGCCTATGTAACATCATTTTAGAACTATATGAGACTCCCAAAGGAAAACAACACTCTGTAACTAGAAGAACTTTGATAGAGACTACACATGGTGGCACTTTCCTACAACTTGGACTAATTTGCTCATATAAACATTATGAAACATTAAAATAATAATGTATACCATCTAAAGAGGTATGCAAAATATTGTATATCCAACATCACCAATTGGTTCATACAGATTTGACCAAAATGGAGTAAAACCTATAAGGTACATGAAATAACTACTAAAAATATACATTCAACTTCATGAGGATGGTTCATGAAGCACAAGATATCGTTATTCAAAATATTTATATTAAAATTAAGGTATATTATTTTAATATAACCTTCCAAAATCATTTGACTTGAAACCTCTTGAGTTGTCTGTACTAATAAAAAACTTGAAGGTCTCTTTTATGTGTCTAGAAAACCAAGAAAAGAGCAGAATAGCTTTGGATTTAAAATAGAACTTTTAGAGAAAAACAAACATAGATATGAGTGTTAGGAAGGTTAATATTCATTCCATGATCTTTCCCACATATCACTCTTCCCCATGGGCTGTACAAGTGCCATTTGCTCTCTTTTTCAGTTGTTTCTTGAATTTCAATTAAGAAACCTATAATATTTTGATGTAACTAACATACATGATAGTTTAAATAAATTTTTGGATGATTATAAGGAAAAATGGGAATTTTTACACCTTGAGAAATGTGCCACTTGCATTTATAACCCTTAAAAGCCCACTAAATGACCCAAAATGATAAATTAACTAATATGTCTAAGACCAAGGCTAGGATGACATTAAATGACATAAAATAACATTTAATACACCCCATGAAAATATATTAGACCCCCCTAAAACATATAAAACTCATTTTTTTACCTATAAGGGCCCCAATTTGACTTAAAAGTCAAATTTGGTCAATAATTTCTTTTTTTTGTGCATCTCAATTTATTGGAGAAGGGTGAGATGTAGGATGATTGATAGTATCTAGATATTTAAAAAAAACCTATTCTAGGTATATGTGATGTTGGTATCATGTTTTCACTTCTAGATGTAATAGGGTCTATGTAAACTTTATTGATTCTCGATGGCAATCCTTCCAAATATCTAGACCCAGTGTCTTTGTTACCCCTAGGAGAGATGATGTTGCTCGAGGAGGTGATTTTAGATATGTATTAGATTATATCATGATTTTTATGAGGGTGTATTAGACTTGAATGGAATATATGGATTTATTGGTTTATGGGTTCATGATAAGATGGTGTTATGGGTGATGGAGGATTAGGAATAGCAGTCACACACATCATTGGAGATGTTGGACATTCCACATTTGATTGGTACCATATGACAAAATATTTTAATATATCAAAGACATTTTGACTTTGTAGTTCATCGTTGACCTAATTATTTAAAGGATTATCAGTCATATTGATAGTGCTTCTAAAATTGTTTTGATTTTTAGACTGGATTTGAATTTGTCTACCATTTGGTGCCTGGTCTTAGGATTCACTGGAAGAGATTGATTTTTGACTTGATAGATGATGATTAATTTCACTTTGACATTCCCCTAATGCCTAATTTTGGGTTTCACTAGGGTAAGACACTTTTTTATTAGGCCAATGATTTATATTTTATTGACTTTAACTTATGGGATCAAAGATGAGTTGATTATGATTTATGACTTTTAGTATATGGTCTTGGACCTTTGTATTTTTGGCATATATGATATTTATCAAGGAATGATCCAATGATGTATGTTCCTATTCATCCCTATGGATGGAGGTGATTATATGATCATTTATAGGAAGAAATGGGTCTATGGTGGATTAAGGTAGGGGAGATGATGTGATGAGGTCAAAGAGTGGTGATGAGTCAGCATGGTCCTTATAGGGGTTCCTAGGAAACCCAGTTTTGACATTGAATAAAATCTCCTCAAGATCAATAAAAGGATCACTAGGACTAGTTGTAGTATACACATCCTAAGTAGGATCAGATTCATTTTGTAAATAGTCAACCAATAGAGATTACAATAACTCTATTATGACTTCATCATCTTGATTGGGATTTAAAGGTATGACTAGTGATGTATTGAAGGTATTTATATTAGAGGTATCCTAAAAAATATAGGCATTATCAGTATCTACTATAATATTGATGAGGTATGATGTTTCTAATGAGGAATATAATTTGGGTATTAGTGTTCAATATGATCTTGATGCAGTAAGACTTGTGTTTCATCTGATGTACATGATGCAATTCTACTAATATAAGATTCATTATCCATAATTGACCTCTTAGTAGGGGTTTTTTGATATGGTGGATGAGGGGGAGGTGATGGAGGAGTAATGGATTTGACAAATATAGGTCTATGGAAGTAATTATGAGGGAACAAAGGATTAAGTTCATGGGGAATATAATTTTTTTTTATGGAGGATTTGTCAAAGATAGGGTAACTATAGAAGATGGATTTGGTGCCTTGACCTTATCTTGGATAGGGAAGGACTTGATCATGATTAGGAATAGAATCTTGACATTCCTTTTCTTATTCACCTAGGGATATAGATGCATCTTCTTCATCCTCAATTTCTATGTCACCACAGTTGATGAGGTCTTAGACATAGTTTTGGAAATTATGACATTAATTAATGATATGCCCTAGGTTTGGTGATACATATAGTATTGATTAGTTTTATACCCAGATGGATTATGTTTGGTAAAATCAAGATGTCATAAGGTGGATACATCATCATGTTAGTGGTGACTAGTTGTTGGAAAAGGGATTCCAAGGACATAGGAAGGGGAGTATAAGGGCCCACTTTAGTTTGTGACTTAGATGTGGAAGTATTGGAATTTAGATTAGATGGTTATTGATGTGACTAGGCAGATAAACTGGTAGTAGATGAGGTGGCTAGGATAGAATTCCTTTTTCTAGCATAGGAATGGGTAGATGATGGATTATGACTAATGGATGGAGGGTTGGAATGGGACTCACATGAATGGGTTTGGATTCAAGGTGAAATGAGTTGAACTAGATCAATGGCTTTGGGAAGTGAGACACCCATATTAAGAAACCACAAGATGATGTCATCCTTGTTGGTAAATATGTATCGGTCTATGAGGATGGGATCTAACTTCATGGTGATGGATGACAAAATATGGATGATGAAAGGTATTTGTCATGGAGGTATACTAAGGATTAGAGATGCTTTCTTGAATAAAGTAGGTCTGAATGATTGAACTAGTATGGTAGGTAATGATGACGATGAGATGGATGAAATGTGATTGAGATTATGTAAGAATAGGATTAGATTTTAGACTGATAATATAATAAGTTATAATGATCTATCAATAATGACTAGTTTTTAGGATATCAATAGGAATGGGGATTTGATGGGTGCCTAGGTTCAAACTAGCAAGATAATAATTGGATGGGTGCTAGTTATGAGTAGGGAATATGACTAGATGATTGAGACTAGATTGATGATGATGGGTTGCTAGATTGAAAATGATAAAGTGATAAGATGCTAGCATGATACTGACTAGGTATGATATCTAACCAAATGATGGAGTGATAGTGTACTAGAGTGATAGGATGATAGAGATGGGTAACAAGAGGAATAGCTCAAAACCTTGGATTAATTTGTTCAAGATCGGATGGGATAGGATTATGTGATACAGGTGATTAGAATAAAGACAAGTATAGATTGGTGATGATGAAATGACTAGGGGTGATATAAATGATATGGGGATGGTTAGGACATGGATGTGAACTAAAGAGATAACTAGGATAAGATAGGACAAGGTTAGACTAGATGGGGGATGAGGTTCTTGGGCAAAGGCAAAGTCAAGATAAATGGTTGATTGAAGACAAGATGTGGATGACAAGATGTTATGTGTGTGTGATGTGTGGATGACTAATGATGGGTGGATATGACTAGACTAAGATGGGATGAAGACAAGATGGGAGATTAGAGATAGTATGAGACATGTAAAAGGATGTACACTAGATAATATGTAAAATAGGATGATGAAAAGGATGTACAAGATGATAAAATGGTGATGTAAGGATACACAAGATGATATGCATAAAAAACATAGATGGGCGTGTATATGTTTGAGTGAAAGGTTGACTTGTCTCACAAATAACATGGGTCTAGCATGACACACACCCAAGTAAATATACCAAAAACATATGATTAGTAAATTCAAGGGTGTGTAACTCGATGCTCGCATTTTCTAACAAATTTGTGGGTGAGGTTGTAGGTTGGTGAACCATTATGGAAGCAAACTAACCCTCTCAACCCCATCTATACTCAATGGCTTCTTAAGAGTTGATCTTGAATCTAGTAGAAAAATGAGGTATCAAAATGATTTTTATGATCGAAAGGTTCTATTCTAGGTTTACACAAGGTTTTTAAGGGAGTCCCCAATATATGTGAAGGTATGATGGGGCCCAAGAATGTATAGGATGTTATCTAATTACTTTGTGTATTTGAGCTTAAATTCTCCTCACTCCACAAAACCCTTTATGGGGAATTCTACTTTAACACCTAACGACATCTCTCCTGATATTTAGACTCTGTCGAAACATGAAGTTTGGTCTAGTTCATGGTGGTGAAATCCATGTCACTAACCCATATAAATAAAAATAGGGAAGATTTATAGGTGGTTTTTGATCCTCCAAGAATTGCCATAAGGATGTAAGGAGGAGAGCATACACCACCATATCCCTCAGGTGACAAATAGGTAGACCAAAAGATTAATTAACTGATTAAGATTAAGTGAGAGATATTTACAAGATGCAAGAATATACAAGACAAAATGATGAAAATGATATATACAAGAAAAAATGATTAAAATGATTGAAATGATTCAAAAATTATTTTTAAAGTGCCAAAAATGATTCTTTGATAGGTGGCCTACAAGCACATAGTTAATAGTTTAAGTGGCACTCAAAGAAGTAACCTGCAAGAAAAGGATTAGTAATTTTGTCTAATTTATTTTAAAACTACAATTATGCAATCAGTTAGAGGCAAAATCTCAACTAGAGAGCACAAGGTCAAAAATGGGGAGCAAAACCATAGGTTGTGAATCATGACCTTGAAGTAAATAGTTTACTATGATAGGGACTTACAAAACCATAATTAAAAATGAAAAACCATGACTTAAAAGGCAAAATCACTACTGTGGGAAATTTGGGATTAGGAGTTACCTGAAAAAGTGCTTAGATAGGTTAGAATAAGCATACATAGATGCCTAGAAAGGTTTATTTATAAACAACTATGACTTATTTAAGACTTATTATGATGTATCAAAATTTTAGTTAAATGATATTAAGATAAGACATTTATCAAAATATAGAATAATCTGAAGAATAAAAAGGTGATTTTTAGCTAGATTTTATTTTAAGTCTACCCTATAATATCTAGAGATGATAACCAATAGAAAAAATCTAAGTCACAATGTCAAAATTGCAAAATTACTAATGTGGATGTGATATCACAATTTTGAAGGCAAAATCATGACTTTGTGAGTTAAAGTTTTACAAAATATGGAAAAAAGGTTTATGAGTAGGATGTTTAGTTTGTAGTTGACCTCCTTTCCTTGGCCTCTCTCCTATTAATCCCACCAATTACATAGAAAGCTTCATAGAGATAAAATACTTGTTTAAAATGTGATTAGAAAAGTTTTCTCTTTAAGACGCAAATGATATAAACAAGATGCAAAAAGGGGTTATATGATGATGAGATGATTACTAGTTCCTACAACATAAAAAATATCAATGCCTAAGTTGCATATCAGAGGACAATAGACAACTATTAGTGATTTTTTTAAAGTTTAATATCGCTACTCACATTACAAAATCACGATTCTCAAGTCAAAACCATGAGTCTAAAATTAGTGGTATTGCATCTTAGGTTTTGTTGACTAGATTCCTTCCTGATGTTATTTTTCTACCTAAATATTATACATAGAGAGCCAAAACCTTGATTTTATAATATAAATTTTTGATACAAGGTACATAGAGGGTTAGTGAATGATATTTAATAGATGAATTAAATGATTTTAATGTTTGGCACTAGGTCCTATAAAACCACGGTTAGTAGTGCAATACCATAATTACCAGGGAAAAACCATGACTTTAAGAATATCGATATTATAGCTCATTATGTATGAACTAGTTTTTGAGAAAACCTACTTTCTCCATATACATTGAAGATAGGAAAAACAAATATGTCTTTGTATAGAGATTAAAATTAATAGGTGGAGATGAGTGATATGATGTCAATCAGATAGCACAAATATATGATTCCACCTACAAAACCATGATTATCAGGGAAAAACCATGATTATCAGGGAAAAACCATGATTATCAGGGAAAAACCATGACTATCAGGGAAAAACCATGAATTTCAAAGTTGTGATTTTGATTAAATACTAAAACCTACCAAAATAAATTCCATTCATAGTTAGACTAGTTATTGATGCAAAATCATGACTTGATATACAAGATTGTTATTACAAGAGTAATAACATGATTTGCAAAATCATGGTATTACACCAACATGATAACTTGCCAAGATAAGAAAATCATTTGGGGGTTAAATAAAATTGTGACTTAGTGTTCAATATTTCTATTAATGAAGCAATGCCACTAATTTCAAAGTAGCGATATTACATACCAATGTTACCTTATAAAAAAAAGAATCTATTAGTAGCTAAAACTAATGGTTTAGTGTAAAATCACAATTCTTATGGAAAAAATATGATTGCAAAGTCATGTTATAGATCAATACTATAGATATCACCTATGCTTGTAAAACAATAAAAATCCACCCCTTTTCTTCCACCAATTGGTCCTGCAAGCTAGTAAAAACATATATAGGCTATAAAATAGTTAAAATTGGGAGCAAGTTCCCACCATGGTTACCAAAATGTAGTATGAATTTTGATATATTTGATTAAATTAACATAAACATGCAATTTAAACTCAAAACATCAAACTACCTAGTAGGAAGGATTATGGAAACAAATCAAAATCACAAGATAAATCTTACCAAATCCCTTATTTTAGCTAGCCTACTTCCAAGATGTTTAATTAGATGATTGATTGCTATGGACTCTGAATTTTGACATTATGATTGCTTGATTATGGATTCATGGATTGGTTTAGCATGGAGACTTCATGAACCTAATAGATGATTTATAATTAGTTTAGCCATGGAGAAATGCCTTGCTTATATAGATTGTGGAGGGAAGAATCAATGGTTAAAATTTAGAGTTAGATTATGGAGGTCTAGGGTGGAGGATTATCCAAGGAATTTAAAATTCCTTGTAATCCTCTAGATTTAGAGGCTTATAGAGATGAAGGGTGAGAATAGAGAGGATTCTAGAATTGGATAATTTTAGAATCCTCTGAGGGATTAATTAGTATTAGGGATGGATTAGATATGGATTAGGTGGGTGATTAGGGACTAGGGTTGTAGGAGAGCCTAGGAATATGCTAGTAGGTAAGCCATGGGAATTTAAAATTCCCAAATAATAGATAAGTGGGGATTAGGATAAGATAAGAGATGATTAGGGGGATTAATGAAGAAGTGGGATAAGACTATAGTTAGTGAATGAATAAATACTAATGGGGGATATAAGACAAATGATTAGAAGAGAGTGATTTTAGAATGATATAAATTATATAAGTGAAATGAAACGAGTGGATTTAGATGCATACAACTTATATGCAAACAAAGTTTAAAATCAAACTAATTTTCCTTGAAAGATGAAGTACACTATTTAAAATATGTGTATTCTCAAGTCTCTTTTTCTTTTAAAATATCAATGAATTGGCATGGTGTGCCCCAATCTAGAAATACTTCATAATTACATTATCAATGATAACAATAGTTATGATGATATCGGTAAAAAATAGACAAAAATAATAAAATCAATAGTTGTCTACATTATTTTTGAATAGAATTTATAAACTTATTCTTCTAACTCTTTATGTAGGTTGATAACTTTGAAAATCTTTGGCTATACCAATCCTATGTCTACAACTAGATGTTAATCAATATTTAAGTTTCCATTTTCAAAAATTTATTTCCCTTGAGGGAATTCAAATTGTAAAAAGTGTTATGAAATAAAAAATAATTTACTTGAAAATAAGGAATTTAAATTTCACAGTTGATCCAACCCATCATGTAAAATTTTGAATATGATTATATATTTAATATTTCCCTTCATATACTAATATGGTTTATATTAAAATAAGGAAACATAGAAGTATATATAAAGACATATATTTGTGTCTGTATTTTATAATACTTTATGATTTTTGATGGTTTGTAAAAAAAGGTTTTCTTGAAACTATATGGTTTTAAAAAGTTGATTTTATTTTAATAGAAAATAACATAAATATAGTTATATGTCCATTAAATTCATTCCATGCCTCTATGTATGTATTCGGTACAAGAATGATAATATAAAAACTGATATAAAATGGACCCAACACATGCATGTTTAAAATTTGTAATGAAAATTTTAATTTCTTGATGATATAATAAACTTTTTTTATAAAATTTATTTCCCAAACCACGTTAATCCTTTCCCTCTAGTTTTTTAATAGATATATACTTTTAATTTTGGATTATCTTATATTTCATATCCTCTTAATAATGTAGTTCCCAGAAATTTACTAAAATAATAATAGAATTATAATACATTTGTAACTTATGTTACATTACAATAATTAATAAAAATTTAATATTTAGAATATTAAAATAAAAATTGGGAAAAAGGTTATTTATCTAACATTATGTATTCTAATTGTTAATATATTACAATTCTGTAAAAAGTGATACATTGTGCTGGACATTTCAATTAGAATGATTATAAACAACCTACTGAGCCAAAAAAATTAAAGATTGATTCAAACTCTAGAATTTTTTCCAATAACTCTTATTCCCAATATCCACAAAAAAATAGATGATATAAATGCCTTACAATTATGTTTTTGTGAACAAGTTACATAACCAACATAGTTGATAGATCTACAAATTTTCTAGAGGTAAATAGTGCACATTGTTTAAAAAGTAAAATATAAAATCCCAATCAAACTTAAAGCACTACCTTTTTTTATTAAAAATAAAATATTAAACCCCTGTCACACTTGATAAAGGTATATTTTATAAATATTAATATTATAATATTTTTATCATTGATACATTTATAATCAAAATAATTTTAACTTAGAGGTGTATTCTATAAATACTAATATTATAATATTCCACTCATTGATATATTTATAGCCAATTTTTAAATGAGTAAAAATGATCCTATATTATATAATTATACATGATTTATTGACACTTATTTCACATTTTCAAAAAAAAAAATTAAATCCTCATGGTGCACTTTACACCTTAGGAGTAATTACTAGTTTATCAACACCAAGAATAATTTCATGCAAAAAAAATTGAAAACCATATAAGCACCCTTGAAATATATAGTACAACATTAAATATGTGTATTTCTCAAGTATCTTTTATTTTCTCTCCAAATATTGATTAAGTTACATGATGAGCAATAATTTATAAATACTTCTTAATTGCATTGTCACTCATAATAATGATTGTGATGTTATTTGTCAAATTAGACAAGACTAACAAATTCAATAGACATTTACATTATTTGTGAATAATAAGTAATATTTTATGTGTTTTAACTTGGATTTTCACTCTTTGAGGAGATGAAAAGGCTCTCCTCATCCAAGTGG
Source organism: Torreya grandis (assembly GCA_037957365.1). Taxonomy (NCBI): domain Eukaryota; kingdom Viridiplantae; phylum Streptophyta; class Pinopsida; order Cupressales; family Taxaceae; genus Torreya; species Torreya grandis. The sequence goes on along the minus strand of JARHVA010005377.1, from coordinate 1,034,232 downwards.
CACAGTGGAATCACCTCTAGGCTTCTGGGTAGCTTAAAGAATGAGGTGAGTCTATAGATAGGGATAGATCCTTTGATGTACCACTTAGGATTGAACCTAATAATAACTTTGGGGATGAAAAGGGAGAGAGAGAAATGAAATAAAATATAAACTATGGAGTTGATACACCAAATCAATTTGATGACTTCAAACCACTTGCATTCTACACTTGAGACCAAGAAACAAACTAAAACATACACTTTTTCAATCTTCATCTTCTCACATCAATGCTACACTATGAGGTCATGGATGAATGTGAAAAGATAAGAGGACTAAAAAAGAGGCCATAAATTTCAATAATGAAAATAATAACTCATTAAACATTTTGAACATCCTAAAACACTTCACATGCCCTACAAGAAGTTTTCCAAATGTAAATAAGGTGAAAGAATGAGACCACATGCTAGGAATTCATATTCTTCACTAAAAATGGTTCAAAATTAAGGTGAAAAACACTTATGAATAGTCATTAAGATGTAAAAATTATTAATTTTATTGATTAAAAGGTATACAAATGAGTAGGGCTTCACCATACTAAGGTGGGACATCCAATACAATGGCCAAAATGGTTAACTCTTATAGAGTTTAAGAGAGAGAGAGAGAAAGATAGAAGTTCAAGGGTCACAAGGACACTTGTAAAGTTTATAATATAATTTATACATTCATGGGAAGAGGATATGGTTGAAACCATGAAAGATAAGGAGAAACAAGTGTCAATCCAAGTCACAAACTTGAAGAAAAGTGGCAAGAAACTTCTCATTTTGTACATAAAATTGCCTTCATGATTGGGCCTATTTAAACATCTTATAACTAATGAGGATAAATAAAAATTATTGTAATGGAAGGAGAGGCAAAAATACATTACTTTACATGCATTATTCTCATTCTTAGTCCTCTAGAAACCTTTGAAAGTGAGCCATCATTTTCTATTGTCTAGAAAATTGCTCTTTTATGCACCCTGCACACTTGGCCTCCAAAATACTTTAATTTTTCCTTTAAAATATATAAAAGGTAGTGGGTTACATGTTTCAATACTCTCCATGGATTTTTAAACATTATGAAATCTTTAAAATTAGTTTAAGTGAAGATTTTCACCCCTCTCATTAGCTTGTACATTAGGCTAGTTTTCACTGGCTAAGTTAAAGGACTTGTTTGAGACACTTAAGAAAATTTTAAAGTCATAAAAATTATATGGGTATTTATATTAAGTCTGAGTGTTTCCATCCATGTGATTTTAATCTATTGAAACTTCCTACAACCTACAAAAAACATAAAATAGTGAGAAAAAACCTAATTTTGCCCCCATCCGTACAAGTCCATAAAAATAGATGGAATGTGAGGGAGACTAAGAGAGTCATATTCAAAATAAAATCCTTTTTTAAAAAAAATATCTCATTATATTGTATATCCAAGTCCATTTATTTAAATTGGTCCTAGTTGAGGGTTTAGTAGGGTTTTAAGCCTATTTTCAGTCTTAAGGTTGGTTCATAAAGATCCAACATCAAACCTGAAAAAAAATTATAAAAATATGATATTTATAGACCCTATTAACTTCCACAAACTCCTTGGACTCCCATGAAAAACATCCAAGAAGATATGATCTTTTAAAGTCACCTATTCGAGCTCTTTTTCATCATTCCTACATGCATGAGTTGCTTTTGGACCCAAAAATGGTTTATTTTTGTTTTATATACCTTTTTATGACTTTTAATACTATTATTTGACCATATGGAAATGTTTAAACAGCTCAAAAATATTATCTCTTTCTAAAATGGTGGATGATCCCCTATTTGGACTTAGGCTTACACCTTATTCAATAGGTTTGCCTACCACTTTTGACGTTTAGACTATACAACTGAAAATTATTGCATTCCAAAAGCTCATACACCTCTATTGTGACCTAAAAATAATACCTATATAGTTTTTAAACCATTTTTCATGTTATAATTGTGAAAGGCCTCCCATTTGGAAACTAGGCTTTACCATGCCTAGTAGGCTTGACTGCAAAGTTAACCATGTAAAACATTTTGTTTATCTCCTTGATATTTTAAGGAGTTTTCCATTTTCCCTTGTATTTTATCCAACTTTAAAACCTTCTTGAATATTTTCCATTTATTTTGGTCTCATTTCACTACCCATCTCTCCAAAGACTTCATGCTTATACACAAAGGGAGTGCCCTCTATCTAAGATAAAACAAAGGGTACTCCCCTATTCCATCATACCAAGATTAATATTTTATGAGAATATTAATGTAATAGATATAACCTATACAAAATTTCAGTCTTTTATCTCATGTATAGACCCTCCAACCTCATCAAAACTTCAAGATAGACTTGTAAAAGGCACTGTTTATAGGAGTGTTAAGAATGGAGTCAGTTTCACATGTTTAAGATCCTTTCTCAGTTTAAAAATTCACCATGATATTTTTTTAAGGTTATATTTGACATGGTGAAGGTTCCTTTATCTTGTAAACATCTTCATCTTCTTATGCTTCCTCCCTACTCACTTGAACTCTTAAGACTGACCTCCAAATCTTGACTATGCTTTGCACTTGGAAGTGCCTTCCCTTTTCTTGATGGATCAATATGAGGGACTATGGATGTCATGATGATTAATAGGAATGTGTTTCAATAATGTCTACTAGTTTGAATTTCTACATATTCTCCATATTTCCCTTGTACCCTTGTATAACCCAAACTAAGAATGAGATGACCCTGACTGTACCCTACCTTAGATTGAACTTGTAGGTATGATTTGTATAATATAGCTTCATAACGGTTATAAAAACCTCCTATAATTAAATTAGGTTCACTTGAAACTAATATGGTTCATTTTAGATCATGTTTAGACACTCATACACCAAAACACTATTATTCTTCTCATTGTCTCAGTCATAGTCAACATACTGTAGGTTATTTAGCTCTTACTAAGCTTGGTCAAAGTGATTATATACCCTTTTTTGATACTTGAAAGCAAAACTAAATTTTTATTTTTTATTTTTACCTTGAATACACTTAAACATCATTAAAACATCATGATTAGGTTACTATTTATTATACCCTATTGTAGGTTCCTTTTTCCTCTGTGTACAGACTAAGGGTGAGTTTAGGAGGCAAAAATGATGAGTTACCTTCATCCCAATGGTATCTTGATTCCTTGGTTCTATTTGAGACAAATTAAACCATACCAATATGTTATCAAGGTCAAGTTGTACCCCTAGGTGAAGAAAGTCTCCTTTTGAGATTGAAACTGTAGATATCATTATCTACTCATATTGCATAGAAGTATAATTTTGAGTCCCTCAAAGACTAATCTACATTCCTTAATTGTCATTTATTCATGGTATAATTATTTTAATATATAAGTAATACATGACCTAGTACTTAATATGTATTGAAAACCTTAAGAGGTATGTCTGAAAAGGTCTACAAAAACCTCCTAGAGTTCTATTTTCTCAGTTTAGGGATTGGAGCCCTAAAACTATAGTCATTATCTTGGAGTATGGTTTTTAAATTTATCTATCTATAAATTAAAACACATTTTAATATACTTTTAAAATATAAATATTCCAATAATGGTTATAACACATGCTTTAATACTAAATTTAGTGCCTTAGTCCCCTATAGTGTCACTTGTAGGTAACCATCCTCCTATATACGCAGCAAGTGTAGTATTTATAGACAAGGCTCATTGCCTTGGATCATTTTTATGAATTATAGTCCTATCTAAAATTTAATAAAATATCCCTTTCACTATCGAGGACTTCTTGAGAACTTCATACTTGATTTTCAATCACCTCTATTGTGGGGTCTTGAAGGTGCATGAGGATTATAAGCAGGTAGTGGACAAAATTAGAGTAATATGCATGAGGAAAAACTTCATAAACAAGGAAAAAATACCTCCAATTTAAACTTGTATTTAATATAAATTTTTAATACTTGTTTCAATTCAATATATCCTATTTTCAATGTAAAATTTATTGCAAACACCTATGGATGAGCATGTTAATGGTAGACTATGCATATCTTTTGCTCATGATTGCACCTTCATGGAAAACTTGTCTTAAATAATAGTATTTAAATATGGGGAGACTAATAATACATTTAAAATAACCTATCACAATCATATTAATCCATTAACAAAGTGAAAAACTCTTAGAAATAGTGAAAACTACCCATAACTCATAAATTGTATCTTCTTGCAAATTTCGGTGACTAGCATATCAAAACCTCATGAAAAATGAAACCAAGTGTTGGGATAATTGGATAATGAAGTAAAAATTATTTTAAATAAATCTCAATAAGTAGGTTGTATGAAATATCCCAAACCAAATTAAAACCTAGAGGGTGTACAAATTAGTAGACAATTTTGAATAGTCAACTTCAAATAGATGATTCATAAAGAAAGGTTAATAAATATAAGTATTATTTATATAAAAATGGATGTATCTAATTTTATAATGTTCCCCCAATATTATTTTTCTTGAAACCCCTTGTACTGACCATACCAAGTAAGAACTGGCAAGTCACTTCTCTATGCCAAAAAGGGTGAAAAAGAGATAGAATTGTTTTGAGAATGAAATGTTAGTTTTTGATCAAAAAAAATTTGGATTTGAGCATGGGATATTATAAGAGTCACATTTTATCCTTTTCCAAGTGGCACACTTCCCAAAGAGGCCATACAAATGCCATTTACTTTTATTTATTTAGGAAAACTAACTTTTCTCTAAACAACCTATAATATTTTTAGTTATGTTAGTTTTATAAGACTTCTAGGGACACATGGGCTATGCCATCATGTTTTTAAACTTGAATATTTCCCAATAAAATCATACAAAGCATTAAATTTACTAATTTGACCCCCTAAAATGACCCAAAATGATAAAAGGACCTAAAAACTAATTTACCAAATCTATTACAACATTAAATGACCTATAAATCACCTCATGACAAAATATTATGCCCCATTATAGGCCCAAAAATCCAACTTTTTTACTAGGGGTGCCCCAATTTGACCTAAAAGTCAAAATTGGTCAACAAATTGGTGACTCATAAGGGTAGTATGTGTGTTATACTAACTAGACCGGTAGCCTTATTAGTCCATTAGGATTATGGATTCATCTAGGGACTAATACAAAAAAGAGAACTTTGACCATTTATCACAAACCTTTGATCAAGACAAGACATTAACACTACCTAAACCACACAAAACAAAAAACACACACAACAAAGAAAATAAACACACAAGACACACACATGTGCTTAAAGAACTTAGGGTAATTTGGAAAAAACCTATTATTAACAAATAGAAACTAAACATACCTCCTTTCCTAGATCAAAAGGAAAACTTCTTGAATCATCTTCATGGTGAGATGAAACATAATGCCAAGCATGCTTCTCCTTAGGTTGAATGTTTTGTGGATCAGACCTCTTCGTTGGCAATTCACTAGATATAATCTCAAGTATATCATCCTTATACAAGTCTCCAATGTATATATACTCCTCTTGAACATGTTCACATAGTTCATGTTTCTGCCCACTCTTCATTTCATAGTCAACTTGTATCTCCTTAGTAGGCATGGCTTTAAAAAAATTGGCTCCTTATTTTTTAGAAGATTGAGGCCAATAGGAGCTTGTCCCATCCTTAAAGATATGATGTGTTTCTCCAAACTAGTTGAGAGAATGATATCCCATCTTGATTAATTCAAACATGTCATCATCAAATCCATATGCTTCTTGAAAGGATAGATTTGAAAGAATGTTTTTCTTTTGAATACTTGTGTACCAATGATGCCTTCTCCATCTTTGACCAAATCATAGCTTCCTTGAAGAGGAGTATGACCTACCCCAATGACTTCAAACAAGTCATCTAAAGTTTTATTAAGATCTTTTCCATTTTCATCAATGATATCTTGCAAAGTGATGAAAGAGTTTATGATCATTTCTTCCTCTTTGGAAAAGGGAAGACATCCTTCCTCATCAATCCAATCTAAAATATCCACACAAGAAATCACCTCTTCTTCATCTTTCATTAGACCATATTCAAGGGATATTTCCTCTATCTTAGTCTCTTGAGACTCTCCCAAGACTACCACTTCTTGAGGGATGGCTTCAAAGTGTTCTCCCTCCTTGATAGCACATTCTACTTCAGATATGGAGGCAAAAACTTGTGACTTGTATTTTTGTTCACCAAAGGGAGCCCCTATGGTGATTTATTCCTCATAAACAATCATGAGGTCTTATTTATCAGCCATGGATTGAGCATGTTCCTCTTCATTTGATTCTCTTAAGATAGGTTCTTCAACATAAAGAAAGCATTCTTCATCATCAACCAAGCAAATAGATTCAACACAAGAGCTTACCTTATCTTCATCACTTAAGACCTATTGAGGGATTTCAAATTGAACTTTAGCTATCATAATTTGATCTCTTTTGTGAAGGGATATAATATCTTTAACCTCCTTTATGGTGATGCCAAGACTAGGTATCTTGAAATCATGTGATTTAGCCCAATGAGGCTACCAAGGAGGTAAGTTTTCTTCAAATAAGAGTTCTCTTTGTTTATCAACAAATTGATCCTCATTTTGTTTCCATACCATAGGTCTATCAAGGAAAAAGGGCAATGGGGTAAGGATAAGATGAACTAGTTGGTGGAGGTGGAACATATAACTCCAAATCAGATTGATAATGCAAGGTAAGAGGCTCTTTAGGAAGATCTTAAGGGAGGGGAAATTAGATGTGTTTAGTCATAGGATCTTCTCTTTGGTTTAAACCTTCCATCACACCTTCACTTATTAGCTTCATTTTTGTCTCTAGTTCCTCTATTTTCTTGGCTAAGTTCTCTTGGAATAGTCTCTCTTAAAGCTCGTAGGAATCATCATGAGGATAAGGAGTGCATGAGGGCTGCTATAGAACACAAGAATCTTCTTTAGTAATGATATGAGGGGCTTGCAAAAGATAAAATTCATTTTTTAATTTACAATCTTTGAAAATTCTTCCACCTTCTTTATTTCCCCATGACTCTAATATTTTTCTCAAGCTTAGGATATTAGGATTAGATGTCTTCTCAATTTCACCTATTTGATCAATAATTTTCTCCTCCTTTCTCCATGACTCCACTATCTTACTCCAACTTAAGAAATTAGAATTATGAGTCTCATTTTGAGGTGGTGGGGATGCAATGTAAGAGGGAAATGAGTGTCTTAACTCCACTTCCTTTGCTTCCAACATGGAATATTGCATATGAATATTTTCTAACTTAATTTTCCTATCAATATTTGCTTTAAACACAAGATTTCTCTTTTCAACTCTATCCTCTAATTGATTTAGAAAATGGTGACTTTGATAGACTTGATCTAGATCATTAATAGGGGTCATTTATGGATGATAGGTAACTTGGGAAAGTGGGTATGAAGTTTGATAGACTTGGTAAGGCTGCCTCTCATGAATATTTAGCTTCTCTTGCAAAGATGCAATCAAGCCACTCATATTTAACATATCACTTGTGAGCCTTTACCAATTGGCTCTTTCAATAAGTACCCACTCTTTATTGACTAAATCTAATACATTTATCACTTGATGGATGGAATGATTAGGAATATTTTGATCACATCCCCTTAGAGTATCAAGCTCTAACATATACCTTTCATATCCCAAAAGTGTTTATTTGAAGGTGGAAATGGGATGATTGGATAAAGGATTAGGTTGATTAGGAATAAGACATTGAGAAGGATACTTATAGGACTAATACAAATCATGACAGGGTTAAAAATAGTCATATTAGGACTGATAATGATCATAACAAGATTGATTGAGAACTTGTTCATATTGATAGGGAATGGGACAAGATGGATATGTTTCACCAAATTGTAGAGAATAATACTCAAATCTAAGGTCAGCCATGAAACTTCATTGGAAAGTAGGAACACAAAAAAAGGTTATCAATAATCTTCAAATGGAATACCTAGGCTACTTGACTAGCTGATGTATCTTTAGAGTCACCATTGATGCTTTGAAAGATGCTTCTAAAGGCTGATGTGTTGAAGGACAACACCAAAAATCCTCAAAATCTTAGAACAATAGTCCCATTGGGTGTGAAAAAAATTATTGTCACTTGGATTTTCACCCTTTGAGGAGATGAAAAGGTTCTCCTTATCTAAGTGGCACAATGGAATCACCTCTAGGCTTGTGGGTAGTCTAAGGAATGAGGTGAGTCTCTAGATAGGGATAATTCCCTTGATGTACCACTTAGGATTGAAACTACTACTAAATTTGGGGATGAAAAGGGAGAGAGAGAAATAAAATCAAATATAAGCTAAGGAGGTGATACACTAAATCAATTTGATGACTTTCAACCAATTGCATTCTACACTTAAGACAAAGAAACAAACTAAAACATAAACTTCTTCAATCTTCATCTTCTCACATCAATGTTATATTGTGAGGTCATGGATGAATGTGCAAAGCTAGGAGGAGTAGACAAGATGCCTTAAATGGCACTAATTAAAATATTAACTCACTCAACATTTTACATCTCTTAAAACACTTCACATGCCCTACAAGAAGTTTTCCAACTATAAACAAGGTGAAAGAATGAGATCACATACTAGGAATCCATAGTCTTCACTAAACAAGGTTCAACTTTCAAGTGAAACACACTTATGAATAGTCATGAATAGGTAAAACTTAGTCATTTTATTGACCAAAAGGTATACAAATGAGTAGGTATTCTCCATTTCAGGTGGAGAATCCAATATAATGGCCAAAATGGCTAACTCTTATAAATTTTAAGAGAGAAAGAGAGAAAAAGAAAAGTCCAAGGGTCACAAGGACATTTTTAAAGTTGATAATATCAGTTATCTATGCATGGTAATATTATATGGGTCAAACCCTGCAAGGTTAGGAGCAACAAGTGTCAATCTGAATCACAAACTTGAAGAAAAGTGGTAAGAAACTCCTCATTTTGCATTAAAAAACTACCTTAATGATTTGGCCTATATGAACGTCTTATAAATAATGAGGAGTAGTCTAGATGATTTTAATTTAATGGGATTCCCTCAAAAATGGGTTTTCATGCATTGGTTGCATGCCTGGTCCTTTATAAACCTCTGAAAGTGAGCCATCATCTTCTATTGTCCAAAAAACTAATCTTTTATGTACCTTGCACACTTGGCCTCCAAAATACCTTCATTTTTCCATTGAACTATGTAAAATGTAGTGGTTGACATGTTTCAAGACCCTCCATGGGTTTGTAAGTATCAATAAAGCTATAAAATTAGTTCAAGTGAATCTTTTCACCGCTCTCACTAGCGTGTGGATTAGGCCAATTTTGATTGGCTAAGTTGAAGGACCTATTTGAGACAATTTGGAATATTTTAAAGGAATTAAAATTACATGGCGGTTATATTAATTCTCAATATTTCTATCCATGATATTTTCATCTCTTGAAATTTCCTATAACCTACAAAACACATAAAATAGTAAGAAAAATCCTATTTCAACCCCCATTTTTACAATTCTATATAAATAGCTTACATGTGAGGGAGACTGAGAGAGTCATCTTCAACATCAAATACTTTTTTTGGGAAAACTAGTTCATTATATTTCATTTCCAACTCCATTTCTTCAAACTAGTCCTGGGTGAGGGTTTAGTAGCATTTTAGGCCTATTTTTGGTCTTAAGGTTGGTTCATAAATATCCAACATCAAACCTGGAAAAAAATTATCAAAATATGATCTTCAGAGACCCTATTAACATCCCTAAATGACATATACTCCCATGAAAAACCTCCGAGAATATATGAGCTTTCAAAGTCACCTATTCGAGCTCTTTTCTTTAATTCCTGCATGCATGAGTTGCTTTTAGACCCAAAATGGTTTATTTTGGTTTTTTATGCCTTTAAATGACTTTACCTCCTCTTACTTTACCATATGGGAATTTTTCAATAGGTAACCAAGCCTATCTCTTGCTAAAATGGTGGATGATCCCCTATTTGGACTTAGGCCTACACCTTGTTTAATAGGTTTGACTACCACTTTTGATGTTTAAACTATACAACTAAAAATACTTACATTCCAAAAGCTCAGACACCTCTATTTTGACTTCACAATCATGCTTATATAGTCTATAAACCATGTTTTATGTTATAAGTGTGAAAGTCCTACTGTTTAGAAACTAGGCTTTACCATGCCTAGTAGGCTTGACTGCAAAGTTAACCATCTAAAACATTTTGTTTAGCTCCTTGATCCTGTGAGATTTTTTACATGTTCCCTTTTATTTTCTCCAAATTTCAAACCTTATTTAATATTTTTCATGGCTTTTGGTCTCATCTCACTACCCATCTCTCCAAATACTACATGCTTAGGCACAAAGGGAGTGTCCTCTATCTAAGACAAAACAAAGGGCACTCCCCTATTCATTCAAACCAAGATTAATATTTTATGGAACTCTTCATGTCATAAATATTCCCTATAAAAAAATTCAGTCTTTGGTCTCATGTATATACCTTCCAACCTCATCAAAACTTCAAGATAGACTAGTAAAAGACACTATCTATAAGGTTGTTAGGAATGGACCAGTTTCACATGTTTAAGATCCTTTATCAGTTAAAAAATTCAATGTGATAGTGCCATAAGGATATATTGGCCATGTTGAAGGTTCCTTTATCTTGGAAACATATTCATCTTCTTATGCTTCCTCTCTACTCACTTGAACTCTTAAGACTGACCTCCAAACCTTGACTATGCTTTGCACCTGGAAGTGACTTCCCTTTGATTGATGGATCATTTTGAGGTAATATGGAGGTCATGATGATTAATATGAATGTTTTTAACTATTTTCTACCAATTTTACTTTCCACATAGTCTCCATACTTCCCTTGTACCCTTGTATAACTTAGACTGAACATGAGATGACCCTGACTATACCCTGCCTTAGACTGAACCTGTAGGTATGCTTTTCATAATATAGCTTCAAAAGGGTGATCAAAACCTCCTTTAATTACATTAGGTTCACTTGAAACTACTATGGTTCATTTGACATCATTTTTAGACCACTCATACACTAAAACACTACTATTTTGCTCACTTTCTACTCATTATCTCAATCATAGTCAACTGACTGTAGGTTATTTAGCTCCTACTAGGCTTGGTTAAGGTTCTTAGATACCATTTTTTGATCCTTTAAATCAAAACATAACTTATTTATGTTTATATTTAACTTTAATACACTTAAACATCATCATATCATCATGATTAGGTCACTATTTACTATACCCTGATGTAGGTTCCTTTTTCCTCTGTGTACTAACTGAGGATGAGTTTAGGAGGAAAAAATGATGAGTTACCTTCTTCCCAATGGTATCTTTATTCCTTGGTTCTCTTTGAAACAAATGAAACCATATTAATATTTTATCAAGGTCAAGTTATACCTTTGGGTGAAGAAAGTCTCCTTTTGAGCTTGAAATTATAGATATCACTATTTGCTCATAGTGTATAGAAGTACAATTTTGTGTCCCTTAAAGACTCATCTCCATTCCTCCATTGTGATTTATTCATGTTATAAGTCTTTTCATATATAAGGAATATATGGCCCAATCATTAATATGAATTGAAGACCATAAGAGGTATGTTTGAAAAAGGTTTGCAAAAACCTCTTGGAATTCTATTTGCTTAATTTAGGGATTGTAGAAAACTGTAGTCACTATCTTGGAGTGTGGTTTTGAACTTTGTATAAATATATATCACTTAAAATTCTTATGTTAATATCCTTTCAACATGTAAGGATTCCAATAAGGGTTCTAACACATGATTTAATACTCAATTTAGTGCCTTAGTCCCTTATAGTGTCACCTATAAGTGACCATCCTCCTATATAGGCAGCGGGTGTAGCATTTGTAGACATGGATCATTTCCTTAGATCCTTATTTATTTATTTATTTATTTTATTCCTATCTCATACTTGATTTTTAACAACCTATCTTGTGGGGTCTTGAAGGTGCATGAGGACTATAAGCAGGCAGTGAGCATAATTACAGCAATATGCATGATGAAAAACTTCATAAACAAGACAAAACTCCCTCCAATGTGAACCTATATTTCATATAACTTTTTAATACTTGGTTCAAGTCAATATATCCTATTTTCAATGTAAAATTTCTTGAAAACACCTGTGGATGAGCATGTTAATGGTAGACTATGCATATCTTTTGTTCATGACTACACCTTCATGGAAATTTTGTCTTAGATAATGGGATTGAAATAGGGGGAGACAAATAAAACATTTAATACATTTTATATAACCTATCACAATCATATGAATCCATTGACAAAGTTTAAAACTCTTGGAAATAATGAAAACTACCCATAACTCAGAAAATTGTATCTTCCTACAAATTGAAGTGACTAGCATAGCAAAACCTCATGAAACATGAAACCAAGTATGGGGATAATTTTATAAGTAATTCAAAATGTTTTGGAAGAAATATCAATAATTAGGTTATATATAATCTTCCAAACCAAAGAAAAACCCAAAAGGTATATAGATTAGCAAGTAGTTTTGAATAGTCAACTTCAAATGGATGATTCATAGATCACAATTGATCATTATCAAACTTCTTAACATTAAAATGGATGTTTATGAGTTTATAATACACCCCCAAGATAGTTTTTATTGAAACCTCTTGTGCTGACTGTACCAAGCAAGAACCTGCAAGTCACTTTTATATGCCAAGAAGGGTGAAAAAGATATAGAATGGTTTTGATCATGAAATATCAGTTTTAGATAAAACCAAACATGTATTTAGGCATGGGGAAGGTGAAGAGTCACATTTCATCCTTTTCTAAGAGTCACACTTCTCAAGGAGGTCATATAAGTGCCACGTGCTTTCATTTCTTTAGGAAAGATAACTTTTCTCTAAACAACCTACAATATTTTTAGTTATGTCAATTTCTTGAGACTTATAGGGACACATGGGATTTTAAATCATGTTTTTACACTTGAACATTTCTGAATAAACTCATACAAAACATTAAATGCATTATTTTGACCCCCTAAAATGACCCAAAATGACAAAAAGACCTAAAAACAAATTGACCAAAGCTAGTACAACATTAATTGACATAAAATGACCTATAAATCACCTCATGAAAAACTATTATACCCATTACAGACCTAAAATCCCAAGTTTTTTTTACTAGGGGTGTCCCAATATAACCTAAAAGTCAAAATTGGTTAACAATATGCAAGTAAAATTATAAATTTATTGCTTTGATACTTTCATCAAGTTGAAATTTTTAAAAAGATTTGAATACACCAATCCTATGCTTATAGCCAAGATTTAGTTCATTTTTTTAATTTAAAATCATAATTTTACTAATAAAACATAATAATACAACTTTACTCATAAAAAAGGTGACTAGACTAAAGTAAAATTTTCCTTTATAGAAGTTAAATTATAACAAGAATTATGAAATGGAAAATACTTTATTAAAAAATGTAAAGGACTATATTAAATTATTAACATAAATAAAACATTTAAATTTAATTAGGCTAAAATTTTAACACAATTGAAAATATTAATTTTGATAAGCTGGTATAAAAGTTAAAATGAAAGTAAAATTGAAATAGTATTATAATTAAAGATAAGTACATAAAACTTTGAATTCAAAAGAGATGTTCAAAATGGACAATTTTATTTTTTAAATAGTTAAATAAAATGGCAATAAACTTTAAATTGGGGAGGGATGTCTAAGAGATGATTCCCCACACTAAGTAATTACCATTTAGTTTTATTGCTGCTTTTAAAAGTGAAGGGATGTATAAAAGATTATTCCCCACATTAAGTAATTAACATTTAGTCTTATTGTTTCTTTTCATTTGAATTCAATTGTGAAATATACCACAAGTTAATGTACATATAAATAATTTTCACAAGCCATTATATCCATGCATATACCATTCAAATGTTTAACCATAAATTTGGGATTGGGATTAGGGTTAATAATATAGAAATGAATAAGCACAAAGGCAATAAATAGATATAGTAGGCAAATTAATTGTAATATCAGGTAAATAATACTTTAGATTTAAATATGTCCAAAGAAAACTAAGTACACCTATTGATTGATATTACAATAAAATGAATCAAGAATACTTAGCTAGATTATTATGTGCATGCAAATTTGATGGAGAACATGATGAGAATAGATTGGATCTAGATTCTATATCAGTTATCATATTTTTGAAATTTGACATATGTGACCTCAGACACTTTCATTTACATAGATGGTTGTGTCGATACTTCTATCTAACTTGGATGTAAGTATCTAGTATAGAATACCTACTAAATATAGATTCGACCACCTAGATGCTTTGGGGTATTCTATCACCTTTGTTTTGGTGTATTTATATTTACGTCATAGACTATCATTCCTTATCAAATGATAAAACCCTATTTCTTCATCTTCATAGTGACCTTGAGAAAAATGGGTTAGTCAGATCATGACATTGAGCTAAGCCCAAGGACTTGTCTATCAATGGGTGTTATATACATAACCACAACCCTAAAGAGGGCCTCATACTGATGTATTTCTCCCCTAATTTGTTGTCTTGTGTGTGCACAAGGATGCAATATGTGAAAATCAATTACATATAGTGTACTAACTTGTAACTTAGAAAATATGACTCATGGCATGCTCTTTTTGCACTTCAAATCTATAGATGTGTTGTCCCTATGAATGATATGAAAATAAGAGAAAATAAGGAAGCTTTTCTCACTTGAATATTTTTGGTAAGTTTCCATGTGAGAGGTATGAATTTGTTAGGTAAATTATGAATGATGATTGATAATTAATATATTCCAATCATATCAGGAATTATCCTCTATTAAATCACTTAGGCTGACCATAGTGGCATGTTAGAATTGCAAATTTGATGACTTCAGGCAATTGGACACTTTTATTGATAGGCATCTATCTAGAATGCAAGTATTTAAGAACTTAGAATATAATTATAGGTCAAAAAATTGTAGTGATAGAATATAAGTAGGTTTACATCATCATAATCATGATAGAAGACTTGGGTCATCAAAATAACATGTTCAAGCTAAAAGATAAGTAATAGGCACATAAAGATAGCGGACATGTGCCTTTCAGTAATGGGAAAGGTTTATAACTAAGAGGAATAGTCATGCTATGTATTTTCAAAGTGTACAAGACTAATGTGATATAAAATTCAGATTTACTATCTACATTTTCCCCCCTTTAATCTAGTAATGAAATTACTAATTTAAAGGAAATGAATGCATACTTGGGTGTGTATAACACACCTTGCATTTACATGAGCCCAACTAGAGTGATTTTATAGTGAATGACCTGAAATAAAGAGCATGTTACATTGTGTAATCAGTGAATATAATATAAAATTGAAAACCTTTGAAATGATTAAAAGAAAAAAGATCAAGGTTAGGAGTACACCTATGTATTGATGCAATTGTATTGTATTTTAGAAACTTGATTTTAAAATATATCTCATCATTAACCATTAGTATTGAGATTGGGAAAAATATAAATCTATAAACTGAATGTATATGTAAATATTTGAGGATGCATGCCCTGACCTTGGAGAAAACATGAGTTTCCACCCAACAGTTGAGATTAGCTCAATCGTGAAACTTAATCATACTTATAACTGGGTGAGTGTGAGTGATTCAAGTTGACCCATATTATAAATATAGTGAAGTTGGATGATTTAATCAATTTCAAATTATAAACTTGGTAAGATTGAGTTATGTTATCACCTCAACCTTGCCAAAAAAAGTGAACCAATTATTGCAGTAGATTGGATCCAAATAGTCTATAAAAGTCCATCCTAGTATGCTAAAGTCCATAAAACTCCTTTAAAATATAAAACTAATTTTGATTTTATAATTTTATGGTGATCTTTGCATGGAATATAACCTCATATATGTCTCAAGCTAAAACTTAGGTATAACAATGGTACCAATGTATAGATTTCTACCATAAATGCTTATTTGAATCATATAATTGTGAAATCTAGTCAATTTACAAACTATGTAAGTGTGAAGAACATGTTTCCAAAACATTCTCCCACTAAAATCCAAAACTAAGAATTGTTATATGTGTGGAGAACATGTTTTCAAAACATGCCACCATTATATATCTAAAAATGTGATAAATGTGTAATCCATGCCTCTATGGCATGCCCCCAAGAATATGACCCCACTTTTGAGATGAGGGGAAGTGAAAATGGTAGTTACCTTACCTCAAAAGGATAAGATAACTATGTAAACTATGAATGTATCATGTAACATATATGAGAAGCATGTATATGTAGATATACCATTTAAGCATGTCGAATGTGATAACATCAAAGGCTAAGATGTATGATATAGATCATGGAAACATCTAGATAGTAACAATACAATCTCAACAAGTAATCAAACATGCACAAAATATCACTCAAAAGAAAATCAAAATACAATAGTCCAAAGAGACCTTAAACAAGGGGCCTATATAAGTGCCACACAATAAAAAGGATGTGACTTAATCAAATGTACACAAAATCAATAATGACATATTCAGATGTCTATATAATAAGTAATTACATATTTAAATGTCAAAATAAGCAAATATAGGCCTTCGGGCCACAAAAAATGGAGCATATTCAAATTCTTAAACAAGAAATACAATAAAAAGCAAGAGAAGACACTCAAGGAAGTGCATAAATAAAAATCATGGAACATAAGTGACAAACATAATCATATCATACGAGCCTCTAAATATATGTTCTAGTAAAAAATGTGAAGTACACAACATATCAACTACATTCTAAAAAATATAAGCATGGATAAAGGCATGTGTAATTATATAAATTTAGACATGATAATGGAAAATTATCATAAAATGATATAACTTGGATGTATCAAGATGAAATAAGTGGATGCCCCCAATGTCCATGTGGCATGAGCAAAGGGAAAACCTAACATCTAGAAGTGCATATATCATGTATTTGTGTATGACTGCATCACACTCAAATAGATATGTTAATTACATGTTTATATATAAATAAATTATATGTTATCTACCAACACGTAACTAACAACATAGATTTTTAAAATATTTATAGATTTATGGATTTTGTTTTTGTAATTTTTGAAATATATGGAATATCTCAAACAAGATATTTATGCAAGTTTATGATTTTCATTGGGTTTTGGAAATATTTTTCTTCAAGTGTATCTAGGAAGTACATTTATTTTCCTAATTTTTATATAACTATAAATGGCCCAAACCAATTTGGTTTGAATTTTCCTTTATTTTCTTTTTTTGTATTAGTATTTCTTTAATTTTCCTTTAGTACCTAGTCACCCACATTAAATTCACTTGGACAAACATTTTTGTTATATTATTGATTAATGTGATCTTTATAAACCTACAAATTTTCAATAATTTATCTACATTTTTCACTCAACTGATCTAATTGATACAATCTCTTTTCACGGTATTCATTATAATCTATAATATCTTTGAGAGAAACACACAAGGAAGGTATTCTAGGTTGAATCAATAAAATTCTCTTTGTACCAAAAACTAAAGAATAAGGTGTAGCCAAATTACGTTTTCAAACACTAGTATGGTATGTTCATAATTCATACACCATCTATTGGTGCCAATCTTTAGTGTATTGTTTAACTGTCTTGCCAAGTATTTTTATAATATTTGTATTTGTTACCTCTGTCTATCCTTTACCTTGTGGATAATAAGGTGTAGAAAAGGTATGTTTGAACTTTTATTTTATATAAAAAAAATTCACTAACTTGTTCTTGAATAATGATCCATTATCAATACTAATAGCTAAAGGTATGCCAAAATGGGAGATAATATTGGTCATCAAAAACCTACATATGTTATCTCCTTCATTAAACTCAAGTAGAATTACTTCCACAATTTTTTTAAAATATTTTGTAGATATTATTATGAACTTGTGTCCACTGGTGGAGATTAGATTCATATTTTTGATAACATCAAACCCCTAGAAGGAGAAAGGCCATTGTGAGACAATCAGATATAACTCATGAGATGGTGCATGGTTCAAATTATTAATTTTTTGGCATTATAAACATAATTTAGTTGAGTTCAATACATTATTTTTCCATGGTATGCCAATGATAGCATTGGTGTAATAGTTTATGGGACATGGCCTTGCTACTAAAATGTCTACCTCATTCACTATCATGCATTTATAATAGTATAGTGTATGCCTTATATGTGTTTAAATGGTGATGTAGCTATCCATCGAAACCTCATTTAAATAAATCATTTCCACTAATAAAATAAATAAGTGTTTATCATTGTAATTTATGTTTATAGTTTTGGATAAAGTGGTATGGTATTTGAGTGGGGTAGAGGAAATTATAAATGTTAATGTCCCTTTTTGTGTTTGTATAAATGTGAGTAATAGCAAGAATGACTAAGGCATCCATTTTATTTGAAGATATGGAAGAATTTTTCAATTACTTGATGGTAAAGTTTATGTGATCATCATTGATATCTTAAGGCATCAAGGATGTTTCACTAGCCATTACATCTACATGGTGGTTATATTTATGGGGAATAGTTTTAATGGAAAATATATCAAATGTCTCTTTGAGTCTAACCACCATTTCTTTAGATGACAGTAAATGTTATTATTTGGTTTGGTAATGATTGGAAACTATATTAACAACCAAATGAGAGCAAAAAAAACTTAATTGTCCTTGATATGAAGTTTTTATGTGATTGATAACCCAATTATTAGGGCTTCATATTTTGCTATATTATTGGTGCAAGAAAAGGCTAATTTGTTAGAGAAGGGCATGCATTCACCCTCTAGGGTTAAAAATATAATGCTTGTATCCACTCTTGATCTATATATAGACCCATCAAAAAACATTTTACATGGATTTGAATATATATTATATGCCTCCAACTCATCATGAAAAGCTTTAGTAATTGGTAAAGGATCTAGAAATAGATCTGCAATTAATTGGTCAATTGTAGCTTGAGCTTTAACTAATTTTTGACATATAAATTTGAGATCAAAATCTATAACTTTCATCACCCATTTTACAATGTGTCCAATGAGGTGTGTTTTATTCATAAGGAACTTTAATGAATATTCTTTAATTATAACATGGACCTCATTATTAAGAAAACAATGTCATAGTTTTTATGTAGCCAAAACCAAGGCTAAACATAATTTTTACATTGTTGTATATTTACATTAATAATAAAACAATTGATGGATTATGTAATAGATTGTTCATTATTTGTGATCATCATCATATTTTTATAATACGGCCTTAAAGGCCTCATTAGTGGCTGAGATATAGAGAAATAAGGGTCTATCTAGAATAGGAGGCATGATCATTGGTGGGTTTGCTAAATATTCTTTGATTTTATCTAATATTTGTTGACAAATGCCATCCCTTATGAATTTTGTGTTCTTTTTTATAAAATGTGTGAAAGGAATTTTTTTATCAGTCAATGAAGCAATGAAACATTGAATAGCCTCAATTATTCATTATAAACATCATAAATACTTCAGATTAGTTGATGGTGGCATCTCAAAAATATATTTTACCTTTATTAGATCAACATCGATACCTTGCTAAGAAATAATGTACCCAATAATCTTATATAGAAGATACTCTTAAAACACACTTTTGAGGATTTAATAGCACATTGAACTTTCGCAAGCGCTTAAATATTTTTTATAGATCAATAGCATAGTCTTCATGGTCTTTTAATTTTTCAAATAAATCATTGAAATAATCCTCAATAGTTTTGTGAATAAAATATTGAAATATATGAGTCATGGCCCTTTATTATGTTGCTCATTTATTTTTGAGTCGAAAAGGAATGAGCATATAACAAAATGTGACCCATGGAGAAGTAAATGATGTATTTTTTGATTTGTGAGGTTAATTTTGATTTGTTTATATAAAAAAAAACTATCCATAAATGAAAATGTTTCATATTTGTCCATATAATCAACAATCATGTTGATACAAGGTAATGGTAATTCATCTTTTGGATAAGCCTTATTTAAATCTTGGTAATTAGTGCAACATCAAATATCACCATTAGGTTTAGTAAAAGGTACAATATTATACTCCTAGTTAGAATGTCTAATAGCTCTTATGAATCCTGCATCTAATAGTTTTTTAATTTCATTTTTTACCATTAATGCCACTTTGGGATACAACTTGCAAATATTTGTTTTATAGGATTTGTATCTTGATATAATAATATATTGTGCATGACCACTGATGGGTCAATCCTAAGCATATCTACTTAATCCAAAGTAAATATTTGAGGGAATTCATGTAGGACCTTTTGATAGGATTTTTTTTCATCAATCTATATCATTGTAGCAAGTAGTACTAGTTGAGGATATTTATCTCTTCCATAGTTATATTGTATTATTTCTTCTTTTAGCAAAGTATATCACTCTGTAATAAATGGTGTCTTAGGAATATTATTAGGTGTGTCATGTTTGACATTGGTATCATCCCTCTCATTAAAGTAATAATGAGAAGAGGTGGAAAGAGTAAACCTATTCTTATAATAGAAAAGAGATCCTCATATACCCCCAAGTGCTCTAATAATGACTCATCATTTGAGAACTCATCCAAAGTTAAATTTGTTTAGTGAAACATTCTCATAAATCAAATGAGGCTTCATTAATTCTATATTGGTTGTACAAGTATGCAAACATTATTATTTGGCCTTTTGTAAACAAGGCTTGGTAATAGTAGACCTATTTTTTTTTATCATTTATATACTGTTCTAAAAAAACCAAGCCTTACCTATTTGTGTTATTTTTTAGAGATATAGGTTGAGCTATACCTTTCTCATTTTTTCTAACCCTTATCCTTTGTAACCATGTTTCAAAAAATATCAAGAACTATAATTAGGATTCTAGGATTATGGTGTAGGATTAATCATTTGTTGGATTATTACACAATGTTTGAAGGGATTAGTATCAATTGGACATGTGTAAATAAATACATAATGGTTAAATTATTAGAATGTGTGAAAATTAAATGAGCATACATTTTATGTATCCAAGGCCATCCCAAAACTATGTTGTCGATCAAATAAATTGGCATTACTTGGCAAAAAGTAGGTAATGTACAAGGTCCCACAATAATGTTCAATGATTTGCCCCAATACTTATCTCAAAATATTATGAAATCATTTAGTGCTCATATTGGATGGTTCCAAATTTGTAGGTCCAATGCAAAGTAAAGAAGGAAAGTATATGTTGTGAATGTTGAACCTTGAACCATTGTCCATAAGAACTCATTTTACCATTTTATTGCAGACACACACTTGATATAGAGTGGAAATTAATTTTTCATAATATGTTAAGGTCGTCAATTATCTTTTTTTAAGGATATGTTATGTTTAGTCTATTTTATGAAGTTTAAAACAAAATCCACATATGAAGGCTCCACATTACTTAGTAAAAATTCCATACATAATGCATCAAAAAGAACATCCTTGTAATGGGAGGAATGGTGTAGCAAGTCCAAGAGTGAAGTTTTAGAAATAACATCATAGAAGAGTTTTTATTATGGTGGGAAGAGAGAGACTATTTAATGCACTCCCTTTGGTGCTTTGTATTAATAAGTATGATCTCAATATAAACATTATAAAAAGAGGGGTATGTAAGAATGCATTTCATTTATCATAATCATATTTTTAACCCATTATAGATTAGATAAATAGTAACCACCATGAAGTAATGTAACAAGAAGTAACTAATAGATATATCCTCATTAAACATGGCTTTGAGAAAAAGTAAAATATGATGTTTTAGTAAATGTTAAATCTTTTTAAAAATTAGAAATCAAAATTTTGCAAAAAAAATAGAAAACCCTAAGCCACCTACGGTTTCAACACCAATAATCAGGTTTACCAAAAGTTTAACCCTAAATTTGGGAGTGAGACTAGGGTTAAGAATATATAAATGAATATTTAGGATGATAAATATATCTATAACATTCCAATTAATTGTAAACTCAAACAAACAATACTATGAATTTAAATGCTGAGATATGCTAAAAATAGTAAGTACACCTATTGATTGATATTGCCATAAAATGCAAATACACGTAATTTTATGGATTATTATGTATATGTGAATCTGATGTGAAACATGCTAGAAATAGGTTAAATCTAGTTTCTAGATCAATCATTAGATTCTAGAAATTTGATCTTTGTGGCTTTGGATGCTTGTATCTACCTTGGATGGTTGCATCAAAAAATTTATCTAATTTGGATACAGGTGTCAAGTATGGAATGCTTACTAAATCATGATGTGGCCACCTACATGATTTTTTGTTTTTTGTTACCTTTGCTTTGGTGCATTTAGATCTGGGTCATGAACTATCACTCCTTATCAAATGATCAAACCCTAATTCTTCATATTCATAGTAACCTTAGGAAAATGGTTTAGTGGGATCACAGTGTTGATCTAACCTAAAAGACCCCTATGCCAATGGGTGTACATAGCCATTACTCCAAATATGGACTCAAAATAATGAATTTATCCCCTAATGTATTGGTTTGTGTGTGCAAAATGGTACAATATGTGGAATCAAGTACATATAGTGGCCTAGTTTGTAACTTGAAAAATATGACTCATGGCATGCTCCTTCAGTACTTTATATCTTTAGATGTTTTATCCATATGATTGATATGAAAATATGAGAAAATAGGGAATTTTAATTCATTTGAATGCTTTTGGTAAGTTTTTTGTGAGAGGTATGAATTTTATAGGTGAATTCTAGATGAAGGTTGATCATGCATATATACCAACTCTATCAAAAAATGTCCTACATTAAAGCACTAAGGTTGACCATAGGGACATATGATAATTGTAAATTTGATGACTTTAGGGCACTAGACACTTACATTGGAATATGACACTTGTATCAATGTAGGCATCTGACTAGGATGCAATAGTCTAGAAAGCAATAAAATAGGTATAAGTCCAAAATTTATAGAGATGGAAGATAACTAGGTTTACAACATCTTGAGCATGATAGAAGGCCTAGTCATCATAATAACATATTTCAAACTAAGAGATAAAAAATCATAGAGAAATAGCAGATACAAGCCATTAGAAAATGATAAAGGTCTATAACTGAGATGAGCAATCATGGTTTGTATTTGACAAGTGTACAAGATAGAGGTTCTATATAATTCATATTCAATATCTACACCAATATTTTATTTCTATACATAATCTAGAAATTATGTTAAAAATAAACATAAACAATAATGTGATATCATACAATAGATATAAAGTAATATGTTACATTATAAAATAGGCATAAAATACCATTGGGATCATCATATCCTTAAAATACATTAAGAAATTTATTTCTATTTCTAATCTTTAAATACTTAAATTTATTAGTCAATTTTGTTTAAGATAAATGAATAAAATAAAATATTGATCATAATTTCCAAACTTAGGTACATGAAAAACACAAAATATTGGTTGAGCATTTTTTGAATTATTGAGTATAACCTACCTTTCTTGTACATACATATTAGATGTCGAGCAATGGAAAAGTACAATGTGACCTTTGAAGATGCCCTCTAATAGTAGAGGGATATAATTATGTTTTTCTTGATGTATTATTAGTCTAGTGATAGTCACATACAATGTGAGTTTCAAAGGGAACTAGATCAAGTCTAATTTGATATTAATGGAATGTATCCCTTTCTACACTCACATCTTAGTAGTTTAGTAGTGGTTAGGTATAATGTTAAATTTGATGAAGCCTTTATAGTTAGAGTCTAGAGGTTCAAAGGTTATAGTTCAAATCCATATGTACGATATCATTCCAAGAATAACAATTCATGCAACCTATGTCTTCAATAATTCATTGTTTCATTTTCCTTCACATATATGAAATTGCAAGGAGATTTTAATAAGTGAAGGGTGTAGATTTTTAATTATCACCAATCTCATGTCAAAATTACAATTAAAACAAACTCTATCAATAACATATGAATCACTAAAACACCCAAATTATTTCATGCAATTTGTGAACATATTTTTTAATGTATTGACACATCCTTGATTGGGAAAATGCACCATATGCAATTTTTAGCTTCACTTAATTCATCCCAAGTCAAATTGTGACTGTGAAAGAGATGTTTTGGGATTAATTATGTCAAACATTTCTTTCAATTTCAAATTCACATCCCTTTTCATTAAGTTAATTAAACTCAATTAATTAGCCTAATATTGTTCTAATAGAAAATTTCATAGCTTTTAGAATTTCCTATTTTCTAAATTCATTAATTGTATTCATTCCTCAACTATCATGACAAGTGGCCAAGTGGATCACGACATCAACATGATATCAAAATAAATATTAAGTATGATGACATCATCAAAAATTTGTTAAGAACTATCAATGAATGCAAATAAATACTATATTTTGGAAAGCCATGCCTAATCAATGCCAAATATTAATTACATTTTTCCTATCAAAATTGATTGACTCATCCACTCATTTTGATTTCCATCTAATGGTCAAGAGTAGTTTGAGGAATCTATCAATACAAGATGCATTTACCATTATACATAATCCTTGGAACACAATGAAGTGTTTCCCTTTTGGAGAGACACTCGCATTGATCAAGATTCACCTTTCTTCTCAATTGTTCAACAATCACATGTATTCAAGTGGAGATGTTGCTCACATGACATATTGACATTGATAAAGAGCTCATGATCTATAATCAGGAACAAACATGAATGTAATTTGTATTTTAAGGGAACATCCAAATAGAAGGTATAAGTATCTTGTTTAACTTTCTATTTTATTATTTTTTGCTTCAAGTCTTGCCCAATATGAGGATCATTCTTGAGATGTTATGTTTTTATTTTGCTCGATAACTATGCATCCCAAAAATATCCTTTCAAGACTTCCTAGTCTTATAATTATCAAACCAAACTATTATTTGACATTTATTTTTCCTTTTTTCTTCTAAC
The DNA here is from genome assembly GCA_037957365.1 of Torreya grandis. Taxonomy (NCBI): domain Eukaryota; kingdom Viridiplantae; phylum Streptophyta; class Pinopsida; order Cupressales; family Taxaceae; genus Torreya; species Torreya grandis. The sequence continues at coordinate 1,009,110 of JARHVA010005377.1, read as the reverse complement.
TTTTCTATGTTCCACTTGTTGGTTATCAAAAGGATTGCCCTACAAATAGATGAGATCACTCTCATAAATGACAATTTCAAAATATATATTAGTGGAATTAAATTTTAATAGTCTTTATTTTATCTATGTTTTAACATATAAATGAACCTTACCTACGTATCAATGGATTTGACTTGTAGAGCGATGAGGTTGATAGATAATCGACGAGGTCAATTTCCTAGTTTTAACTACATTTTCTTTAAATTGGAGAACTTAACCTATGTATTAGTAGGATTAACCTACATAATGAAGAGATTGAAATATAATAGATGTAGATGAATTTATTGATATTCATTATGTTTTATTATAATCAGTGAACTTAGCCTACATATCAATGGGTTTGACTTGTAGTTTGGTGAGGTTTATATATAATTGGTGGGGTCAAAAGTAAATTATGTTTTCTATGATTTAATTTATTGAATTAGTGATCTTGTCCTATAATCAATGAGGTCATCCTAATAATATATGAGTTCACTAGAATTGTATCCTTGGCTTACTACAATCAATAATATTAATTTGGAATTGATGCGATTGTCCTACAGAATGATGGGACTGCTTTGTGTGAATTTTTTTTAGGCTTAAAAATAATATAATTCAACTTCCATTGATAGCCAAAATCACTTTTTGAATGATTAATCATTTTTATTGCAAGTTTTGATATATTTTGAAAGGTGTTTACATAATTGATAAGGTAAATTTCATTCATCTTTATATTTGGTACTTAATAACAAATATACACTTTGACTTGGTTCTCTTAAGAGCATTTTCATTTTGTTACTTGCTTAAGGTGTATTTCATTACATTATTGTTTGTGTAAAATAACATTTATATGCTATCTCATTACCTCATTTAGGAAGTTTGGGTGACCAAGAGAACATATTTTACTTGCTCATTTGTCTACCAAAAAGACTATTTTGAAGTATGTTCTTCTCTTCTACATCAGTGAGATCCTGAGAATCAAAAATAAAACATGTTTTTCCTTTTTTCATCATTTGACTATATGGAGTGGAATTCATGACCTTACTAAAAGTTTTATTGGTGTGTTGGATAATAAGTCACATCCTGGAATCATATCAACACTGTTATCTAATGTGGTATATAAATTGAGGCTACACTAGTGGTATCTTAGAATATTCCATAGAACTTGGCTCAACCTATAACACTTCACTAAGACCCCTAAAACTGAAGTGGTTGCTCAGGGATTAGACTATTTGTAAAATGTCCCAGTGAACCTTGACATTGAATTTATATATATTTTTGTTTCCATATACCATAAGGTATATCAATACCATATAGAAAATCTAACAAAAAATTATAATATAAACCACTTTTACTATTAAATGTTCATTGATGTAGGGATGGAAAGGTATCAGCCCCCAAAAATTTCCTTTTCATATAGACCTTTGAGAGAAGGGTAGAATTAAAACACCACCATAATTTATTTAATTACTTAATGAATGATTAAACTTTTAAAATAACTCTCAAAGGTGAGTATATCAAAAGGATTGATGACTATGTCATAATCTTGTGCCAGTTCATAAGGTACATTCTAGATTAATTATGTGTTGATGCTTGATTGTTATGTTGAGACCTTGTTTTTATTCAAAACCAAATCCAATAAACAAGTCAAGTCCACACTAAGTAAATACCAAAACTTTTTCATACCACTTTTACTTAATGAGGTATTATTCTACCTAATTTTTGGGTAACCTTTACCTCATATAGGATTATGCTAACTAATGTATCATTATTATGGTCACATAGTATCATTATACTATCCAATTGAAAACCATTAAATTCATGTCCATTTGTATCCAAATCCTTTTTGGAATCAATTATTCACATTAGGTCACTTTTGACCCCATTCATGTACCATGCTAATCAAATCCAAATCAGGTTCATCTTGAACCTTGTACCATGCCAATCAAAGCCAAATCAAGTTCATATTAAATCATGTACCAAACCATTCCAATTATAATCCAATTCATTTTGATCCAAATTCTAATTTAATCTAGTTTATCTTGAACCACACTCCAATGCTAAATCAATTCTATTTCATCAAATTCTAATTATTTTGAGTCTATCACATGCCAATTCAAACCACTTTGTGTCTTTCCATTCAATCTCCCACACTTGTTAGTTTGGAATGATGAAGTCATGTCATCCATATTTTCATTAATTTGAATCATATCAGACTAATTCCATCCTCTTTGAGCTAATTTAAAGACTAGTACTACCCTCTATGGGATAATTTCAAATACTAAGACCGCCCTCTTTAGGCCTTTTCTAACAAGCCAATTTCACCCACTTTGGGCCACTTTCAAATATCAATGTCTCCCTATTTGGGAAACTTTCAAAGACCACTACTGCCCTCTTTGGGCTAATTTCAAACACCAATACCACCCTCTTTAGGATAATTTCAAATACCAAGACCACCATGTTTGGGCCTTTTCTAACAAACCAATTCCACCCTTTTTGGGCCATTTTCATTCAATACCAATTACCTTTCCTTAATCCTTACTTGGGGGAATCCTTTCTTCCATCTTAATCTATTACATTTAAATTGATTTGGATGACATCTTATTCATAGAATACATGTATGCCATAATTTTTCAACTCATAGAAGAGGGTGACAAATCTTGTCTAATATTATTGTGGACCGATTACATACCTTTGTTCAAAAAGAGAAAATACCTTTGTTGAAGATGCAACTTGTAGACCCACCCCAACATAACCAAATCATCACTTATCAAGTACAATAGGATGGTCAACTCTTTCTTAATTAGCTCATGGTTACTTTAAAGACCTCTCTAAGTGCCACTTATTTAATAATTCCCTACTTGTTTATCCAATATATCATCCTATCTTAGAGACAAAACAAATCCAATCATTTCCCCTCCAAGGGCCAATATCTTATGATGAACCTTGTAACATTATTATAAATGGTAACTTTAACATGAAATTACAAAATGGAAACACTTGGGTTCTTAAGGATGTTAGGCATGTCCCAAGTTTAAGGAGAAATTTAATTTCTATAGGATAATTTGGAAGTGATGGTTGTGTTATAACTTTTACTAGTGACTCATGGAATGTTATCAAGGGTGTTATAGTGGTTATAAAAGGTGAGAAAGTGGGTACTTTTTATCCACTATTATCACTGATGCATCTTTTGATTTAGCTACTTTAAGTACATATACAATTTTTTGGCATTATAAACTTGGCCACATGAGTGAAAAGGGCATGAATATTCTTCACTCAAATGTTAAATTTATAGGTATAAAATAAATTAACTTAGAACTTTGTGAGCACTTTGTGTATGGGAAAGAAAAATGTGTGAGATTTCTTAGAGTTTGACCATCCAAGAAGGATTCAAAATTAGAGATTATGCATATGGATGTATGGGGATGAGCAAAAATATCTTCACTTTGTGGTTTATTGTATTATTTCATAATTATTGATGATGTAACTAAGAAGGTTTGGGTTTATTTTATAAAATAGAGATATGATATGTTTGATACATTCAAGAGATGGAGAGATTTAGTTGAGAATGAAATAGGTTTAAAGCTCAATTTCCTCAAGTCAAATAATGGTGGATAATAATATAGTAAAGAGTTTGATAACTATTTTTCACTTAATGGAATTCATAGGTAGAAGATGGTTACAAGAACACCACAATAGAATGGTTTGTTAAAGAGGATGAACAAGACCATCATGGAACATTATAGAAGCATGATATTACAATAAGGTTACCATTATAATTTTGAGTAGATGTTTTAGATACAATGGTGTACTTGATAAATAGTGAACCTTCAAGTGCCTTGGATGGTGGCATACCAAAGGAGGCAAGGAGTGGTAAGAAGGTAGACTATTATTTTCTAAAGGTTTTTGGTTTGAAGTTTTTGCTCATATTGAAAAAAATAATAGGTCCAAATTAGAGGCTAAATCTTATAAGTGTAATTTTATTGGCTATGGTAATAATGACTTTGCATTTCAGTTATGGAATTTGGAAGATAAAAAATCATTAGGAGTAGAGATGTTATCTTCAATGAGAAATTCATGTATAGGGAACAATTGTTGGAAAATATGAAAGAACAAGCCAAGAAAGAACACATAGTATTGGAGGATATTATAAATGAACATGTCCCTAAGGTATCAATTGGAAATAAGGAACCCTAAACACCTATTATGAGAAGATCTACTAGAGTAAGTAGACCACTTGAAAGGTTTTCTCCTTTTAAACATTTGTTACTTATTGATGGTGGTGAGCCAGAGATTTTTGAAGAATTATTGCAATTTGAATCCAAGGAGAAGTGGAATTAGGCTATGGATGATGAATATGAATCTCTTATGACAAACCAAACATAGGATTTGGTGGAGCTTCCAAAAGGTAAGAGGCATTGTAGAATAAATGGGTGTACAATATGAATGAGGAAGATGGAGGTAAAAATAAGTACATAGATAGCTTGGTGGTGAAAGGTTTTTAATAAAATAAAGGTATATATTTTAATGAAATATTTTATCTAGTTGTTAAAATGATTTAAATTAGAACTATATTGAGTTTAGTTATAGCTGAAGATCTACACAGAATAATTGGATGTGAAGACTATTTTTCTTCATGGGGATTTGGAGGAGGATATTTACATGGAGTAGCCACAAGGTTATGAATTCAATGAAAAGGAGAATTTGGTGTGCAAACTGATGAAGAGATTATATGGACTTAAACAAACTCCAAAATAATGGTATATTAAGTTTGATAGTTTATATTACAACAAGATTATTCTAGATGTCATTCTGACCATTGTGATTATTTTAAAAGACTTGAAAATGGTAACTATATTATCTTGAAATTGTATGTAGATTACATGTTGGTGGAAGGTTCTAACATGAAGGATATCAATGTACTCAATAGATAGTTGAGTGATTATTTTGTTATGAAGGATCTGGGTACTACTAAATTGATCTTTATATAAGAATAGCTTGATATAGAAATAATCAAAAGTTTATATTGCCATAGCGAGAGTACATTACAAAAGTGTTAGAGAGGTTTAACATGAAAGATGTTAAGCTAGTTGGGAAACCTTTGGCAGGCCATTTCAAATTAATAAAGGAATAATGTCCCAAGACATAAGAGGAAAATAATCACGTGTATAATACATCTTACTCATCATTAGTTGGTAGTTTGATGTATGCCATGGTGTGTACAAGGCCATACATTGCACATCTAATGGGAGTGGTGAATAGATTCATGAGTGATCCAGGAAATAAAAATTGGAAGGTATTAAAATGGGTCCATCGTTACTTAAGAGGGACCAAAGATGTAGTATTGTGTTATGGTGGATCAAATGTTACTTTACATGGATATGTTGATTCTAATATTGTAGGTAAATTGGATGGTAGGAGAAGCACTATTGGATGTGTGTTCACTATAGGTGTATAATAGTGAGTTAGATATCATGTCTATAGAATGTGGTGGCACTTTATACCACAAAGGTTAAGTATGTTACCTCTATAGAAGTGAACGAGGAAATGTTATGGTTATAAAAGTTAATGGAAGAGTTGGGACACCAACAAGGAAAGGGTATATTGTTTAGTGATAGTCAAAGTGCCATCCATCTAGTGAAGAACTTAGCATTTCACTTGAGGAAAAACATATTCAATTTTGCTATCACTTCATTAAAATAGTATTATAAGAGGAGAAATTAAGGTTAGAAGATCCATACTAGTGAAAATCTTATGTATATGATGACCAAAGTGGTTATAAAATTAAAATTAAAGTTTTATTCAACTTCAGTTGGTTTTAATGGATGAAGAATACCATAGTGAGGAATATGTTTAGTGGATGCAAAAAAATATATAGTTATGTATATTGACTTAAAGTGGGAGAATGGTTGGGTTTAAAGTCACTATTCATAATCTCTATTCATGAGCACTATTCATAATGACTATTCACAATCACTATTAATGGTGATATGGCATCTTGGTGATGTGGCATCTAAGTCATGTGGAAGGAAGGTGATGTTTATTTTTGGTGATGTGGCATGGCTCATAGAGGATATTTGATGTTGTAAATTTGATGAGGTTTTAATTGGGGCTCCCTTAACCATTAAGGCACATGGGTACCTCTAATTTTGTACATGGGTGTATATGGGGTGACATTTCTTATGGGGGATAAGGACAAATAAGTTACTATTCACACAAGTCCATTTGGGTGCATTCATATGGTGTCTCCACTATCTTAGTGCTTGGATAAATACAAGAGATGACTTGGCATCATCTATCTTTATTATTTGAGTGGAGGACAAAGACAAATTATGACATTAAGTGATGGTGGTTTTTTTGTCTAAAGTAGTTCCACTATGTTTTAGACTATACACAAGTGGTAGACATTGATTTATGGACCACTTATGCACCCATTTGGAATGTGTCACCATATTTGCTCTCTCCTCTTCATTTATCTCTTTCTTCTTCTCTCTTTTTAATTATATAAGTAATGATGCATTCTTTTGTATTGGTGTAGCATTGAAAACTTGTTAGTCTTTGTAAGAAAGCTTGTAATCTTGGAGTTAGCTTTGTATATCTTTGTTTTAATCTTGTGGGAATTGAAGACAAGAAGGAGGTTGTGAGAGAGAGGAGAGGTGTGAGTGATAGGTTTTTATCATGGGATTAATTCTCCAAGAATTACTATAAATATAAAGGCGAAATAATTTCTCCATAGATGTAGCCATTTTATGAACCATGATAAATGCTTGTCTTATTATTTTCATGGCTTTGTTTTAATTTATGAAAGTTTTATTTATGTTTTTACATAAATTACCTATATGAAACTTTATGTATATTTATGAATTGATTTATCCTAATAATAAATAATCAATCAAGATATGTCATGATCCCCTTCCCTAACATGATAAGATGCATCCACTTTCAAATTTAGGTTAACATAATCAACTAATATTTGACATTTTTTTTGAATCAACCATCCTTGACCAAATCCAAACCATTGATGGTCCACCTTTATTTGATGAAGGATCTTTATATGATGAAGTACCCATATTTGATGAGCTTATATTTTAAGATCCCATTATTATTAAGCAATAGCCCATTATTTGTCCATTTCCAAACATTCCCCACTTTAGAAAACACATTTGTCCTAAATCTTTCATTTTCAAGTGGCAAGTGAAAAAGGTACTTGTGGACAACACAATTCAACATACCCTTTCTGTGAATATGTTTAAATAAAAAATAATTTACCCTTTGGATCCAACATTGTTATCAAAATTATTATTAACATCAACATCTAAATTAGAATTAGGTTCTATCTTAAAGCCAATATTATATTTAGCATTAGAAATATGATCAATGTTAGTCTCAACATCGGGTTTAGATCCTCTTAAGTCAAAATTAGCTTTATAATCAACATATATTAGTTTATATTACAACATTATTTATACACTTCTATCATATCCCCTTGAGTCCACATCAACTTTAGAATCAACATACCTTAGTAGATGTTATGACATTGACAACATACTTCTTGTAAATTAGATTGAATATATTTTTTATACTTGTATGGTTTTTGAGGAAATTTACTTAAATATCAATGTAAATTATCCTAGTAGACTCTATGATTATTGTGCTACCTTTTACCCTTTCATTGATACTACACATGCCTTTCACATTAACCAACCTAGCCATTATATTGACATCCATCCACCCACAACTATCAATTGGGATTGATAGAATCACACATTTTAGATCTTTCCATGGTGACATATTAATGGTATAATTTTTAGGGATCTAAGAAAACATTCAAGTAGAAGCGAAATCTCCTAATAAAATGTTGACTGAGGCGCTAAGGGAAAATCAAAGTCTAAAATTATCATCTCCAAGTGAAACCCTATTTGAGGTGCTAGACAATAATCAAAATAAAAAATCATAATCCTCTAGTGAAACCTTTCTTAAGGTGATAAGGGAAAATTAAAATGAATTATCAACATCTCTTAGTTAATATCATCCCTTCCACAACTAAAATCAAATTGAATCCTGAATCAATGATAATGTGTGTGATTAAAAATCCCAATATTCATTTATCTTTCAACCAATATACATTCCATTATTATCATATTATTCATTCACCTCCTATATTACATCACCAAATCAAACCATTTATCCAATACATGTCCTTATTTCCCATTCCTGGCAACACTCTCTTTTGTAGATAATACAAAGACATCTTGTCTAGAGGTTTGAAGGAAGAAAAACCAACAACTAATTAAGATCAAAAAAATAATGGTATAGCTCACATTAATAGGAAGATACAAATAGAGATACTATTCTAAGAGGGTATTGGTTAGATTAAAAATGGGCTGTATTATGCATACCATAATCCTCCATTGAGTTAAGATGCTAATAAGTCAAAAAAATTAAAGTCAAAAGAGAAAAAGAGATAAATAATTCCTCTAATGGTGAAAACCATGTTCATGGCACCTTGTGAAAGTCCCATGATGAAAACCATATTTATAGCATCATGCATAAATAATTTGTTTTCTAAAATTACATTGACACTTGAGGACAACCCTATCTATATTATAGACCATTTTGTTCAATCCATCTTGGCTATTACAGACCATCCAATTTCCATTCCATCCATTTTGGCCATTTAATCATATATAGTCTAACCCATATTGACCTTGTTACAGATGTGGAAAGTATATTGAGACTTATTTTGGGAAACATTTTAACCTATTACCCACATAACACTTTGACAATTGTATGTTGGAAATATTGTCATTGATGTCAAAAGTCTATCAATATAACATTTAATGTTTAAAGGTGTTTTTAATGTTCATATCTTGGCTAAAGTTTGTTAATATTAATTAAATATTAACAAATATATTTTTGGTTACATAAAGACAAAAGAGGGCCTATGAGGAATTCAAAGAGTCACCACGTAAAGACAAAAGAGGGAAAGGATACATTTTCCCATGACAGGTCACCTTGAGGAATTAAAAGAGTCACTAGATAAAGACAAAAGAGGGAAAGGATGCATTTTCCTATGAAGAGTCACCTTGAGGAATTCGAAGGGTCATGCAAGACAAGTTTGGTACCATTTTCTATGTGAATTGAAAGGTCTCAAAGGGTGAATTCCGAAGGTCATTTGGAAGGCTATAAAAAGATGCTTGGGAAGCCATTTTTATGTATGGAAGTGAGTGATTTTATCTAGCTAAGAAGAGTAGAGTAGAGCAAAGAAAAGAGAAGAGATATAGTAGTGTGTTATCATTTGTTGAGAAAGCAACATTGAGAGATAATTGTATTTTATACAAGAGGGGTTAATGCTTATATGGGTTATTTCTCACAAATTATTATTTTGTTGGTGCTCAGTAAAGGGGTTGGCACTCCTACAAGTTGGTGCTTACGAACATTGTAAACTTGAATTGGTGCTCATTTATATACTTGAGATTATTATCTATGGTTTTTCCCACTTTGGGTTTCCACATATAATCTAGTGTGTGTCTCTCTCTCTTATGTGGTACATGTTATTTATTTTAGTTTATTTCATATTTTTAATGTGTGACTAAGTGGTTAAAGTAAATGAGTTTTATTAAGTAAAAGATATATGATATACTATGAATTAGTATATCCCATGCTTAACATTGTACACATTTGGTTCTCACATAACATGGTCCTTGGAGACTCCTAGTCCTTTCCCTCATTATCATCCTTTATTATTTATCATTATCCATTTGTCCTTGATCCATAATTATCTTTCACTTTAGGGAGGAACTAAAGTGTCTTGACATCTATCTGGATTATGTGGGCAACACTCAATTTTTGAGGTCAGCTTGACCACCCTTATTCCATGATCCTTCCATTTTTTTAGCATCCTAAGATACAATATTAGAATTTTATGAGTTATTTTTCCCATGTTTTCATCATTTTATGTATTAAAAAATTCTTCATATCTTAATCCTCCATTCAGTTGAGATGCTAAAAGAGAAAAAACATTCAAAATAGTCCAAAAGACCTAAAACTTAGAATAAGGATTACAATATCCATGAGAGATATATAGCCAAAAAATACCTAAAAAAATTAGAATAAGGATTACAATCTCCATGATAGATATAAATCCAAAAAATTCAAAAATAGTTATCTTATCTTAAATCTAGTCATTATCCTTGATTTATCATTGAGCCAGTCATATAAACAACCATTAGGATATGTCCTTCCTAAATATCCTCTATTGGGGCATATTCATTATTAGTTTCAATTATTTCAATCACCTTGGGATGTGTCCTTCCCTTGCATATATCTTTATTTGAGGGTAATATTTTGTTATCATTATCATTGAGCCTATCCATTGGATTTTGACTTGGTTAGATAACGAGATATTTTATATTACTTTGCTTTTTGGTTTGTGTTTTCTTGCTTATTTTTTCCTTTTATTATTGTTTCCTTGACTCAGTATATTATGCTAATGAGTTCATCATCATGGTTCTCTTTTTCATGTAATTATACTTGATTCCATCCATTGACATACATAAACATTATCATTATGGTTTTTTCATTGGTGTGTTATTGTCATTTGTCCATTAGATCAGGAGTCAATCCTTAGGCACAATATGACCAGGTCTTCATGGTGTTTTGTATCATGATGCATATCTTCATGTGATACATTAAAAATTAGGTATTTAAGGTTTATATATAATGTCATGTTATGATGGTAGTTTATCCCCTTACAAGATCATTCATGGTTTAATCAAATCATTTTGGTCATCGTTGACCACATCACATCATCACATTTTCCTTGACCAAATCAACACAATTAAACATTTTGTGTGTGTGTGTGTGTGTGTGTGTGTGTGTGTGTGTGTGTGTGTGTGTGTGTGTGTGTGTGTGTGTGTTCATCAATAAGTTCATCTCTAAATGAACATGTAAAAAAAAGGTCATACACATTGGTAATCATTATTTTCAATTTTATCATGATCATTTTATGTTAGAATAATTAATTTATCCTAGCCTATATGTAATAAATGTCTCATGGTGTACTTACACATTTGATTGACATGTAGTATAGGTTTGTTAGATGTGGTATTTATTATGTGTGATTAGTTATATTTTAAGTATTAATACCTTATAGATTAAGAGATTTAATCTCACTTGTTGATGTACAAATAAGCACCTCTTGTAGTGTTTTAGCTAATACAATTCCATTCTATTTTTCATTTGGTATTAGAGTAAGTAATCCTGAGGAGGTTTTAAAGTGATGGAGATAAGGTAGAGATCAAGAGATAAATTAATGATAGCCTTGATAGTAGCACACTTCTCTAATTTCTACCATCCCATGTTGAAACTCTGATAAATTACAAAAGAAAAAAGTTGTCATGCAGGTTTGGGAACCCATCAGCTCAACCAAAATACAAGACCAACAATGACCCATCTAAATTAATATCCCATCCAACTAGTCAATGATATATTCAACTACTTCCACATCCCACACAAGTCTATTCCTTCCTCCCATCATAAATACATCTCCCATCAAAGGAGTCATAATGGCCAAATCTGACCATTGAGGTGCCCATAGTGTAGAATAGCCTCCATCGCCATTCATACTTAGTTGCAGCTATCATATTGAATTTCTAAGATGCCCAAAGGAGATATCACATCTCAATTGATCTTAAAAGAGATATCATAGACCTCCTCCAAGATTTCATGCAGCCCAACAAATAATCTGTGGTGTAAATTAGGGTTAAAAAAGTCTCTTGAGTCTGTAGTAATGCCGAAATACTTACATGGTAACATTAAGTGCCTAGTCATTCCAAGAGCAACCCATGGCATCCATAAGCCATACATGATACTTCACATCCTCCTACACATCTGATTCAACTTGTAGTCCTACATTGAGCCTTTATAGTCTCATATCAATGCCAAGATAGCCATTATTCTTTATTGGCCACCACATATCCATTCACATGGATAAAGAAAAATAAAGTCATGGTATCTTTTTTTATGGATATTATTATTATTATTATTATTATTATTATTATTATTATTATTATTATTATTATTATTATTATTATTATTATTATTATTATTATTTTTATTATTATTGTTATTATTATTATTATTATAATTGTTCTTATTGTTGTTGTTGTTGTTATTATTATTATTATTATTATTATTATTGTTGTTGTTATTGTTGTTGTTGTTGTTGTTGTTGTTATTATTGTTGTTGTTGTTGTTGTTGTTGTTGTTGTTGTTATTATTTAAATAAAAACAATTTTATAATAATTGAATTTTTTTGGGGGGGGGTTTATTGAATCCAAGTGGATTTTTTTTAATAAAAGGGATATTTTTTTTTAATTTGGTGAACACATATTATCCTAGGAAGGGATATTTAATGTGTTTATTTTTATATTATTATTTTTTTAATTCAAAATAATACTCTTGTAAAGCATGGAAAACCCACAAAACTTGGTTTTCTCACACTTAGAAGGACACAAATTTTGATTGGCATGTGTTGTCAATTCATTGGTGCAATTGTTTGACTCATAAATAGTCATAAACTTTGTATTTGTATAATACAATAAGTTTTTTTATCCCACATTCACAAATACCATCAAAGGGGGGGATATTATCTCACCTTACCATAAATCATCTTGTAATGGGAACATCAAGTTGTAGACTCCTCAGATGCATTTTTATTTAAAACTGACATCTAGTTTCCTTAGTTTTCCATTAATTTTTTGGATGCATTTTTGATAGAGTCTAATTCCATTTTGTGTGTTTGTGTGTGAGTTTCTCTCTTTTTGTATGAATTTTTGCATTTTAAATAACTTACATTTTACAATTCAAATGGACATTTCATTTTTGCATATTTTTATTTCACACTTAAAACACACTTATACTTTATTGTCATACACAACTTGAATTTCATGATGTCTAGTTTTGGACCTCATTTTGTCCTACTCGACACAAAATTGGTTTGAAATAACAACTACACTACTCGGAAAACAAAAGTACAAACACATATAGAGTTTGAATATATTTGATCAATGGTAGAAGGCACATGGGTCAAACATGTAATAGATGTCGATCAACAATATAAATATGAAAAAGATAATAAAAATGATAGGTTAATAATCATGTCTAGAGTTTTGGATGAGGTACAACCTCATATCCAATGTGATACAACTACAAAAGATGCTTGGTATAAGCTTAAAATTGTATATGAAGTAAAGAATCAGAATCAAATCTTGCATCTTCAGAGCCAATTACACAATCTCAAGCTTAAATAAGATGAAAAAGTAGAAGAATTACTTATAAGGGTTTCAAATTTTTGGGATTCATTTCAATCTTTGGGAGAACTGATGACAGATGATTCTTTGGTCTTTATAGTCCTTAGAGTACTTCCCCCATATATAAGATCTTTGTGACCACTTTGAATGTCATAGAACAAAAACCAAACTTTGAAGTGTTGGTAAGTTTATTGTAACAATAAGAAGCTTTGCATAATTTAGAGGAATCAAATGAGGATCATACACTCATATTGAATCAAAATGGGAAGAAACCCAATAAGGGTACAAAATAATCTCCAAAGAAGAATAAATAACAAAACCAACAAGGGATTAAATCATGTTCTTCTAGAGCATGTCAAATTTGTGGAAAATAAGGACATGACTTAAACCATTGTTGGTATAATACATTTTAAAAGGTTTCATCAAGCAAGAATCCCTCTTTTAACAATTCACCACAAATAGAAAATAAGCAACCACAACAACAAAATAGGTGGAAATAGAAAAAAACCAAGACTAAACAACATGGAAATGTTGTTCAAGAACATGATTCTTCAAAAGAGTAATATGATTTAGCTAATTAAACACATGAGTATTTCAATCATCCAAGTGAAATTTGGTAGGTTGATTTAGGAGCAATGAGACACATGATAGGGAGAAAATAATGGTTTTCTACATTGACCAAAAAACATCAAAGGGAAATGTATCACTTGGAGATGATACCTCGTATACAATACAAGGTAGTGGTGACATCAAACTTCAATTTGGAAATATAAATTGCAACATTTCAAATGTTCGCTATGTTCCAAGACTTATAAAAAAATTGTTATCTATTAATCAACTACCTGACCAAAACCTCATGGTTGAATTTGATCACCAAAATGGTCAAAAGTTTTGCCACATAAAAGACAAATATAAGAACTTAAAATTAATTTTCAAGGCTCCCAAATTTGGCAAAATGTTTAGCTTGATTTTATTCAAAATTATCATCAAGTCCTTGTGGTCAAAGATACAAAACTAGGCAATCTATGAAACAAAAGATATGGTCACTTGATTTATGGTTATTTGGAGACTTGAGAAAATAATATATGGTTTGTGGTCTTCCCAAACTCAAGAAATATTATGATATATGTACCAATTTATTAAAATAAAAATAAATAAGAGTTTCCTTTGGAAATACTGAATATTGATCACTTAATAGGTTAGACTTGGTGCACACTGATCTATGTAGACTTTTTGTTCCCAACCTCAAACGGTATGAATACTTTCATATTTTTATTGATGATTACTCATAAAAATGTGGGTATATTTTTTGAATAATAAGGATAATTATTTTCAAGTCTTCAAATAATTCAAGGCCATGGTTGAAAATGAAACTGGTAGTAAAATCAAGACCCTCCACTTAGATCGTGGGGGGGAATACACCAATAAAGAATTTTTAGCCTATCTCAATGTGAATAAAAGAAGTCATCAATTTATAGTTCCATATTCACCTTGGCATAATGGAGTTGAATAATGACATGATATAGTCATTGTTGAAATGTTTTACAACATGTTTTATGATGAAAAATTACCTAATACATATTGGGTAGAAGATTGTCACACTACAGTCTACTTGTTGAACAAGTCACCCACCAAAACTATTGATGGAATCACACCACATGAAGTTTGGAAAAGGAATAAACCAAATGTTACTCACCTTCAAGTTTTTGGTTTCAAGGAATACATGCATGTTCTAAGAATAAAAGGAAGAAGTTGGATAAGAAAGCAAAATAATGTAGTTTTGTGGGATACAATGCATAATCAAAGCATACAGGCTTGTTAATCCAAAAACAACAAAGGTACTAATAATCAAAGATGTAGTGTTTGATGAAAAGGGTTTAATTAATACACCTTATACATAAGAAAATGATACAAGTAAAATTCTTTTAATATTTTCAAATAGTGATGGTGAAGGTGAAAATTAAGATAGTCAAACAAGACCTCTAACACCACCACCTACAACTTAGCATATGTCCAAGTGGTATATAAGTACCATATGAGATGATATCTTGAATTGAGTATTAGATACATCCAATTCAAGATTGAGGACTCAAAGAATGGCTCAAGAAGAGGTTAATATGGTCCTTATGAGTATTGTTCAAAAAACATATGAGCCCTCAATGCTAATAAAAGCCCTTAGTCAAAACCTTGGATAGATGCCATAGATGTAGTATATCAGTCACTAATGAAGAATAACACTTGGTAGCTTGTTGATATTCCACCAAGGAATAAGCTTATAGGATGCAAATGGGTCTTTACGACTAAGTACAATGAAGATGGTAGTATTGATAAGGACAAGGGAAGGTTTTTTGTAAAATTGTATGCTAAAAAAGAAGGCATTGACTATGAGGAAACTTTTTCTCCCATAGCTAAGATAAATCCTATCATAATGGTTTTTGCTCTGGCTACACAATTTTGATGTAAATTCCATCAAATGGACATAAAAAATTCCTTTCTCAATGGATATTTGCAAGAGGAAGTCTACATGACTCAAATTGAAGGATTTATGGTACCTGATTAGGAATAAAAGGTGTGGAGGATTATCAAGTCTCTCTATGGGCTAAAAGAGACTCCTTGAGCCTGGTATATCAAGATTGATGAGAATATCATACAACATGGATTCAATAAGATTCCATATGATCCTAACCTCTACCTCAAATAACATGGTGGGTAGGTTGTTATAGTGATTATTTATGTTGATGATTTAGTCATCACTAGTAACACAATAAAGATGATAAATGCAATTAAGAATGATCTCAAGTGATCATTTGACATGATAGATCTTGGGATTATACACTATTATCTTGGTTTGGGGGTATGGAATAAGGAACTCCACATTTTTTTGATAGATGAAATATACCAAGACATTGCTAGATAAATTTAGGATGATGGACTGCAAGCCTATTGAAACACCTATGGAGAAGAGACTTTAGTTTTATTGTAAGATCCATCACTAGAAGTAAATGAAACTCTCTATTGGTAGTTGATTGGGAGTCTCATTTACTTGACATATACTAGGTTAGATATTAGCTATGATGTCAGCTATCTTTCTCAATTCATATAGGAACCAAAGGTGACACATTAAAAAGTAGCAAAGTGGGTATTGAGATACATAAAAGGTACAATTGAGTATGGCCTAGAGTGAAATAAGAATGATAAGTTCTTCTTGACATGATACATGAATGTAAATCATGTATCTCTAATTGATGATAGTAAATCCACTTCTAGATTTGTGTTCTTTCTAGGATCTGGTTTAATTTCATGGGGATGTAAGAAGCAGAATTATGTTTCTATATCTTACAAAGAGGTAGAATATTTCAATACAGTAGGAGTTGTTTACAAAGTAATATAGATACATGACATTATTTTAGGTCATGGAGTTCCATAGACTTAGCCTATAGTTCTATATTATGACTATCATGGTGTTCTACATCTTGTTCACAATCTAGTGTTTCATGAGAGAACAAGTCACATAGAGGTTAGAATTTATTTCATATGAAAACATGTTCAACAACACAACATACAACTCTAGTATTGCCCCACTGAGGACTAGTGTGTTGATGTCTTCATAAACTCACTTACACATGATAAGTCAGAGGCATTCAAAAATTCTCTCTCTTATTCTCTTCAAGCTATGATCAATTAAGGGGGGAATGTTAGAATAATTAATTTATCCTAACCTATATGTAATAAATGTCTCATGGTGTAGTTAAACCTTTGATTGATATGTAACATAGGTTAGTTAGATGTGGTATTTCTTATGTGTGATTAATTGCATTATGAGTCTTAATACCTTGTAGATTAGGAGATTTAATCTCACTTGTTGATGTATAAATAAGCACCTCTTGTCGTGCTTTATCTAATATAATTCCATTCCATCTTTTACTTGGTATCATGTCCCATTCCAATTTAAAACAATATAAAAATAAACACATTAAATATCCCCTCTTAGGATAATATGTGTTCACCACTTTTGAAAAAATAGTTATTTTATTAAAAAACTCCACTTGGATTTAATAAACCCCCCCATAGTTTGATTATTATAATGATTTTATTTAAATAGTAATAATTGAAATAGCCCTAAAAAAATATACCATGACCTAAATTATCTTTATCCATATGAATGGAGGTGTGGCAGTTAGGAAATAATAATAGCTATCTTGGCATTGATATAAGATTATAAAGGGTTGATGCAGGATTGCAAGTAAATATATAATCTATCTGGGCTCTTGGCATGTTCGTAATGGAAAATATCAGGCCATGGATGGGACATTAGAGGTTGGATGACTTGTATGCTTTGATTTATAAAATAAAGGTCAAATTAGATGTGTAGGAGGATGTCAAGAAATGTTTAAGGCTTATGAAGGCCATGGGTTTCTCTTAGAGTGAGTGGGTACTCAATTTTGGCCATGTAAGTATTTTGGCATTAGGTAAGACTCAGGAGAATTTTTAGATCTTGATTTCCACCATAGTGTATTTGTTGGGCTATGTGAAAGTTTGGAGGAGGTTAGCGATATTTCTTTTAGGATTGATTAAGTTGTGATATCTCCTTTGGTCACCCTATAAAGTTGATCTGATGGCTACAACTAAGTATGGATGGTGATGGAGGCCATTCTACACTTTAGGCACCTCAATGGTCAAATCTGGCCATTATAACTCCTTTGATGGGCCATGTATCTATGATGGGAGGATGACATGGGCTTGTGTAGAATGTAGAAGCAGTTGAATCTATCAATGACCAGTTGGCTAGGCCATTAATTTAGATGGGTTTTTGTTGGTCTTGTACTATGGTTGAACCAATGGGATCCCAAACTTTCATGACAACTTTTTTCTTTTGTAATTTATTAGAGTTTCAAGATGGGATGTCATTAATTGGAACATTATGATGCTATCAAGGCTAGCATGAACTTATCTCTCAATCTCTACCTTATCTCCACCACTTTGAAACCTCCTTATGATTACCTAATCTGATACCAAATAACCATAACTCAAGTGACCATATCTTTTGTTCCATAAATTACCTAGTTCTGTATCTTTGACTACAAGGGCTTAATGATCATTTTGAACAAAATCAATTTGAAATATTTTACCAGTGTTGGAAGCCTTATAAATTAATTTGAATTGCCTAGGTTTTTATTTGATGAGGCAAAAATTTCAACCATTTTGGTGATCAAATTCAACCATGAGGTTTTGGTCAAGTATATGATTAATAGATATTATATTTTTCTAAATCTTGGAACATAGAGAACATTTGAAATGTTGTAATTTCTATTTCCAAGTTGAAGTTTGATGTCACCACTACCTTGTAATGTATATGAGGTATCATCTTCAAGTGATACATTTCCATTTTATTTATTTTTGGTCAATGTATAAAACCATTCTTTCTTCCCTATCATGTGTTTGGTTGCTCCTAAATCAATATACCAAATTGCACTTGGATGATTGGTAGAATCATGTGTTTGATTAGCTAAGCCATATTCCTGATTTAAAGAATCATATTCTTCAATAACATTTCCACATTGTTTAGGCTTGGAATTTTTTTATTTCCACCTATTTTGTTATGTAGTTTCTTCTTTTCTATTTGTGGTGAATTTTTAAAAGGGGTATTATTGCTTGATGACCCCTTTTGAACTATGTTGTGTCAATAAAGGTTTAAGTCATGTCCCTGTCTTCTAAAAATTTTACATGCTCTATAAGAACATGATTTTTTCACTTGTTGGTTTTATTGATTATTCTACTTTGGAGTTTATTTTGTACCCTTCATGGGTTTCTTCCTCTTATGGTTTGATGTGAGTGCATGCTCCTCATCTACTTCCTCCAAATTATGCAAAGCTTCATCTTGTTGAAACTAATCTAACAACACCTCAAAGGTTTGTTTTTGTCCTATGACATTCAAAGTGGTCACAAATATCTGGTATGTGGGGGACAGTGCTCTAAGTACTATAGATACCAAAGAATCATATGTCACCAGTTTACTCAAATATTGAAGTAAAGCCCAGAAAGTTACAAACCTTATAAGGAATGATTATACTTTTTCATTTGATTTGAGCTTGAGAGTGTGTAATTGGCTCTGAAGATGCAAGATTTGATTTTTATTCTTTATTTCATAAATAGTTTTAAGTTTATCCAATCCATATTTTATAGTTGTATCACTTAGGATATGAGGTTGTACCTCATCTAAAACTCTAAACATGATTATTAACTTAGAATTTTTATTAGTTTTGTCATATTTTTGCTATTGATCAACATTTATTACATTTTTGATCCATGTGCCTTCTACCACTAACCAAATATATTCAAACTCTAGATGTGTTTATACTTTTGTTTTACAAGTAGTGTAGTTGTCAGCACAAAGCAATTATGTGTCAGGGAAGACAAAATGAGGTCTAGAACCAAACATCAAAAAATGCAAGTTGTGTATATCAAGAAAGTATAAGTGTGTTTTAAGTTTAAAATAAAAATGTGTAAAAATGAAATGTGCATTTGAATTATAAAATATAAGTTATAGAAAATGCAAAAAATGCATACATAAAGAGAGAAAATTACACACCAACACACAAAAGGATGTTAGACTTTGTCAAAAATGTGCCCAATAAAGTAATGGAAATTTGAGAAACTAGATGTTGGTTTCAACTAAAAATGTATTCAAGGATTTTACAACTTTATTTTCCCACTAAAAGATGATTTAAGGTAAGGTGAGAAAATATCCCCCCTTTGATGATCTTTATAATTACGAGATAAAATACAACATATTGTCTTGTAAAAATACAAAGGTTATGACTCTTTGTGAGTCAAGTAATTACACCAATGGATTGACAACATGTGCCAATAAAAATTTTCATCCTCCCAAGTGTGAGAGAAAAAAAATTTGTGGGTTCTTCCTGATTTAAAAGAGTGTTGTTTTTAATTTTTTGTTAAAAACCCATGAGGTATCATTGAGCTACTCATGTTAGCAACCATTGGGATGTGTCCTTCCTAAATCTACTCTATTGGGGCATATTCATTACTGGTTTTAGTTATTTTAGTCACCTTGGGATGTCTCCATCATTTACATGTATCCTTGTTAAAGGGCACTATTTCATTATCATTGAGCCTATCTAGTGGATTTTGACTTGTTTTCTATTGATTTTATTTTTGGTTTGTGTTTTATTGTTTTTTTTTTTCCTTTTATTGTTATTGCTTTGACTCAATCCATTGTGCTAATGTGTTCATCATCATGGTTCCCCTTTTCATGAGACTTGATTCCATCCATGGAAATACATAAACATTATCATTATAGTTTTATATCATTAATGTGTTGTTGCCATTTGTCTATTGGATCAACAGTTAGTCTTTATGAACAATACTACTAGGTCATCATGGTTTTTTGTATCATGATGCATACCATCAAGTTCTACATTAAAAATTAGGTGCTTAAGGTTTATATATGATGCCATGTTATGATGGTAGTTTATCCCCTTGCAATATCATTCATTGTCTAATCAAATCATTACATTCAAATTTGACCACCTCACATCATCACATTTTACTTGATCAAATCAACACAATTGAACATTATATATGTATATATATATATATATATATATATATATATATATATATATATATATATATATATATATATATATATATATAAAGTGCATTTATAAATGAACATGTAAAAGCTAGAGTCATACACATTGGTAATAATTATTTTCAATTTTATCATGATCATTTTCCTCATCCATTTTCTTCCATCTTGGGAGAACTACATTGGCATGAGGTCCATTTTGACTATGTAGGAAATACTCAATACCAACCAATCTCTGAGGTCAGGCTAGATTGACAATGCTTATTTCATTATTATTAACATCCATATTATTCTAGTCTAATCACATCATTATTAAATCATTAATGTATTTTTACAATCATTTGTTTCATTACCTTTAGGCATCCTCATGTGCCTAGGATTTTTGTAAATTCTACATTATTTGAAAAGTCATTCTACCATTGCACCTACATTTGCATAATTTATCTGATTTTTAATCTATTCAATAGGTTACATCCTTTAATTACGCTTTTCAATCAATCAATAAAATCAATTAGACTGATCAATGATCAAAACTACCCTACTGGGGAAAATCATTAGTCTATTAGTCTTTCTTCTAATTCCAAGCTCTACATCTCTTTCCTTCTTTGGAAAAATCAAAGTGTGAAACTTATTTTAGGATTGATCATCCCTTAAGCCCATAACTTTCACCCTATTTGGGTTATGTTAAAGTGTGTCACTTATTTTGGGATGCATCCTTCGTAGTTACCCCCACCTTGGGGTCAATTCAATTTTATTATATTCATCATTGGAAATCAACATGTGCAAGCATTGACTCATACCAATTAATCTCATCCATGGGTTAATTTTACTTTTATTATTATCCATTTTATTATTTTTGAGGTCCTATTCATCAATCTTATTTTTTGGCCAATCCCTATAGGGTCCATCATGATAATTCTAAAACATTGTTTGGGGCTTCGTTGTGGACTCATTTTTAGTAAATTTAATAAGATTTTAAAAAAATGAGAACACATCATTATTTAAACATTATCAAATCATTTTAAATGAATTTTTCATTATTTGAAAATTCATTATTTTTCTTGTGTCTTTTAAGGCCTTCTCAAATAGGGGAAAATGCATACACTTAATTCTCACCACTCTCATGTCAAAATTGTAATTAGAAAAGTTTCTATCAATAACACACAAATCAATGAAACACCCAAATTCTTATATGCAATTAGTGTGCATATTCTTAAATGTATTAATGCATCACTGATTAGGGCAATCCATCATACACAATTTTCAACTTCATTTAATTATCCCAAGTCAAATTATGATTGTGCAAGAGACATTTTTGGATTAATTATGTCAAATAGTTCTTTGAATTTCAAAAGTCACATCCCTTTTAATTAACTTTACTAAACTTAATTAATTAGCCTAATATTATATTAATAGGAAATTACATAAATTTTCAAATTTCTTATTTTCTAAATTCATTAATTAGATTTATTACTCAAACATCATGAAAAGTGGCAATGTCTATCATGACATAATCATGACATCATAAAAAATATTAGGTATGATGACATCATCAAAAA
This sequence comes from Torreya grandis, assembly GCA_037957365.1. Classification (NCBI taxonomy): domain Eukaryota; kingdom Viridiplantae; phylum Streptophyta; class Pinopsida; order Cupressales; family Taxaceae; genus Torreya; species Torreya grandis. The sequence goes on along the minus strand of JARHVA010005377.1, from coordinate 986,611 downwards.
AATGTCAAGCATTAACAATGAATAGAGATAAATACAGAATTTGGAAAGCCATGCCTAATCAATGACAAATATTAGTTGCATTTTGCCTACTAAAGTTTACTAACTCTCATCCACTCATCTTGATTTCCATCTAATGGTCAAGATCAGTTTGAGTAATATATAAATACAAGGGACATTTACCATTATTCACAAGCCTTGGAACATGACAAATTGCTACCATTTTGGATAGCCACTCTCATTCATTAAGTGTCACATTTCTTCTCAATTGTTAAATAATGATATGTAGTCAATGTGAGATATTGTTCATGTTACATGATGTATTCATTTATTTATAAAGGGAATGAGAATCAATTATTTTATGTATTCCCTACCACTTAAGAAAGATAAAAGAGTTTGACATGAATTACCCTTTAAAATTATAGTTGTAGAAATTATGGTAGAGCAAAGAGTTTTTTAGTTGCCTTATATGGAGAAGACCTATGTGACTCCAAGGATGGAAGTAGAGGTTAACTTTTGACAATATGCCTTTATTTTCATTTTTTTAGGGTCCATGCACATGGACAAATATTTGAACTGCTAAAATGTTCCCATTGATGACATCACACAACTTTTCTCCCCTTGAGTATGCACATGAACAAAATTTTAAGTACACCCCTATCATTTTTAGTGTTAGGGCCCTATATTTATTTCTCTATATTTTGTTTATAGTATATGAGTTAAAAAATATAGAGTCCATGTATATGTAGGAAAAAATAGCCCCTAATTGTGCTCAAAGGAACAAGTGAGCCGATCTAGACAAACCTTATATTAATAATGACTACTACCTAAGACCAATGAAGGCTCACCTACTTTTTGACTATTTTCAAATCAAATTATGCCACATAGAAACAATGTCTACACCTATTATATGTTTCCATGGGTACTAAATTGACATTGATTTAATGAGGTGTTAAACTGTAAATTTGGTTTAAAATACATGTGCATAGGTAGGTGCAAAATTCATGTTCATGTACTCTACTATACTCACCTCAAGCATGCTTACCTCAGTGTTTCATCTTCATGTATGCTCACATATAGTACACATTTAGAATGATGCATGAAATTAATTTTGTATTTCATATGAGGCATGGAAAATCATTTTTGGATTCATTATTTATTATGAGATTGACCATGCAATGGTCATCCATACAATGAGCCCTAGGTTGGACTCAAAAACAACAAATCATGCTATAGTGCCTAATATGGTGGGACACAGAGTACCATCAAATGTACTCACCTATGTTTTTCATCTTTGAGTGCACATGTATTCATTGTATACTATATTCAAACAACAATGTCATATGAAGAATAAATTATGGTTGTACTACTAAAATTCAAAGTGATTACTATAAATGAATATTTAATTAATCCTTGAGTAAATAACCATCACAAGAATTATAACCCTAACAAGTAGTTTGACAAAAATATATCATATACAAATACATTTAATAATTATAGATTTGTAAGGTGGGGAATTTCCAAGTAAAATACCAAATTTTAAATATTAGTGAAAGTATGAAAAACATCAATACAAAAAAATACTAATTAAAAAATATAATCAAATGTATTTGT
>JARHVA010005377.1:217500-277500 GCA_037957365.1 Torreya grandis | reverse complement strand
TTAAAAATATATAAAATAAAAAAATATATTATGAAAATATCGCTAAAATCAATAAATTACATTAAAATATAAAAAGTTTTAAGAAATAATTCAAAAGTTATCTGACCACTTAAACATCTAGATGAAGGGAAAAACTTAAACTATAACAAAGAGATAACTAGAAATGAAAGATAAAATTCGAAAGCTAAAATTTGAATCAAATGTTGTAATGATCAGAGTATAAAGAATTATATGGTCTATTTTTTCATCACCTTTTAGTGGTATCTACGAACAATTTGAGCTCGTCAAGTGTTCCATACATGTCATAAATATCATCTATGACTATTGCAATTGCACTTATTTTTACAAGCCCAAGTCTGAATGTAGAATATTTTGGATCTACGCATCCTTCTATTGTTACAAAATAAAATTCTACAGAGTGATTCTGAGAAAAATATGCTCGAGACAAACCAAATGACCTAAACATGTGAAACCAAAATAATACAAAACATTTTATTACAAGATGGCCCATCTATACAAAATATAACTGGACTTGGTTTCTTAATACACACATTAATAACCTTGAGAGTATTTGAAGTTCATGCTGGTGGATAGACTGAACATTATTGAAGTCTAACTTTGCCAGTTTTAAAATCATTTTATTACTCTAGCAAGCCATCCTGTATAAGACATTATGCCAGAACATTTAGAAAAACATGTCTACCATTTTTTCTTAAAAATCATGTAGATATGCACATTATCTAAAAAAAGCTAATATATCTTCTTACCATGAAATATCTTCTCCACCATATATTTCAATATAATTTATTGCTTTCAATATCAGCACATTTTAACCAAGATTGGCAGGATCAAACATGTTTCTTAGAATCACCTTTAACCCATAGAATGGCAGCGTAGGAGCTAACCCATAGAGTTGCAGCTTAGGAGCTATGAAACCTATTGATTAAACATGTTGCTCAAGATCATGTTTAACCCCATAGAGTGGTATATTAGGAGATATAAACCCTGTTGGTAACAAGTACAAGGCTATCTCAAATACCAAAGGATTATAAATCAAGGCTCAAAAATCTATTGAGATACTTGTTCTAGAGGCACCTTGCTCTAATTAAAATAATTTAACATGTAAGGCTATAAGTTTTTTCTCAAGAGAGTATGCATTATGTGAAGTTGGTAGTAGACATTATGTAGTAATCAAGGGTGGTGTGTAGAATGCTTGTGTAAAAACAGGCATGCAGATATATTGTAAACCAAGTGATGCCCCTATACTAAGGGATGATGTTAGATATTAAATTGTAGTTATTGATATAGGAATAATAGTTAATAGCACATTTGAAGTAGAAGCTTGGGTTGATTCCTTTTTTTCTTCTCTTATAACATATAGAAATGCATTTATCTTATGTGGGTTGGAATTAATACATTCAATGAATTATTTGTCATTAAATTTCTCCACATTACTATTTTTTATAGTCATGATAAGTCTATCAATAGGGTGTGTCATATGTCTTATAACATGTGTTGTATGTCTTATAGCATTTTGAATGTACAATAATTCTTGTTCCCAAGTCATGCTATATTTTACAGATATTTTCCTTAATGGTACATTTGTTCTAACATCATTATTGTAGCAAAGTGACTTGAATAAGGATTGGGATTGTACGTTATGCATTTTATCATTTTTATGTTATTCAAATTTGATTGATGGTAATATATTGCAAGTCAAAATAATACCTTGGAAAGTAAGATAGAATGTAATATTGAATTCAAAAATATGTAATAAAATACATTCATTCTTATCAAAATCTAAATTTTTTATATTTTGTAATAAGGATTAGGCATGTAACTAATCAAGATGTGTTATTTTTTAGGATTTTAGATATACTAATCCTAGTCATAAAATGTGAACATGACCCAAAGTGAACTAACTATAGAGGAGTCCACCATCCCATAAATACACTATCCCATCTCTAGGGTACATTGACATTAACCGCTTGGTGCGAAATGTTTATTGGTGCTCTACAAAAACAAATAGTCAAAGACTTATTATGGATGGAAAGTAAAACATTAGATATTTATAATATATCATGAGGTATTTTGAAACTAAAATCCATATATAGTTATGTATAATCACTTGAGTATTAGATCATTACTAATAACATAATGTCTTAGGGAATAATGAAGACCACTTTACCCAAAATCATAGCTCTTATGAGTTTTAAAACTATTGGAACACAATTTTTAAGAAAGAAAGAAAATTTAAAAAAAAAAGTAGACAATTTTTTTTTTAACTCAATTAAAAAATGAAATGTGAAGATTTTGGGTAAAATAAAAAATTTATTTAGTGTCTAGAAATAAGAAAAATCAACTCAAATCCTAGAACAAAAACTGATAAAGAAAGTACTTCTTGAAATAAGTGTATGAGTTCACCAATATTATTTAATTTAGTTTTGATTAGTTTTTTTGTTATAATTATAGGTGTAAAATAGATATATAACATAATTATAAATATTTATAATAATCAATAATTCTAATTTAAAAAAATGATAAATATGAAAAATTACTATTTTCAGAAAACACTTAGAAGAAAAGAAAATAAATCAAACTAGTATTTTTTTTGAATTTTATGTCTAACATGAGTGAAAATAAGTAAGATAGGTCACTATGCATACTCAATATCAATAAAAGAGTTTGAAACTACATTTGGATAGGTCTATTTTATATAGATGGCAATGTAGGTCATTCACATAGTTGATGATGGACTTGTCCTAATTGAATGTGATCAATGACTAAAAATAAAATAAATAAGGAATAAGAATCATGATGATGGTATATTATAAAAAAAAAATTAAGCTATTCTTAGACATGACCATTGTGATTTCATAATATAGTAGGTCACTTGAGTTTGTTGACTATGGGTTTTCTTAGTTGATTTTTATGCAAAAATGACTATTTTCCCTTCTAACTTATGTGTGTTGAGTGGGATGAGATGTTAAAATTGAGGTTGTTCAATTCAATTTTTATCTTATTTTACCTTTAAAATCTTAAGAAAAATTTGAAATATTATAAACCTGTCAAAAATAGGTGAGTGTAATGGGTTGAGCTTATCTAAATTTTAATTGTGATGATTAATTGTTGCCTACATATGCAATACTCAAATGATGTAAATCTAGCTCATGTAGTTATCCCATCAAGAGTGACTATGCAATTATGTTCTTTGACTATGTGTGTGTAATTAAATTATTTATTTAGTGCTTGAAAATGATATCTCTTGAATTGATTTAGAATGCTCTTGACTTGGATTATGATTTATATTTATTAATGATCTTCAATTTTAAAAAAAAAATGGGAATTTTTATCAATGTGCAATAGTGTGTAAGCTTGAAATAGGTGGATATCATGTGGGGATAATGAATTAGTTTTTTATGTATATTTTATAAGATTTTTTTTTGATAATTTCCTTTATCCAACCTTATGAAATGTGAAAAAAGATACAAAATAATGATTTAAATTTTTGAAACTATCCATTATTTTACATAGGATGCAACAACACTCCTTTTTTCCTAAGGTGGACTTATCCCAAAATATCAGGGACACCTAACAGTCTAAGGTGATTTAAAGTAACTTAAACATTTGAATTTGAAATTTATGTGTATTAGTAATAGTAAATAAAGGTTTGATCCCACATATGGATAAAAGTCTTAGAGGGATGATGAGTATGATTCATCTATTTGGGGGTAAATCATGTGGTTAAGGATGTGTCAATAATTATCATTTTCAAGTACATATGACTAGGTATAAAATAACAAGTTACTAAATTTTTCTAGTTACAATCATATTATTTTTAATAATTTTACAATTTATGCAATCTAATTTATTCTAAAATTTTATTCTATTAGTGTCACATGAATCCCAAAATAGATAAATCATAAATGAATCTCTTTGAATTATTTTTGTCTCTTTTTAAGTTTTATGTAAAAATATATTATGCATTTGAAACATTGAAACCTTGAAATAGTTTCTAGTTTTGATTTGGTTTATTGGTTGTTTATAATGCAAAAATTTTCATTATTTGAGGATGGTAGTTTATATTTAAAGTAGTTTTGGATAGTTTTTTAAGACAATTTTAGGGGTTTGAAATGCCTTGTATTTTTCATAACTCAACATATATAGACTACATTTTGGTTTTGTATCATTAATACATTTATTTTTCTCATAAAATTTTATATAGGTTTGCAAGGTTGTAATTTTGTTCTTGTCAAAGCCTATTTTTTCATTAGAATGGATTTTGTGGACAAATATGTGGAAAAGTTTCCATAAGGGTTAACAACATATCAAGGTAATTTATATCCTTTTAATAACATATAATTTTGTACCTCAATTTAAAAAAAATATATAATTGAATAACACATATTAGAATTACATTCTTTATAATTATCCAAATTTTACATTTAAATATTAATAAAACCTACATGTTACATGTAAATGTTGTACATACCCAATAAATTCTTGTTAGAAAAACTTATGTACAATTTTTCAATATTGTGATTTTATTTTTCATCTAAGCCTTATTTTATCATTCTCATCCAAAATATCAAATTTCACTCAGAGTACAAATACATTCTTATTATAAAAAAACTTGTACAAGTTTACAAGGTGACTATTTTGTTTTATGTATAAATATTAATTTATAATTCTCATTAAAAATTTAAAATTTAGCTTGTTATTCCTACCATTAGTTTTTATAAATAACACATTAAATGAAACTTTACACCCTTTCACATATATAATGAACATAAGTATCTACCAAAAAATATTATATTATATAGGGTTCTTCTGGAGTCAACAATGCAATAAATTTATTACATAATTGACTTTACAAGAACCCTACACATTAATACACATTACTATCTTATGAAAAAAATAATTTAAAATACAAACATAATATATGCATAGCACCTACGTCTCTCATTGACTAAACTTTTTTCCACAACTCATCATTTTATATTGCATGGGTCCTTTTGTAACTTTATAGTCTTAACTTTGGGGTTTTAAGGGTTTCAGAATTTTGAGAAGGGAATAAATCTGAATGTCTTTTATTTATCACTTATATTTAAAATACTACACACCTTTTTTATTCAACAATTTTTAAATAAAAAACAAAATAAATGAAATCTTTTTAATAAAATATACAAAGTGACATGGGGTACGTATCCAGATAATAGATGAAGAAACCATTAAAATTAAGGAACATGTATGAATGAACAAAATTAATGGTAAATTATATATTAAAAAATAAAATTATAATTTCCATTTTTCTAATAAACTTTATTTTCTTTCAAATTATTCGTAAAAATGATCCATAAAAAATTAAGGAGACATTCAAAATGAAATAACCAGTCAAAAATGATTTGTTAAATATTTTATTTTAGAATAACATTCTTAACATATTTTTCAATCTTTTTATCTTTAATTTAATATTTAATTTTATCTTTTACTAATGAAATAAAATTTCATCTTTTCATTTCATCTCTATAGATGAAAAAAAAAGATAATACAATTGAAAATAAACTTTAATGCCACACCTTCAATTTATCTCTTTGAATCAGGTATCCCTCCCCCTAAAAAGGACCCACTGACTATGTTTCATCAATCTATAGACTCATGGAACCAAAAAAATAAAATCAAATGGCACTTAATATCTTGATAACTAGACACATCATATCTAGTTACACCTAATTAAATAATTAAGTTAGAAATATTCAATGTAAAAATGCCTCAAATAAACATGGATTTTTACAATGCAATTATTTCCATATGAACCTATAATTAAGAATTAAAATTTCTAGTCTTACTAATGGTAGACTATCACTTTAACCTTAGATCATGCTTGTTAAAGGCATTTTGTCAATCACATTCCTTATTTTTTTCCATTCATGAATATTATCCTTTTTATATAATAATGTATAATACAACATGATCTTTACAATTATATGGTTATTTGATGTATAATTAATGTTAAACCTCATTAACAAATAAAACCAATGGCACCTACCAAAATGAGCCTTCCATTTTGTACATAATTGACAATAACAGTTTTAAGTTGGAAGATCAATATGATCACATTTTCCTACTATTTACATGTGGCACACTTCTAAGTGATAGTGTCACATGGTGATAATGGTTTTTGGTGGGGCTTAATTGGCTGACCAATGGCTAGGTGGAAGATATAAAATGTTTTCACATCATTAAATTGAACCAATGACATGGGTAACTTTTCCCACAATGGTACATCCATTATTAAACAAATCTTATACCACATTGGATGTCATTAATCTTTTGTTACCATTTCAAACATAGCCTCACCACTACAATGATATAGATATCTATACACATATATTTTCTGCTTATTTTTTATTTTAAATTTTTAATGCTTAACTAGTTATGGTTACATTATTAATCTCTCATCTATGTATATCATGCTATCAAAACTATATGACATTTTAAACCCACAAATTATAGTTAAATAAGTGATGAGAATATAGAAAACTTCTCTATTAGTAAAAAATAGCATTAAAAAAATATCTAAAATCCATTTTAAAAATCTTCATTCACATCTTAAACAATAAAAAAAATGCATTATCAATGGCCAAGGAACAAACTAATGAAATATTAACTAACCTAATAATGCTTATATTCCCAATATTTACTTTATGCACATTGATCTATAAAAAACTACCTTCGTAGTCCCATAGAATAATAAAAATGAATGTTTCATTGTGTATAAATAATTAAAAATAATATAATTTCTACATAATATATACCACATAAATAAGAATAATTATTTCAAGATTTATGCCTCTCACAATTACAAACTAAATCTTTCCACCAAAAGGATAGAGACAATTATACACTAATATTTTCTACCACAAACCTTAACAACAAAAAAAATTGACATTTATGTCAAAACCAAAACCTAATCTTACATATATCCTAAGAATAGCCATAAACTTTTAAATAATTTTGAAATCCCAAGAAGAGCAATAAAACTCTAAAATATTTTTTCTATTAAAAATTATAGTGGAGATTGATTAAGGATTTTAGATAGTTTTTCATGTCCTTTTTCGATGATGACAGAGAAAACTATACACAAATTCTATTCCACAAATCTTATTAATAGAATTCACTTGAAAATGACCACATGCCTATAATCTAGTCTATGCACATTGAGCTATCAAAACTACCCCTTTTTGATCTCTACTATCATCTTAAAGACCTAAAAACACTGCATTACCAATGGCAAACAAATGAAATCTTAATTAAAAATATTTAAAATAAAAAAAAAACCTTTCTTTGTCCAACTAAATAAGAAAAAAAATAATTTTCTATGTAAAATAATTCATTAATTAAATTTATTCACCTATCAATCTTCTATATCTCCCACCTAGTCAATGTGTGACATAAAAAACTATCTATAATCCATTTTAAAAAACCACTTTCATCATAAATAATAAAAAATAATTCAAAATTTTATGGCTCTCACCTTTATGAAAAAAGGATTTACACCATAATAACATAGACAACTATGCACAAATACTTTTTGCCCCAAATCTTTAAAAAAATATGGCTTAACAATGACTACAAGCCTAGACTCTTGTATATACACATCTACCTATCTAGACTACAAGATGTCTAAAACCCACAAAAGTATTAAAAACCTTTCTAAAAACCACTTTTCAATCTACGTTGTCATCTTAAAGAATAAACAATACTAAATTACTAATAACCATCACATAAATTTCATAACCAAAAATCAATTAACCTCTCCACTAGAATGCTAGAGATAACTATACACAAGTATTTTGCATTCCAAACCTTATAACATAAAGATAAATTAATAATGACTACATTATCAAACTCTAGCCTTCACATGTCGAGCGAAAAAAATATATATGAGATTTGAAACCCATGCAAAAAGCCATTTTAATATCTATTGTCATTTCAAGGAATTGAAATTAATACATTAGCATTGGTCAATAAATAAAATCATAACCAAAAATCACTTTGAGGTTTACGGATCTATCTATTTCAAACCACCACAAACAACCATCCACGAAAATATTCCTTGACAAACATTATTTCAATTTTTTTTATCAATGTTAGTAATTAAATTTACACGAAGATAGTGATTTGATCTTAACCAATGTCACAATGGTTGCATGGCCAAACCATGGTCCATGCATGCAGAGATAAAAAATCCCTTCAGTATCACACTAAATAAACAATAATAATAATAGCTTTCGATTTACACCATAATGACATATGAATATACATAGATATTTTCCTTATAAATTTGAAAAAAATACCTAAAAATATGTACATGCCCAAACTCTAGTCTATGGATGTCAAGATATTAAAAATACAAGACGTTTCAAACACACAACATACTAAATTATACAACTCCACTTTTCACTCATATATATTTTCCACCACAAACTTATAGAGTGGAAATTGAGAAAGAGTTTAAATTAGATTATTTCAATTGAATAGTGAGTAAGTGGAAGATATATAAGGTCTACAAGTGAATACAACTATTATTTTAGGGATTTAAGAAATAGTTAAAGGTTTAATGATCTCACCCTTGTAAGCAAAAAAATATTGTATTACCAATGACTAACACATCTAATCATAACTAGAAATCATTTACCTTGTCCACCAAAATGCTAGAGAAAACTACACATAGATATCTATCAATGAAAGACAAGTTATTAAAAAAATAATGACCTCACAGTGACTACATTACAAAACTCTAATATATACATGTGGAACTATCAAAACTACAAGATGTTAGAAACCTTCTATAAAAAACACTTTTTCAAACTCCATTATCATCTTAAAGAATAAAAAATAATGAATTACCAAGGCTCAACAAACCAAATCATTAGCAATAATCATTTCAAGGTTTGCCACTATCACCTTTCCAAACTAATGCAAATAATTATCCAAAAAAAATTTCTATTACAAACCCTATTACAAAACCATAATTGCATAAGTGCGAGCAATAAACTATTTTATATAAAATACTTTCACTACATCCACATAGAGCCAATGATTTGAGATTAACCTACCTCTCAATGATTGCATGCCCAATCCCTATTCCATGTGCACATAATTATAAAAAAACACTAGCCATTATTTATTGCATTAAATAAGAAAAATGGATGTTTTACCAAGTGAAAAAGAATGTAATACTTTTTTTTTTCATTTGTAATCATAAATAAAAATATACATATATGTTTTTTTTTGCAATAAAAAACCTAATAAAAATACATAAAAATTACAATATATGTTGTAATTTTAGTCTATTAACATCAATCTATCAAAACTACATGATGTTTCAAACGCACATGATGTTTTAAACCCACAGTGGCATGAAAAATCTATGTAACACCCATTTCCAATCTCCACTGTCACTTTAAACAACAAAAAAATTATATTAAAAACAACTAATACACCAAATCATAAGAAAAAAATCGTTCATATTTTTACCATAATGATAGAGACAACTATACATAGATATTTTCTACCACAAATCTTATTAGAAATGACCTGAAAATGACTACATCACAAAAATATATCTTATGCATATAAAAATATCAAATCTAAACAATATTTTAAATCCACTATCAAAACTAATTTACAATCAGCATTGGCATCTTTAAGAATAAAAAAAATATTGCATTACCAACAACCATAAAACTCAATCATAACCCAAAATTATCTCCAAGTTTATTACTCTCACCTTTGCAAATACAAACTTCCCTCCATGAAGATAGAGACATCCATTCACATCAATTTCCCAACACAAACTCTATTAATTTTTTTGAAACATGTACTAGTGTTAACAATAAAATATACACATGCAAAATATTCTTTCCCCACTCACAAACATAAATTGATTAAATCTTCAACCACATTGCAATGGTTGTGGATCTAATCCATGATATACGCATTGATATATATTTGTACCATGATCATAGAGACAAGCCCACACAAAGATCTCCCACCACAAACCTTATTTCAAAATAAAAATGTATCAGTGTCAATGTTTAAAATTTGAAATACAAAATATTCTTACCACATTCGTGTAGAGAAACATATTCAAACTTAACCCACCTCACAATCATTGTCTACCCAATCCTTGTACCAACATATTAATATCTCATTGACTATATTTATATTACATATGCATATGCTAATTAAGAGATATAATGATTCAATGATAATTTCCATTCAGAAAAAAGTCATGAATTGAAATATAATTAGAATTTTTACTAAATTGCAATCATCAACATGGTAATACTTCTTCCCTTTCACATATACATATCTTAATTAAGAGACATAATGATTCGATCATAATTTCCATTTAAAAAAAAAAGTCATGAATTGAACTATCATTACATTTTTTTATTATATTGGAATCATCAACATCATAATACTTCTTTCCTTTGGAATTATAAGCATCATATGTGAAATTTAGATGGTCACATGATGAATAAGGATTTTAGCAATATATGTTGATTAAGAGATAATGATTCAATGATAATTTCCATTTAGAAAAAAGATATGAATTAAACTACAGTTATAATTTTTACTAAATTGGAATCGTCAATCATCAACATAGTAATACTTCTTCCCTTTGAAATTGTAAGCAACATATATGAAATTTACATGGTCATAGGGTGAATGAGGATTTTAGCAATATGATCCTTTATATCTTTGGTAGCAACAGTTAAGCCATCTATCTCTTTGTAGAATAATTTGAGACTCCTCGAGATATTAAATGCATGATCCTTGATGCAGGGTGGAACCTTGTCACATTTTAGATGTTCTTGATTTAGTTCTTTGAGTAGTTCATCTTTCAAACCATTTAGATAGTTCAAAGCATGTTGCTTTATAGCTGAAGGATTATCCCTCAAATAAAATTTTACACATGAAGTTTCTTCTCCTTTAGAAGCCTCAACCTTAAAATCATCAAATATTACAATTACATGGGACTTATACAAAAGAAACTTAATTCAATGTATTAAAGAAATAAATTTTAAAAAATAAAAAAATAAACATACCTCAAAACCCTTCATATCATTACTTATTCTAAGGGTCAACCCTATAAGTTCATCGAACCTTGATGGAAAATCAATTTCTCGCAGAATACTCTCAGAAAGAAGTGCATCTAATGAGGGGTTGTAAGTTAACCATTCTATCATCAAAACTAACTTTTCCATTTTCTAAATACTCCTCGAAAGTTGGTATATAACCAACAGCAATCAACTCCCCTTCCTTTGTAAATGTGTCTATGTAATCTTCCCACTACATTAGATATTCATTATTAATAAAATTCAAGATAAAAGAGATATAGATATTTCATAAGACTTTATACTGGTGCTAGTGTATAATTACTTACAGATTTTCTAACATAATCAAGGGTGTCACGGCCTTGAGTTCTGATTGCCTCTTGTGCCATTTCATTCACCGTTTCATAACGTACCATGAATATGTCTTTCATATATTCAGTGAGGCAATCTCTCGCTGAGGGATCCCACCTACAACCCAAAAGAAATTAAATACATATGAACGTCTCACTCTATGAATCTTCCACAACAACAAACTACTGGTGTCTCACGTCTTTAGCCTCAAACGATGATAAATATCACAAAAACCAAAAAAAGAGTGGAAAAAAACACATCATTTTATAAATCTCTCATAACAACTAACTACTTGTGTCTTACAACCTTATCCTCGACCTCATCATGAAAAAATGGTCAATATTATCCAAAAGAAAATTATTAATAATAATAAATATATTAAACAATTTTTTTGAATAAACAAAACGAATGTCTCACTCTCTGAATCTCTCATAACAACTAACTATTGTTGTCTTAGGTCGTTATCCTCAAACGATGCTAAATATCACAAAATAGAAAACAGAGAGCAGAAAAAAAAAAAAAAAAAAAAAACATCGTTCTTTCACTAAATGCCAACTAAAACTATTATTTTCTATGTATTTAAATTTATTAATTAAAGCAGATAACTGGAGGAACTTTATATCTGTTCAGTCGAAGGATTCGAAAACCCAAGGCAGTGGTATTGAGATCGGCACAAGGACTGTCTCTGCCACATACAATCCCTTTTTCGCCAATACCTGCCAGTGAACTACATATTATGTATGAGTTTTATACTAATACACTAACCTCATCTTAATCAAACCAACAAACCTATAAACGTAATCAAGGGCTGTCTTTATTTCCTTTTGAAAATGCCGCTCTATTCAAAGACGTTAAACATTATCCACCATTGAAAGGCGTTGAAGAAGATCCTCTCTGCTCTCTGCAGTGGGCATTGCATTGAACATGTCTTTCACCTCCCTGATAAGCCTCTCAGCTTGTTCAGCATAGGAAGGATCCTGTTCATTAACCGTCCAATTTAAAACAGAACAGAATTAAATAAAACATGTTAATAAAGAACAAAAGAAAAAATACAAACAAAGAATAGGTAGATTGTGGGTTATGGAAAGTGGTTTGCCTCATATGTCTTTGCAAGAGACTGTATAAAATCATCCTCCCAGTTGGGATGATAATTGCCAGTGCGTCGCAATAGACATTCAGTGCTACTTGTTGAAGCAGCTTTAGTTACGATGCAATTACACCTTCCTTTAATGCTTAATTATTGAAATACATTAGGAGGACTAAGAAACTTAACCTCACTGTTGAATTTGTGTGACAGTGAGCTCCATGGATAAAGCCTAAGAGAAATGGAGGCCATTCTCAATGTTGAGTATAGTTTAGTTGGGCGATGAAGAACTGCCTTATAAACGTTACAACATGAAGAATAGCGAGGGGCGTTTTATGCGATTTTTATACAGCATGGTACAATGTTACAACGTTCAAATTACCGCATCATTAAATAAGAATATGAAAAATAATTTAAGTAGAAAATAGTAATATTAAATATCATATACATATAATAATGCTCGGGATGCATTCGAGTCTCGTCGTTGGAGAGAAACAGTCATAAATACTGTTCTAAGGGAGAAACAGTTGTTATAAGGGAGAGACATTAATAGTGGGTAACTAATTATATAGTATGGATATTAATTTATCTATCAATAATAGAATTTAGTAATTTTATGTAATGTTTTCAGTTATATAATTAAAATATAAAAAGTTTTAAATATTAAAAAGTTTACATTTTATATTTTTAATAGAGAGAAATTTATATTTTAAATTGATTTAGAATGTGAAATTTGAAGTATATTAATAAAAAAGTGTGATCAATATATGTGTATTAAATTTTTATATTTATGAAAGTAGTTTATTATCATATCGTGCAGTTTTATGTGTCACTATTTTAATTAAAATTGTACAATTACATGTAAATTGTATACTTACATTATTTCTTTTACAATAACTATAAACTGATTCATTATTATATACCCTCTCATATATTGGATCCTATTCAACTAATGAACCCTCAATATTAATGCTGCTTACTTTCATTTACTATAAAAATTATACAACTAAAATAATTATATTTAAAAAAAGATTCTGTATGGAAAAGTAGTTTAATCTTTTTTGGGTGTGGCACCAAATTTACTAAAGAAATGTAAGCTATAAAAATGAAACATATAGAGCTAGCTTAATTGATTTCAACCCCAATGAGTGAAAAGAATGACACTGTTGAGTCTCATATATATATATACAAAATCCTACAGAATATCACCTTGTAGTCACCGAAGTCAGCTCATACGAAATTGTCAAAGACGTAGTAATGTTGGCATCTAGAATAAAAAAAATGTTTCCACATACAAGATCGCCAAAGGTGTTGGACAGTGGGCATCTTGAACAAACAAGGGACAGACTCAGGATGAGGTTGGACGCATGTTTATATAAAAATTACAAATTAATTTAATTTGTATTTTGATAAATGCATGCATTTTATATTTTAATATTAATACTAAAATTATTATCAAAAAAATTAAGTTCTAAGTGTTTCAAATATAACATTTATTTTATTGAATTCTAGAAAGACTATTAATTGTATGTTATTCAACATGTTAGATTTTTAAGCCATAAATAGGCACCTTATTAGGTGATAATGGATTTTAAAAGCGACAAAGCACAATGTTAAGAAAGCTAAGATTATGAACAACTATAATATTATTCTCACTACTTGTAATTTTTAAGATTGACCTATGTTTGGTCACTGTGACAAGAGTAAAGAGTAAAAATGTACTAACCCTCTAGACTCTTTAGTAATATAATCATGTTGTTATTTGGTTCTTCATGATTTACGCTATGCAATATGACAAGCCTAAAAAGTTTCGTACAATACAGTTTAATTTAAATAATACACTAGTATTAAAAGTTTGAGGATTGGCAATAGTAAGCAAGATCAAGTATAATGGGCTTAATGTTCTTATCAGAATAAATATTTTCACTCCACTGATATCTATGAAGCAAACAAGGCTTTATCCCAATCTCTTTGGATAGTGTGGGTATATTATTTACTATCCTTTGAATTATCTAGATAAATTGTACACTAAGACATCACAATAACATATCTTTATTTACGAAAATGTCTATATTGACCAAATAACACCCTTGTTAAATACTTTGAATAAAGTTTAAAATGTGATTAGTTTAACATACATTATTATATACAATTATTTTTAGAAAATAATCAAGAAAAGGAAATAGAAACCAAGTGAGGAATTTTTGCACAATTACAAATAAATGTTTCTTATTCAAAACTCTTTATTAAATTCAGCACTATAGATTCTAAAATAAGCCACATTTAGGATGTAAGACATAAATCCAAACACAAAATTATTAAAGAATAAGTTTAATAAAATCTGAAAATTTTCATATAGACATTGTACATAGTCTTTGATTTAAATTTTAAGACTTTGAACATTTGACTACATATTAGTGTAGAGAGATTATTAGTATGTTTGGAAGTTCTTATATATAAAAATCCATTTAATAAAAAATAATGTTACAAACAAAAAGGCTTTTCAATTCAAGATGTAACTTGGAGATAATTTTTTCCCATATTTTATGACCTGGTATCATTAATTAAATTCATTTTGTATGAATAAAATCCAATTTTAAGTTTTTATATTATTTACCCTTTTTATAGATATCATTATCCCTATATTGTTTTTGAGCTAGTTGAAGTTGATATGCCAACCTATGCTCACTATAAAATGTTAGCCAGTCTGATGTCGAAGAGTTTACTTGGGGAGTCATGGACAACTTATAACCTATTGAACTCTTATCTTGAATAAAATTAAGAGTTTGCCCAAAATAAAAGGAAAACCTACCAAAAATTTAACAATTAAAAAATGGTTTACTTAGTTCAATGTCTTAAAGTAATGATTCACCAATAAATTTTTTGGAGGAGAATATAACCAACATTATATAATATATATCATGAAAGTAATTATTACAAGAACAAAATTACAAATCCAAAGTAACCTAAGAAAAGTGATTAATTTGGTCCAATTTTATTTACAGTTTGAAATCACAAATGTAAACTGAAAGTTTTCTCTAACATTCCTAGACAAGATTGTGCTGAAAAAATACTTGTTTTCTATATGATGTAATGAACAATCAACAAAAGTACAACTAATTACCAATCATATTGTCAACCATAAATCCAAATGCGTTATTTAGGATGCTGGCATCTCTACATTCTTCCTTCCTAGCTTTACTTGCATAATAAAAATTTGTCACCACTGACAAATCAAACATATAAAGTACATTTCAGCATATAATTTGAAAACATAAAAATATCAATATTACCTAATTAGTTTTGGAATTATGTAATGAACAATCAACAAAAGTACAACTAATTACCAATCATATTGTCAACCATAAATCCAAATGCGTTATTTAGGATGCTGGCATCTCTACATTCTTCCTTCCTAGCTTTACTTGCATAATAAAAATTTGTCACCACTGACAAATCAAACATATAAAGTACATTTCAGCATATAATTTGAAAACATAAAAATATCAATATTACCTAATTAGTTTTGGATGATCCAAATTCAATGAAATCCATGATAATTTAGGAACCCTTTCGGAATAAATGTTCAACCTATAAATAAAATATGTTAGATTTGTACTTTTTTCCAAACACTTCAAAATTTTATAAGTTTTAATTTTCAACAACATAAAAAATAATCATAAATAAAATTGATTGAATTTTTATTATTTTTGGCAAACCTTAAATGGTTTTGGCACATGAATGGTATTGGTGGAATACATTATGTTCAACACAATGGGCTTGACTTCTAACATTTATGGACATATATCACTAAAAATTCATAAAGAAACATATTTCCTTTGATATTTAAAGAGGAATAAAGTGATGCTTATATTATAGATAAATTACATATTTTTTGAACTCCTACCTCACCCATATGCATGTAAGACTATGAAATTATGATGATTACTATATATACAACCACAAAATCTATTGTAAAAATCAACCAATGAAAGGATGATGAAAATATACATACTTTTGTAGGGAAAAGATGAGGTGGACTCTAAATTTGGAGAATAAATGAAGAAACACATTTAAAATTGATTTAAATTAAATTAAATGAAAAGCAATGGCAAGATAGGATGTTACATATAAATAAAATGAAATCAATTTTACATATGTCATCAGCCTATGCAACCCGAATGGATCCGATTTACCATTGACTTATCAAGAGGAATGAAGATGATAATTTCAAAGAAATAATAAATATAGTATCAACAATGATGTACTTCATAAATATAGTAGTGGAAATGGTTACAAATTACACAAAAGTTGGCTGATGGTAAATCAGCAATTTCATAAGGCCAAGACACCCTTATTTTCATTTTGGACATTTATATTCCTGATGTCAACTTCAAATGACTTAGCCAACAATAATATGGTATGGGAATGGGATGATTCCCATTATTAGTATAGGTTAAAAGACATTCACATTACATTTTCAAACATCCTTTTGATGGGAATAATTAAAATTGGCAGTCCTTGTTGATAGTTTATAATAAAATAAAGCTGTAAAATACATTCAAAGACCTCAAAAATGTTTGAGATATGCTTTAAATATGATGGCCATATGAAACCAATGATAAAATCTTATATTTTAAGGATAGGACAAGTGTAACAATCAAATTATAGATGGGTAGCTTTATGTGTCATTATTAGATAGTTCCAACCAAAAGTTTGACAAAAGTGATCAATGATTTTATCAATAAGTGTTTAATCTTTGCATGTCATTTATTTAAATGCATTGATATGATGTCCATAATAATGTATACAAATTTTGACATTTTTTCTCTCATGTAATTTTAATTGTTAAATTTATTAAGTTGTGATTTTGTTAAAGTCATTTTAATCCATTCATTAATGCTTGCCAAGAGTTTTTAGCACTAGTGAAAGTTAAAAAAATGTTGGAGAGGCTAGTTGCTAAACACATTTTTATTGAGATATTATAATTGATTATGTAAAACATAATTTAAAAATATACATATCTATTTTTATGGAGAGCTTACAATTAGTTATCTCTTTATAATTCAGAACCAAGTGGCCTTTCCAACTTGATTTATTATTATTTTTACTACTTTAAAAAATTAAATTGTAAGATGGTATACAAATTGATGGTTAGCATGGAGAAGCTCTAATTGTGAATTATTTTAATATTAAAATATTGACATAATGTCATTATTATGAGCATCACCAAATAAATGTTTTAGAAAGTTAATTTCTTTTAAAGTAATAATAAGATGATTTCATTCATTTGGTGTTATTGAAATAATCTTGTCTTGAAATATAGCAATACATGTTAAGTCTACAAACCCATGTACCTAGTGTTCAACCCTATAATTAGAAGTACAATATTATAAATAGGGCTAAAATTATAGAAGTGGATAAGCACAAGGATGATAAATGGATCTATAATGGGCCAATTAATTTGTAAACTCAAATAAACAATATTATGAATTGAATGCTGAGATATGCTAAAAATAAAAAGTACAACTATTGATTGATATTGTAATAAATTAGAAATAATAGAAATTAACTAGCTTAGTGTGCACATGTGGATTTTAGTCAAAACAATCTAGAAGTGGACTAGATTACGAATCTAGAATAGTCATAATATTCTAGAATTTTACACTTTGTGATATCGAACACTTGTGTCAACCCTAGACTATTTCTTTGACACACCTACCTAACCTAGACATAGGTGTCTAGTAAAAATAATTGATTGGATCTAGATGTAACCATCTATAACCTTTTAGATTTTTTTTATTTCATTTCCTATTATATCTTCATATCATGTGCATAAATTTTCTCTCTATATCAAATGATCAAATCATGGCACTTCATCTTCATAGTGATTGTGGAAAAAATGGGTTAGTGGGCTCATGGTGTTAATCTAATACCAAGGACCTTCTATTAATGGATATTGCCTACATAACCACTACTATGAAGAGGACCTCAAATTGATTTAGTTATTCTAAAATGTGTTGGATTATGTATGCACAAGGGTGAAATATTTGTAAAGGAAGTACATAAATTTACCTGGCTTATAACATGGAAAATGGACTCATGGGATTCTCCTTCAGTACTTCAGACCTTTAGTTGAATTGATCCAATGACTAATATTAAAATAAGAAAGAATAAGGAACTTTTTCTCACTTGAATGCTCAATATAATGTTCCAATGACAGTTATGTATGTGATAGGTATGAAATTTATAGGTGAGGAATGAGTGACGATTGATATTTTATATATACCAATCCAATTGAAAATTATCTCACATTAAAGTACTTAGGCAAACCATAAAGGCATTTTACATTTTTAAATTGGATGAATTTTTGGTATTACACTCTTAATTTAAAAATGGACACTTACATTGATGTAGACATTTGGATAAAACACAAGTGTCTAAGAATCTAAAAAATAGGTACATGTCTAAAACTTACAGAGACATATAATTATCATGTTTAGATCACTTTGTATAACATAGAAGACCTCATGATTAGAATAACATATGGTAAGAATAAGAAATAATCAATTAAGCACAAGAGATAGTAGATGTGAGCCTTTTAGCAATAGAAAGGTCTAAGAACTAAAGGGTAAACCCATGATAGGTATTTTCCAAGTGTACAAGATCCAAGTGCTATATAATTTAGATTTAACATCTACATTTTCTTCATTTAATCTATTAATGAAATTACTATATTAAAGGAAAATAAATGCATAACTATATTTGTATAGCATACCTTTCCTTTACATGAGCCCAACTTGAGTGCTTTATTGGTTTATGAACTATAACCAAGAAAATGTTATAATATATAATTAGTGATTATAATCTCAAATAAAAATCATTGAAATAATTAAAATAGAAATATCAAGGTTTAGGACACCTGTATATCGATGCAACCATATTATGTTTTGGAAATTTAATTTGAATAGATGCTTATTATGAAGTATTGGAGCTAATACAATGATAATTTTGAAACCTTAAAGAGCATATATAAATAAATAAAGTGACCATATCTATTACTCCATAAATGTGATATGTATATAGCCTTTATGATAATGGCTTGATGATCATTATGTACCACATCAATTTGGAACATTTCATTGATACCTAAAGCTCAGGCTATAATTTTGGAGTCTCTAAACTTGTTTCTAATGAGTCAATTTTTTTGACAATCTTTGTGATCAAATTCAACCTTTAGGTTGTGATAAATCAATTTGTTTATAGATAACAAACCCTTAATGAGTCTTGGAACACATAAAAAATTGTAAGTTTATAGGTATTATTGTCAAGATTTAAAGAGATATTATCACGGTATTAAGCTGTGTATGATGTATCATGCTAAGATAAACATTTCCCCATGACATTGTTGACTTCAAGTTGGATAACCAATCCATCTTTCCATTTATTTCCTTGTGTCACCATAATCACCATACTAGATAACAATTATAGAACTAATATCCTCATGTGTTTGATCTTGGGAAATAGATTATCCTCATTTGAAGAATCATTTTCTTCTGAAACATTCCCATGTTGCTATAATTTGAAATATTTGTTTTTCCATTGGCATTTGGATGGGTTTTGTTTCTTCTCTACATTTGGTGAATTATGTGAATTTGGATTATTTTTGGATGAGCCTTGTGTGAATTCATTGTACCAAATATTTTACAGTTCATGTCTTATCTTTCCGTAGATGAGATAGACTTGTTGGTAAAGAGGTTTGTTCCCCTACTAATTTTACTAATTATTCTACTTAAGGATTGTTTTGAACCCTTCATGGGATTCTTTCCCTACTAATTTTACTGATTATTCTACTTAAGGATTTTTTTGAACCCTTCATGGGATTATTCCCCTTTTAATGTTATATAAGTGAATGTTCCTCATATGCTTTATCTATATTCTTCATGGCTTATTCCTATTTCAACATGTCAACAAACATCTCAAATGTTTGTTTTTTATTTGTGACATTTATTGTGGTCACACAAATTATCTATGCAAGGTGAAATACTCTAATGATGAGTAGATCCAAAGATTTGTATATCATTTTCTAACTTAATGTTAGACTAGGGGCCATTATGATTGGGGTAATATATCATATGTTATTATTTCATTATTATAATTCATCATCGAGAAAGTGGCTATTTTTCAAGATATGATTTTAACCAATTAAATAGGGCAATTATTTAACTCCTAGAGTGATATAAAATATAATTGGGATTAATTGGATAATCAATTCAATTTAAAAATCTACCTTCTCCCTAAGTGAAAAATCCATTAAAATGGAAAAATATTAGAATTATGCAAATTCAAATATTTAGAAAATTTCTAAAATGATGAAATCATCATAGTATCATTTTTTAAGTTGTCAAGCACTAACAAAATATCAAACAAAAATCTAAACTTGTAACCCATGCCTAATTAATGCCAAATATTGATTGCATTTTACATACCACTATTGATCACTGCTCAAGCACACATCTTGAAACACATCTAGCTGTTGGAATCAATTCAAGAAAACTATAAATGAAAGGTCTATTTACCATTATTAAAAATCCTTGAACATACAATGAATAACTACCCTTTTGGAGAGCCACTCTCATTCATTAAACTTAACCTTTCTTCTAAATTGTTCAATAATCACATATAGTCAAGGGGAGATGCTGCTTACATGACATATCAAAATTTACAAAGACATCATGCTATACAATATAGGAATAAATGTGTGCTAGATTTTAAGGGAAAATTAAAATAGAAGGTAAAAATATCTTGTTTAGGTTTCTAATTCATTGGTTTTCTTCTTCAAGTCCTCCCCATTCTGAGGAATCATGCTTGAGAAGTTGTGTTTATTTAATTTTTTTAATCTTGAATACTAGCAAAATAAACTAACTCTCTCTTGTAATAATGGTTTCCATTAAGTACCTAGAGAAGACTTAATTATGGTCCTATCAAATCACAATGAAAATTTTAAAACACTATGCTAGTCTTAGGATTCTTTTCCAAGATCTTCTTGATTACATCTGACAAGTTTTTATTTGTTAATTTAGCTAACCCATTAACTTGAGGATAATAGTTGGATGAGAATTTGATAACTAAATGATTATTTTAGGCCATTCAGTGAATTGAAATGAGGAAAAACCATGGCCATTATCACATACTATAATGTATCACATTTCAAACCTAGTGATGATATGTTCTATTAGAAATTTGATCACCACATCATTTGTGAAATTATTAAATGCATGAGATTTCATCCAATGAGTATAGTAGTTAGCTATTTTGAGGATGAAATTATGTCCAATTGATTAGTGTTGATGTCTCCCGAAAATTCTAATCCCAAATTTATAGATAATTGAACCTCTATGACTGATTTTAATGAAATGAATGGGGTGCTTTCTTAATGCATAAAAACCTAGTAAGTATGATAAATTTAGACATGAGCATGTGCCTATTTAAAATTAGGTGTCTAGTAATAGCTTATTTTAAGTATTTAGTGGGTTATAACACTACCAAAGTCATGACCAGTTCCAAACTTCCTATATGCACCTAAATCTACTCACCCTAACCATTTTATTAATTCCACTTTTTATCCTAATTAATCCTGTAACCATATATCTAATTAAGCAATTAAATCACATCCCCCTTCATTATTATTCATTCATAACCTTATCCCTCCCCCATAAATAATTTAATTTATATAATCCTCATTATCTACTAGCTAATCCCACTTGTCCATTATTATGGAATTTAAAATTCTCATGACCCACCTACCTACCTACTCTTATGCTTTCCTACAAGCCTATCTCCTAATCCTCACCTAATCCCCTTCTAATCCCCAATTGGACCTAACATGAAACTAGATGCTTATACTCTCTCAAATTTTCCATCATCCTCAACGTTTTATAAAAATCTCCATTTCGAAGGAACTCCAAGGAGTTTTAAATTCTTTTGAATTCCCCCTTTTTTAGAGTCTTCTCCTCTAGAAACTTCAAATGAATTATTAATCCATTAGAAAATACTCCTTCCATTGACTATTTAAAAACACCATCTCCCTCCAATCCAAATAACTATAAAATAACTAAAGGAAGCCATAAGACCTCCATGTTAATATAATCAATCAATCCATGCTATCATTGATCACATCTTGAAGCCAAAATTTTGAGTCTATCCATAGCAATCCACAATCAAAATCAAGAATCACTAAAAATCCATTTGAAGATCTTGAAAAGAGGAGTAAGGCAACAGTAATAATTTCC
Organism: Torreya grandis; assembly: GCA_037957365.1. Classification (NCBI taxonomy): domain Eukaryota; kingdom Viridiplantae; phylum Streptophyta; class Pinopsida; order Cupressales; family Taxaceae; genus Torreya; species Torreya grandis. The sequence goes on along the minus strand of JARHVA010005377.1, from coordinate 254,644 downwards.
TTATTATTTCTGATTTGATTTTATAATCTCTCCCCTTAATGTTATTGTGTTTTACATTAAATTTTCTATATATAGTAATTTTAATTCATAGCTCAAAAATAGGAGTAATGGTGTTTCAAAGACTTCCCATTCAATTATTTTATTAGTTCAATCACTTCTTTATTTAGGCATCTAAGGTATATAAATCCATGATTTATTGTATAAATATGTCTAATTTAATCATGAAGTGGATACTCTTTAGGTGAAATTATCTTTTCTAAGTGGAGTTCACATGATTAGGACATTGATTGTTTAGTAAATGATATGATACATATAAAATTACTAAAGATTAGTCATCCACTTCCCACATCACTCACCTAGATCATTTTACATCAACATTAATATAACAACTGGGTCAGGTACAATAGTGAACACTTTGTTATGTAGTATGCAATGTCTCAATTGATTGACCACTTTGATCAAGGTAAAATCTTATTTTCAATCATTAAATATCTCAGTTCAGTATTTATGAGTGGAGAGATCATAAATGAGATATTCCTCTTATCTCTAGCTTTTTTTTTTATTTTTAAGAAAATAGTACTTGAATGTTTAGAAGAAAAGGAGTAGATGTAAAATGGATGTGTGTAGTCTTTACTGATAAGCACTATTGTGTTCACAATTAATTCTTGATATCAACAAAATCCACTTGTGATTGAGGGGTCCATTAAATCTTCATATCCTTATTAAACACATTGTTTAATGGTCAAACTATCTCTATGAAAATTGAAATGAACTTCCTCATTGTTGGTTGAATATTTTGTCTATCAGCATACTGGTAAAAGAAATAGGTCTTATCAACCAAAGCAAGAAGATTAGTTGTCTTAATGTGTAAGTTTATTACATCAGGAGACTGCTCTCTCCTCTCATCAAGGTGAGGTTCCCTATGGATATGATATGTATATGTATAAATAGAAAATAATACTCAAGGGTAGGACCAGACATCCATCTCTCTTTCTCCAAAGATGATGCATACAAAACAAAGGAAAAACTCAAGGGAATGGCAGACAACTCTCCTCTTCTTTTAGAAAAACTATTTATCCAGATGCAAGAATCCTCTTAGAAATAAAATTAGAATGTAACTAAGAGTATGGTAACTAGCAAATCGAGACAGAGCACAAAGTCTCTACCTGAAATGCTCAAGAGTCATATACGAAGGGCAATGAAATCTCAAAGTCTTTTCAAAGTCCTTTACATAGTAATAAAAGGAAAACACACTGAAGGTAGTTATGGGGGCACAAAGTCTCTCCACAGCTAATTCTTTAGGACACCTTCTTGACTAATTTTACTAATCCTGCTTGTTAAATCAATGGAATAGAAAATAACTCAAGGAAATAAACATAAGAATAGTTTCCTCAACAACAAAAGATATTACAGCACAAACTCTAAAAAAGTCCCTTAGTTTCTTATTCCATTAACATAATATGACCAATAGACTGAGCACAAAGTCTCAATGATGCCTCTCAATTTGGGCAGAGTTTCGTTCAGATTGTCAAAAAGAAGATATGTTACAATGAAAGAAAGTCCCTTATATAGCCACTTGAAGAAGGACTCAGGAACATTAATACATCATGATGCATTGGGAAATGTTAGGAAGATAGGCTGGAACTTTGGGACATTTTACCCATTTGATCTTTTCAATGTAGATAAACAAGCCACGTAATTAAAAGATTGCAACTTTAAATGTTTAGCTAGTAGTCTAATCTTATCTTCATCATTCCTCCTTTCCTGGTTAATTAAATCGAGCCATGAATTCATTCATTGTTCTGTCTTTCCTCACTTTCAGTGAGTTTTAGTCTTGAACTCTAGGAATGCATTCGGGTCTATGAATTCAAAGGATCAACAACTATTTCATTATCTTTAATTTGACATTCACGTGCCCATCACTATGTTTTCAATGGCTAGTTAGTTGTGTTGAATTTGACATCTTCGAGCACGTCACCCCTTAGTCCTCTTTTGGCTTTTTAGCTTTCTGCTTGGCACTTTTTTGTATTGGACTTACCCTTTTGGGCCTTGAGAAATGATCCTTGTCAAGTTGGAATGATCCTTCACTTTGGCCGCTGAGAGTCCCCCACAAGAGCACCTACCCTTCAGGGTCCTTTGGCAGCCCTTTGCTTTGTCAATCCCCTCAGAAAAATCCCTGGGATTTTATTTAAGGCTTCCTTCAAGCAAATGCTTCTTGTAGACATTTCCACAGGGAAAATTCCCATGAAGATTTGTCCCGTGGAAAATTCTCGCAGACAATTTGCCCAGAGAAAATTCTCACAGACAAAAAGTCCATGGAACTATTCTAACAAGTCTTCAGATTTCGCCCGCATTTGTTTCTTTGAAAATTCCTTCGGGGTCCTTCGGCCATTTGGAATTATTTCAGACTTTTTGTTCGAAGGAATTCCTTCGGACAAAAAATTGAAAGAAATATGCCTTGGCCAATTTTAAATGCCTTAAACAAATCTGAAAAAATTACCTTTCAGCTTCCTTGAAAAATGACCCTTTCGAAAGATGCTTTTATTGACTAAGTGTCCTCTACAAGGGCACTTGTCCTTTGAGAGGTTGCCTTTTGCATTGAACCACCCCTTTGAACTTGCTTTTGAACTTTGACATTGAACCAATTGGTTGAACCAAAAATGGTTCAAGCCAATGGTTTAATGAATGAAATAAGCCGATAAACTAAGCATTAAACTAAACATTTGAACGTGCCTTTGAACCAATAGTTAAAATTATTTCATTCAGCCAAAGGATTGAACCAATCCATTGAACCAATTCAATGGTTCAATGAAGCGCATTGAGCCCCTTTGAACCAAAAGTTGATGAATCGTCCAATGAGCCAAGTGGTTGAACCAAGTGAATCAACCTGCTGTTGAACCTTTCAATTGAATCTATTCATTGAACCAAGATGTTGAACCAAGTTTTAGTTCAATGGTTCAAACAAAGCTTTGAAACATGTCTTTGAACCTACTGTTGAACCTGTAGATGTTGAACTAGAGGATGAACTGAAAGAATGAACCAACTGAGTAAAAATAAAATGTTGAATCGCTTGGTTGAACCGAGTCATTGAACTATTCCTTTGGTTGAACCTGCCATTGAAACTTGAACCCATTGAACCTTTAAACCAAAGTGGTTTAATGGTTCAAGCTGCCTTGACTTGGCCAAGTGTCTTGAAGCCAATGAACCAATTGAAGCGATTAAACTTTGAACTTTGATGAAGTGCTTAACTCTTGCCAAAGATGTTGAACTTGCTACTGGTGTTTACTGATGAAGATTTATGTTTAAATCAAGGCACTGAAATAGTCCCAAAAAATGACTAAGTGTTGAAAGACTGATTCTTTTGACTGAAATCGCTTGCAGAAGCCTTTGAACCTGTAAAAATGAAACTGCCTGCATAATACATAGAATTTTCTTCCTGTTGAGTCCATAGATTCAAGCCTACAGAGTCTGTAGATTTTTTGAGAATCTTGGAAAATGAGGAATTTGAATGTCTAGGATAAATTTTAAAAATGGAAGATATAATTTTGGTCTGTAAGACCAAAATATTTCAAATGTTGTCCCAAAAATGATAGCTATTTTTGAGGAACAACAACTGGCTCCAGTTGGGTAACTTTTATCAATTGAAAAAATGAATTGAAAGGAGTAGAATTCAGAATCTCCAGTGTCTTCAAGTATGCCATTGGGCTTCGGAGTCATGCTACCAAGAAATGAAAGGCATAAAAAATGAAAATAAACAAAACAAAATAGAAATAAAATTGTTCAAATATAACATATTTATAGAGGCAATAATCTGATACTTCAAGAGTTGAAGTATTTTAGATGCTACCCATTGTGAGATAATCAAAATTGTGCACCATCTTGGTAAACTAGCAAGAAGACATTTTGTCCCTAGAAATGATGACGGGCGAATGGAGCTCTCCACCAAGAAACCAATTTTTTGCATCTTCCTCTTGGTCTTTCTTTCTTTTTTCTCAGTGGTAGGACGTGGGATTCAAACCAAAAACTATCATTCCTTGTTTTCTTGGTGACAAATTCCTTTCCCTGATTTTGATTTGTAGCAGCATGACTCACCATCATAACTTGCTCTTCTACTGTTTTAGTCTAGCACATGATTGGATCATCCAAGTCAAACTCCTTAGATATCTCAAATTTTTCTTTATTTGGAAGGAAGGGTTCTCCTGCACTTATATTACACTCCACCAATTCTTCTACTATTTCATCCCTGCCTAAAGACTCAAACAAAATTTGGACTGCATGGGCCACCATTTGGGTCTTGACACATTTGACATGATCAATTATGTCAAATGGCTAGATTGGACTAGGCACAAAGGATGAGAGTTCTTCTTTTTGGTTTATGGGAGGGGTGGGAGGACTGATCTGCAAAGTTGAAATAGAAGGCATAAAAATGTTTGGGATACTTACTTTCTCAGCAATCACTGGGTCTTTTGGCTAGATAGGCAGAGTGGTCCCACTCTTATCAATCAAAATTATAGGTTGAGGTCACTCCTCTATTTCTCCTTTATCAGCTTGTTGAGCTGACTGATTCTAAGACTGGGTAATCACAACATATGATTCTTCAAATGCTCCACCTTTACTTCTGGGTTCATCCTAGTAATCTAGGAAACCAATGTGGGAGTCACCAACTAACTCTTCTTGATCCTCCGTAAAGAGACCAACGTCATTTTCTTGATTAAACTCAGGTTGGAAAGAGAAATCATGCTCTATTTCCAAATACCCAACTGTTGAGTTGGCTAGAGGTGCTTCTAAGGCAAGTTTCCCTTATGGGGGAGGAAGGTGATTTTAATACCCTTGATGTGCCTAATTAGGGAATGTCCTCTTTGGTACATCTCTGTATGAAGGATCAGATGACATCCCTTGTGCCATTTGTCTTCTGAGGGCTAGCACTTCATTTGATAGCTTCTGCACCATTGGATCTGTGGTGCTTGTAGACACAAATTCAGAAGATGATGAAGCTTTGTTTCTATTTAGATCTATTCTTATCTTCCCTGCTAAGATGAGATCATCTACTACTTTAGTGGCCAAAAGTTGAGCTATAACGAGATCTATTTGACTAGCACATCTCAAGAGGAAACTAACTTCAGGTAGCTGAGAATTAATGAAAAAACATTTGAGATTCTCAGCTGTAGGCTGAGCAATTATGGGAATCCTATTTCTTAGCTTGTCAAACCTTGCAATGAAATCCCTCATAGGCTCATGAGGCTCCTTCTTCATTTGCATGAGCTGGGATAGAAGGACATGTGCATCTTCTACTAGTTTAAACCTTGCTTTGAACTTAGCTTTGATAGTGTCCCAATCAGTCACTGATCTAGTCTTTAAATGGTAAAACCAATCTATAACAGCACCTTGTAATGTCTCCACGAAAAGCTTGACTGCTACATCTTCAAATTCCACCCCTATCACACCACAAGCTATGATGAAGGCTGAAATGTGTTCATCAGGGTGGACTCTTCCATCACCAAAGAATTTGGGGAAATTCTTCCTTGAACTAAGTGGTAGCTCATGCAGGGGTGGAGTTATATTAAGTGGGCCAAATAAGTTACCCCAAGGGCCTAGAACTACCATGATCAGATTATAAACAATAGGGATAACACATATGAGTGGAGTTGCCAAATTATAGGACAAAAATGGAAAAGAAATTGGCCTTGCTTCAGCTTAAAGCTTGAGGCTTCAAACTACTCTTTCTTTCCTAGTAGCTCTGGTTTTGTAGACTAGATAATATAATGGAGATGGATGAAAATGGAGATGGATGAAAATGGTAAGGCTATAAATATATAATGGGTAAGACATGAAATAGAGTCACCAGAGTCTGTAATGGATAAGGTTATAATGATAATGGGTTATATTCCCCAGGGGAGTCATCAAAAGTGGTTGGTTGAATATTTTGTCTATCAGCATACTAGCAAATAAAATAGGTCTTATCAGCCAAAACAAGAAGATTAGTCATCCTAATGTGTAAGTTTATCACATCAGAAGGAGACTGCTCTCTCCTCTCATCAAGGGGAAGTTCCTTATGGTATGCTATGTATATGTATAAATAGAAAATAATACTCAAGGGTAGGACCAGACATCCATATCTCTTTCTTCAAAGATGATGTATACAAAACAAAGGAAAAACTCAAGGGAATGACAGATAGCTCTCCTCTTCTTTTAGAAAAACTATTTAGCCAGATGCAAGAATAATCCTAGAAATAAAAGCAAAATGTAATTGAGAGTATGGTATCCAACAAATCAAGACAGAGCACAAAGTCTCTACCTGAAATGCTCAAGAGTAATATACAAAGGGAAATGAAAGCTCAAAGTCTTTTCAAAGTCCTTTACATAGCAATAAAAAGAAAACACACTGAAGGTAGCTATGGGGGCACAAAGTCTCTCCATAGTTGATTCTTCAGGACACCTTCCTGACTAATTTTACTAATCCTACTTGTTAAATCAATGGAACAGAAAATAAATCAAGGAAATAAACATAAGAATAGTTTCCTCAACAACAAAAGATATTACAACACAAAGTTTGGAAAAGTCCCTTGTTTTCTTATTCCATTAACAGAATATGATCAACAGACTAAGCACAAAGCCTCAATGATGCCTCTCAATTTGGGCAGAGTTTTGTTCATATTGTCGAAAAGAAGATATGTTACAATGAAAGAAATTCCCTTATATAGCCACTTGAAGAAGGACTCAGGAACAGTAATACATCATGATGCATTGGAAAATGTTAGGAAGATAGGCTAGAACTTTGGGGCATTTTACCCATTTGATCTTTTCAATGTAGATAAACAAGTCACGTAATTGAAAGATTGTAACTTTCAATGTTTAGCTGGCAGTCTGATCTTGTCTTCATCATTCCTCCTTTCCTAGTTAATTTAATCGAGCCATGAATTCATTCATTGTTCTATCTTTCCTCACTTTTAGCTAGTTTTAGTCTTGAATTCTAGTAATGCATTCAGGTCTGTGAATTCAAAGGATCAACGGCTATTTCATTATCTTCAATTTGATGTTTGCACGCTTGTCACTATGTTTCCAATGGCTAGTCAGCTGTGTTGAATTTGATGTCTTTGGGTGCATCACCCCTTAGTTCTCTTTTGGCTTTTTGTCTTTCTACTTGGCACTTTTCTAGATTGGACTTACCCTTTCAGGCCTTCAGAAATGTTCCTTGTCAAGTCTGAATGATACTTCACTTTGGCTGCCGAGAGTCCCCCGCAAGGGTACTTACCCTTCGGGGTCCTTCGGTAGGCCTTTGCTTTGTCAATCCCCATGAAAAAATCCTTAGGATTTTATTTAAGGCTTCCTTCAGGCAAATGCTTCCCACAGACATTTCCTCGAGGAAAATTCTAGTGGAGATTTGTCCCGCAGAAAATTCCCACAGACAATTTGCCTGGGGAAATTCCCATGGACAAAAAGTCTATAGAATTATTTGAACAAGTCTTCAAATTTCACCCGCATTTGTTTCTTTGAAAATTCCTTCAGCATCCTTTGGCCATTTGGAATTCTTTTAGACTTTTTGTCTAAAGGAATTCCTTCAGACAAAAATCCAAAAGAAATATGCCTTAGCCAATTTTAAATGCCTTAAACAAATCTAAAAAAATTACCTTTTAGCTTCCTTGAAAAATGACCCTTTCAAAAGATGATTTTATTGACTAAGTGTCCTCCATAAGGGCACTTGTCCTTCGAGAGGTTGCCTTTTGCATTGAACTGACCCTTTGAACTTTGACGTTGAACAAATTAGTTGAACCAAAAATGGTTCAAGCTGATGGTTTAATGAATGAAATAAGCTGATAAACTAAGCATTGAACTAAACATTTGAACTTGCCTTTGAACCAATAGTTGAACTTATTTTGTTGAACCAAAGGATTAAACCAATTCGTTGAACCAGCTCAATGGTTCAATGAAGTGTGTTGAGCCCCTTTGAACCAAAAGTCGATGAATCATCAAATGAGCCAAGTGGTTGAACCAAGTGAATGAAACTATTATTGAACCTTTTCATCAAATCTATTCGTTGAGCCAAGACGTTGAACCAAGTTTTGGTTCAATGGTTCAAATAAAGATTTGAAAAATGTCTTTGAACCTGCTATTGAACCTGTAGACATTAAACTAGAGGATGAACTAAAAGAATGAACCAACTGAGTAAAAATAAAGTGCTGAACTGCTTGGTTGAACCGAGTCATTAAACTGTTCCTTTGGTTGAACCTGCCATTGAACCTTGAACCCGTTGAACCTTTGAACTAAAGTGGTTCAATGGTTCAATGGTTCAAGCTGCCTTGACTTGGCCAAGTGTCTTGAAGCTGATGAACCAATTGAAGCGATTAAACTTTGAACTTTGATGAAGTGCTTAACTCTTGCCAAAGACATTGAACTTGCTGCTGGTGTTTGCCAATGAATATTTTTGTTTGAATCAAGGCACTGAAATAGTCTCGAAAAATGATGAAGTTTTGAAACACTGATTCTTTTGATTGAAACCGCTTGCAGAAGCCTTTGAACCTATAAAAATGAAACTGCCTACACAATTCATAGATTTTTATTCCTATTGAGTCCATAAATTCAAGCCTGTAGAGTCCGTAGATTTTTTGAGAAGCTTGGAAAATAAGGAATTTGAATGTCTAGGACAAATTTTAAAAATGGAAGATACAATTTTGGTCTGTAAGACCAAAATATTTCAAATGTTGTCCCAAAAATGATAGCTATTTTTGAGGAACAACACTCATAAATGTTATTTTTATAAAGAATGACTTTAGCTCCTTATTTGTAATAGGCAGTGGGATTTTAAATATTTCTTCATCTCTATTTGGGTCTATACAAATACCCATATCTAAGATGATATTACACAATATTTTTCCTTCAGTCACTATGAATTGAATTTCAATAGGTTCAAGGAGATGATATACTCTCTAAACCTCCATAACATCATTCTCAAACTTTGCATGATCAACTTAGTCCTTAGGGAAGACAATCAAGTCATCTATGTAGATGAGGATGCATTTACTAATGAGATATTTGAATGTAATGTATATGGCATGTTATAAAGTTGAATCCACATTGTTCAAGTTGAATGACATCCTCTTGTATGAAAATGTATCCCATTTTGTTGTGAATGTTATCTATATTATGCATTCATAAATTACCATCACTTGATTATATCCTCAGTTGTCATCTACAAATGACATCATCTAAGAACCATTTTCTATCTACAAGACTTCATCTAGTGAAGGCAATAGATAATTATTCTCCTATGAAGCAATATTTAGGTTATTAAAGTCCACATAAAGTCAATCTATCCATTATTATTTAAAATTGGCACCAAATTAGCCACGTAGGTGGAGTGATTAATGAGAAAGATGATCTTTGTTGATAGTAGTTTTTACACTTCCTTGAGTATCAAAAGTTCTTGTTATGGATTGTCTAGTCTTTGTCTTTAGTGAAATGGTGTAATACCTAACTTGAAAGGAATAGTGTGAGTAATTATGGAGGTGTTGAACACCTTCATGTCTTCATATATCCATGTAATGACATTACTAAAGTATTTTAAAACTTATTCTAATATTTTTTTCTCTTTATTGGTGAGAATTATGCATAAGAATAGATGTTTTCGTTCACTTGTACTACCTAAATTATAATATCAATGGGGCATAACTTTGGTAGGGGTTTTTTTATTTATTTATCACCATGATAATCTATGTTGAATAGCTTCTCTAGTGAGGTCATAGATTTTGTTATGCTATTATTTTGACCAATTCTTCTTTATCTAATTTGAACTCTCCTCTATAATCTTCATCAATGATCTGAGAATAAAATACATCTATGTTAGTGATGAAGTCAATGATGTGTTGATCATCATTTAAGGTTTGGAAGTTCCTAAAATTGTCAAGAATACTAGTAGAGAATAATTACACCAAGAATATCTTCAAATTGGAGTTATCAATTAGTTCCAAGGTACTCACAACTATTTCCAATACAACCACTATGTAGTTTATTCTTTGAGGCAATGTTTGAATGCTAAATACATCATTTAGTATTCAATAAAATTGTACACTCATATATAACTTATAAAAATAGACTTGTTATTACAAGTGTAGTGAATTCTTATTTGCTTAACCAGAAGTTCTGAATCATCAAACACATTCTAGTTATATAATTTCTTCCTAAGATCAATATAGAGTCCATAAACTAATGCCTCAAATTTAGAAACATTTTTGGTACATGTAAATTATAGTTGGAAGGCTAAAAATATGACTTACCTCTTGGGTTAATGATCTCAATGCTAAAACCACACCCACTCTTAAACTTAGATCCATCAAACTTTAGGGTCTCAAGTGGATTTTAATTTCACACAATGGATTTTAAAGGGTAGGTTTTATCATAATTCTAACCTCTTCATTCATTTATTCTTCCTTTAATGGGCTTTAATTGTGATATTATACTAACAAAGACATTTTATATTTGTATTTAGTAGTAGACGTAGGCATTGGATTATTCAACATGGAAATATTTTTAGTTTTTAAGCCTTTACACTCTTTGTTATCTTCTAGACAACTCTACTTCACATCCTCATATGCCAAGGTAACACCATGAATTAAAAACACCTCAGTACACATAGGATATCTTCCTCATCTTATCGATCTAGTTATTTAAAATCAAGTCTCTCTTGTGTAAAAATCATGTTAATGGATAAACTTCCATAATATTGTTATTATTTCTCAAGTGCATAGAGCCCTAGTTCAGACACCTCATACGTGATCTCATTGGTCTCATTATACTCAATGATCTTATGTACCATCTTCATTTCTTTCCTAGTCTTGATATGATTGGGCATGAATTTGTGGCCATATACCAATTGGGTGTTCTAGACTAGTATTTACTGAGAATTGTTCGATATGATTCAAGTATATCCACAAGTTGGATGTCAATGAATTATTTTACCCTTGAATCAAAAGCTATATGCATATGAATTTGATTAGGTTCACTAATCACCTTGAAGTATGACTTCTCCAACTAAATAAACTTTATTCTTGACTTGGTAGGGGTTAAAATTAACTACTAGAAAATTGCATAAGGCATCACATTCCCTGAAGCACCTGAATCCAACAAACAATTGTGTATGTTTTTGCCAAAAATATAAATTATTAGTAGAAAAGGAAGAGTTTAAGTATTATCATTATATATGGTAACATGATCATCAAAAATTCCATTGGATTCATTCCTATTGGGAGTGGATAATTATTTTAATACTAAGTAATTTTGTTTAGACATATGAAATAAATTAAACATTGATATGTTGGCCTTAGTTTTATTCAACTCTTCAAAAATTTTGTATCCTAGAAATTTTTAATCCAATGGATTATCATCTTATAGAGGTGCAACATTGTTCTTGGGTTGATGGAAATTCGTAGGTCCTTTAGGTGGGAATGGGTTATTAATTGTGTTTTCATCAAGTGGGATATGAATGTTATTAATAAGAGTAGAGGTAGGCAAAATATTTTGTAGCTTACTCCTCAACTAATAATTGTTTCCCCTTCGAAACTATTTGAAAGAATGAACTTCCTACATGTTATCCTCAGGATCATTGTAACTCTAAAATTAGAACTCATAAGTATCTAAAACCATAGTAGTATGGGGTTATATCCACTTGGGCTTGGGTTATTATTTTTAGGTATAACACTATCTCAAGATTATTCATTTCCTTTTGTAATATGTTTGAGGTTAATGTAAACTCAACACATTATATCTTAGCATGATCAACTTTATTTTGTAATCTACATGAAGTGTGTAAACTCAAATCTACCATGTTCACTAGTTTTGAGATATTATTCTTATTTTTATTAGTGTTTTCAAGAGAACTAGGCACATTTCCATTATTAGGTCTAGTGTTCCATTGGCTATTAATTCTCTAAAAGTTGTAGTTCCTATTTTGAGGTGAGTTATTTGTAGTTTGATTAGTATTTTAAGGCAAATGCCTTCATAAGTTGACCATGCTATTGGTCAGTATTTGGACCATATACTGCAAATTGGCTACCTTTAGGTTCATAATAACATTATGAGTATCTCTTGTTTACTATAGTGGGTTATCCATACCACATAATTATTTAAAAACATAGGGACATTAGGACAAAATTAGTTATGGGTATTGCTAGTAGGCATCTAATTATTCAAAATTGAAAGAATATCATGTTGATTATTATTAGGACAAACATAACTACTTTAACTAGGCATGGTATTAATATTTGTAGTGTGAATTTTAAGCATAATGGATTTGGTATCACGCAATTAATCTAAATCTGCTAAAAAAATCAAAATACCTAAGTAAGATTTAGAACCATTATAATCAAATTAAACTAGATGAATGAACAATTCAAACCAACATTCTAATCATAAAGCTAATTTTTACAAACCAAGATCATATGGATAAAGAAAAAGAGGATTTGGATTGAGATACCTTAGACTCAAAGTTCTGATATTATTTTGGCATGGTCATAGATTGTGGATGATGCATTTAAGGATTGGATTGGCATGGAGATGACATGGAGGATTGATATTTTTTAAATAGAATATAAATGGAAGGATCAATGGTTGTTATTCAAAGTTTTTTTGTAGAGATATAGGGTGGAGGATTATCCAAGTAATTTTAAATTCCTTGGAAGCCTCTAGATTTAGAGGCTTCTAGAGAGGAAGGGTGAGAATAGAGAGGGTTGTAGATTTGGAAGAGATTAGAATCCTCTTAAGGGATAATTAGGATTAGGTGGGTGATTAGATAGGGATTAGGTAAGTGATTAGGGACTAGGGTGTAAGAGATCCTAAGAATATGATAGTAAGTGGGTCATGCAAATTTAAAAATACCCAAATAATAGATAAGTGGGGATTAGAATAAAATAAGAGATAGTTTGGGGAATTGATGAAAAAGTGGAATAAGTCTATAGTTAGTGAATGAGTAAATTTTAATGGGATATATAAGCTAAATTATTAGAAGGGCGTGATTTTAGGATGGGATTACATGAGATAAATTAGATAAGAAAAATTAGTGTTAACTAATAGTGATATTAGTGACATGAAATGAAGTGAGTGAATTTAGATACATACATTTTACCCATTTTGAAAGGGCACTATGAGTGAATAAAAGTGTAAGGAGTAATATTATTTCAAATAAAAACCATTTCATATATGAATTTTAGTATCCAATGTTAATGAAAGAGATATTAGTGACTATAATTCCCCTTCATGGGGATATGCAAGAAAGAATGAGATGGATGGTCACTCGAAAGAAGAAATGATTGGGTGGGATGAGATGGGAAAACAAGGGGATGGGATGATTTAGGATGTCATATGTGAGATAAAAGATGAAGAAGATGAGATTAGATTTAGCAATTAGCTAAAAGTTGGTGATGCCCCTAGAAAATACACATCCACAGGGAGTAGAGATGACATTGTCATAATTGTCAACACATCCCAAGGTGGAATAAACCATAAAATGATGATGATAGGATTAAAAAAATGTAAGATTTAGATGTATCCCAAGAAAGGACATAGAGAAGGGAGAGCTATAGGCTAGGATAAGATGGTGATTTGATAAGATTAATGATGGGTGTACCTCAAAGCTAAAGTTGATTCATATGATGAAGGAGATGATAAAAAAGGATATGGTCGAGTGACCAAAAGATAAAGGAGAAGAATTAGACTATAGCATATGAAGTTAATGAGACATAATATGATTAATAGTGATGATAATATTAATAAGGACACATGAAAAGGAATGATAGATGATAAATTGACCAATCAAGGATGATTAATAGAAGAAAAGATGGATGTTGAGATTTTTATCAATACTAATTGACAGGTGTAGGAGATTTATAAAAATATTAGGAAGATGATTACAAGGATGGTGATTGATAAATATATTTATCTTATATCTCATGAATCAAACCAATGCAATATTGTGGGATGAGGATGGATGAGAGAGCTATTGGCTAAGTTAGCCTTAGGAATTGAAACATGGCTAAGTGTTGTGTACATAGTTTAAAAATACCTTAGGCTGATGTAGTTCTAACTAGGGGATAAATGACAACTGATGGAATAAAATATGATGATGATGATGATGATGATGATGATGATGATGATGTGATGATGATGATGATGATGATGATGATGATGATGATGATGATGATGATGATGATGATGATGATGATGATGATGATGATGATGATGATGATGATGATGATGATGATTAGAGGATGAGGTTAGTGATTATATGATGTGATTTAGATGATTATATGGGGATGAAATATTGGATGATAGGAAAATGGGTCAAAAGGATTAGATTAGTGATGGGAAGCAATAATGATTAGATAAATGATGAGGGTGTAGGTGATTAAGCCATCACAACTATCATCAGGGTCATCATAGTCTAATTAATCCAATAATAAATATAGCACTTAGTAATTTACCCCATGATATAAATAAAACCAAGACGATAATATCCCAAAGTGTGTGGGAAAATTGAGAATGATGCATCCTTAAGGGCCTTTATAAGAATTATTAGTGATTTGGTGTCCTCATAACATCATTATTCATTTTTGGGTAATTAAAAGGAGACACAATGCAAATAATAGATAAATATCAAACAAGCAAATATATACATGAAAAAAATAAGTCAAACAAAAGACAAATAACACACACAAGTATCTATATGCAATGTCATAATGTCTTATCTAATGATGGGATGAGTGACTAGGTGATGGATAGATTAGGATGATCAAGATGTGATTGTAGACTTGGATGTGGAATATATTGATGATTAGGATAGGACATAGTTGAGGATATGGATGGGGATGGAGGATTTGAATTTGGATTTAGGAGTTAGAAAAGTCATGAGGTGTGATGATAAGGTTTCAAATGCCAATTTGGTTTAGAAATAAAATCTAAGGGTGGACAAAGGAGGTGATTTGAAATAGGTGATGTAAATTAATATGACTGAGGGTTACCAAGAGACAAAACCCTATGAGAGTCCAATATTGAAAGAATATTAAGAGATGATATGATCACATACCTTCCACAGTAATAAAATAGTGATTAGATGGGTTCTAAGTATGAAGAGACAATGATAAAGAAGTGATGGGTGATAGACTAAATTCTTTGATAAGGTTGTGTATGTCGATAATACTTAGTCAAAGGGGATGATAATGAAGATATGGAAGGATGGATGACCACTAGGATTTGGTTTATAGATTAAATACAATATCCAAGGATGATGAATGCAAAAAGATGAGATGGATATCAGATGTTGTTTGGGATGGTAATGTGAGTGTTATGGAGTGATTGTGAAAGGCATGAAGATGATGCGATGAGGGGTTTAGGCATAAGATAACACACTATGGACTATTTTTGTTTTTTTTCAAATTTTATGATTTTTTGAATATTTCAATTTTAGAGCTTTTTAGAATATGGATATAAACTATATAAATGGGTTTACTAGAAAAGGGAATACGAAGCCTAGAAACTAAGATTAGGATGAAATGATGGATGGGATGATTAAAAGGAATGTGGGTGATGTGAAAAAGGGGATGAGGGCCAAAGAAGGGAGATTAGGGATGGCCTATTAACCACATCATGAAGGAAACAAGTGTATATTGATCCAAATAATCATTGGATTATATTCCAAGATGATTCCAAAACATTTCTAAATACACCTTCCTCATCATTACAAAGGTCAAGACAAGAAGGAATGAGAGATAAGATGCATGAGATGATGGCAGACGATGGGTAGGAACAATTGATTGAAGGGTGACATAAATGGGTGATTGACAAGAGATGGATGGATTTTTACCCCATGTGTTGAGGTATAATGTAGACAATAGATTATTTTACCATGACATAGAAAAATAGTTTTCATCATGATACTTTCCTAAGGTGTCAGAAAATTGGTTTTCACCATAAGATGAATGAATGTTTTTGGGCATCTCAATTTGTTAGATATGAGCACAAGATGTAAAACTAATAACACAGGATGGGTATTTAGCCAACACCTATTTTGTAGATGTGTAATTTTAGGACCATGGTTTCATTTTTTGATGTATTATGGTCAATATGACCTAGTGTGATTCTTGATTGTGATCCCTCCATATATCTATACTAGGTGTCTTCATTACCCCTATAAGAGATGATGCTACCTAGGTGGGTGATGTGAGGCATGGATTGGATTAGGTTTGGATGTTGATAGGGGAGTAGTGGAATATAATGTATGATATAACTTGATGATATTTTGGGTTTGTGATAAGAAGATGTGATGGGTGATTTGCGATTAGGACTAAAAATTGCATACATTATTGGAGATGTTAGATGTTCTACATCTAATTAGTGGCAATTGATAAATGACTACAAGAGATACAAGATGCTTTGACTTTGTAGCTCATCTATGATTTGATTATTTGATGGATTATCAGCTATGATAATAGTGCTTTTGACATTATTTGGATTAGATTTTGACTACCCCTTGGTGCCTATATTTGGGCTTCACTAGGGTAAGACATTTTTGGATTAGGCCAATGATTTGAATCTTCTTGATTTTGAATAATGGGATAAAAAATGACTTTATTATTATGATTGAATTATATGATAAGGTCTTGGACCTTTATATTTATTACATTATATTTCTCAAGGAAGGTTTTAATGATGTTTGTTCTTATTCATCCTTATAGAGGGAGGTGATTAAATGATCATTTATGGGAAGAAATGGATCTATGATTAATGAAGGTGGTAGAGATGATGTAATGAGTGGTGATGGGAATGAAAATATTCATAAGGGTTCCTAGGAGTCCCAATTTTTACATCATAGAGAATTTCCTCAAGATCAACAAAATGATCACTAGGACAAGTTGTAGTATAGACATCCCAAGTAGGATCATATTCACTGTGACTATCTCCAATAGTCAAAGTGAATCTATTATGACTTCATCATCTTAATTGGTATCTAATAGTATACTTGGTGATGTATTGGAGGTATTTGGATTAGAGGTATCCTTGAAAAGATAGGCATTATCAGCATCTATTGTATTATTGATGAGGGATGAGGAATATGACTTAAATACAAGTGTTGAACATGATCCTAATGTAGATAAGACTTGTGTTGAACATGATGCAATATTAAATGTATAAGATGAAATTATACTAGTATAAGATTAATTTTCCATGATTAACCTCTTAAAATGGGGTTTTTGATATGATAGGAGAGGGGAAGATGATGAAGGGATAATAGATTCAACAAAGATAGGTCCATAAAAGGAATCATGAGGACTAGGTTCATGGGGGAATAAAGACATATTTAATGGGATATTTTTTGAATATGGGAGTGGTTTATTGATCTTGACTTATAAGGGGAAGGTCTTGATCATGATCAAGAATGGAATCTTGTCATTCCTTTACTTTTTCACCTAAGGATATAGACGCATCTAGTTTGTCCTTGATTTTTATGTCACCATGATTTATGAGGTCTTGAACATAATATTGGAAATTTTTACATAAATGGATGGTATTCCCCCAAGTTTGATGATATACAAAATATTAATTATATTTATACCTATATGGCTTAGACTATGTATGATCAAGATATTGTATAGGTGGATAGACCATCATGTTAGTGATGACTAGTTATTAGAAATGGGATTTTAAGGACAAAGAAAGGGGAGTATAAAGACCTAATTCACTATTTTTCTTAGATGTGGAAAGATTGGACTTTAGATTAGATGGTTGGTGATGTGACTGGGTGGATGGACTGGTAGGAATGAGGTGGCCAAGATTGAATTCCCTTTGCAAGTGTAAGAAGGTGTAGATGATGGGTTATGACTAGTGGTGGAGGATTTGAATGAGAATCACATGAGTGAGTTTGGACTCAAGGTGAAATGAGTTGGATGGGATTAATTCCTTTAAAAAGTGGTACACCCATCTTAGACAACACACTATGATCTAATCCTTGTTGGTAAATATGTATTGGTATATGAGAACTAGGTGTAGCTTCATAGTGATGGATGATAGCAGATGGATGATAAAGGGGGATGATGTGGAGGTATACTAGGGATTAGAGATGGTTTGTTTAACAAAGTAGGGTTAAATGACCAAGTTATTATGATAGGTGATGATGATGATGAGATGGATGAAATGTGATTGAGATATTATAGGACTAAGATCAGATTTTAGACTGATAGTAGAATGAGGGCTAGTGATCCATCAACAATGCCTAGTTTTATAATATAGATAAATGATTTGTGGATTTGATGGGTGCCTTCGTTTAAACTAAAAAGACAATGGTTGGATGGGTGATAGTTATGAATAGGTAAGATGACTAGATGATAAAAACTATATTGATAATTGGATGTTAGATTGAAAATGACAAAGTGGTAAGATGTTATCAAGATACTGATTAGGTATGAGATTTGACCAAGTAATGAGTGACAGTGGACTAAAATGATAGGATGATATGAAAGGACAAAAAAATTAGCTTAAACCTTGGAATAATTTAATCAAGATCGAATGGGATAAGATTATGTGATGACTATGATATGATAATAGGACAAGGACGGGTATAGATAGGAGATGATGAAATGATAAAGGGTAATGCAAAGGAGATGGGGATGGTTTGGATGTGGGTGTGACCTAAAAAATCCAACTAGGATAAGATAGGACAATATTAGACTAGATGTGGGATGAGGTGACTAGGCAAATTCAAGGTCAAGATAAAGGATTGATTATAGATAGAGTGGATTAAAGATGAGATGTGGATGACAAGTTGTCAGTAGGATATGCGAGTGGTGGAATATGATTAATGATGGGATAAGATAATGTTTAGATTAGGAGGGAATTGAGATAAGGTGGTGATGGGGGATAATATTAAGACAAGGATGTATAAAAGACAATATGTAAAAGGGGATGATGATAAGAATAAATAAGATGATAAAATGATGAGGCAAGGAATACAAGATTATATGTGCAAAAGACCTAGATAGGTATGTATAGGTTTGGGTAAAAGGTTGACTTGGCTCACAATTAATATGGGTATAGAATGACACACATCTAAATAAGTAGACCAAAAACCTATTATTAGTAAACTCAAGGATGTGTAACCTGACACTCATACTGTCTAATAACTTTATGGATGAGTTTGTATACTAGTGACCCATTATAGAATTGATCAAACCCTCTTAACCCCATCTATACTTAGAAAATTCTTAGGAGTTGATCTTGACTATAGCAATAAAATGCCTATTATAATCAAAAGGTTATATGATAAGCTATATAGGCTCTTTAGGTGCATCCATAATATACATGAAGGTATGATGGGGCCTAAGTTTAGATAAGATATTATCTAATCACGTTGTGTATTGGAGTTCAAAGTCCCCTCACTCTATGGAACCCTTTATGTGGAATTATACTTTAACACCTAATGACAACTCTCACTATATTTATTCTCCATTGGAACATGGAGTTTGGAATAGTGTATAGTGGTGAAATCCACATCACCGAACCCTAAAAATAAAATGAGGGATGATTTATGGGTGGTTTTCGATCCTTTAGGAATCATCATAAGGATGCAAGGAGGAGAGCATACAACACTATAACCCTCGAGTGATAAATAGGCAAGCCAAAAAGATTAATTAATTAATTAAGATTAATATGTAAGGATTTACAAAGAATATACAAGGAATTTAGACAACAAAGTGATGAAAATGATTTTATATTAAAATGATTTTTAAGATGCAAAAATATCTTTGACATGGGGCTTATAAGAAAAAGTTTAGTAGTTTGAATGGTAAAAGAGGCAACCTACAAGACAATGATTAATAGTTTGACTAATTATCTTTAGGCGATACTTATAAGACAAAATGTTAGACCAAAATATGACCTATAAAAGAACATGTTAGCAAGTCAAAATTTACCCTTGCAAGAAACTAAATGTTATCTAATAGGCCTTAATAAAAACACCTTTAAAAATTGTGATTTGAATCTATAAATTCTTTGGGTGAGTGGGCCACGATGTGGGGCTCTAGGGACAATAGCCCCCAATTGGGTCAAGGGGTAGTTTCCCTTGTGAGGTCAAAGGGTAGAGCCCATTATGGGGTTTAGGGGTAGTTCCCCAAGTGCTATGCTTGTCACGGTATAGGGTAGGGTTGAGGGGTGGAGACCCTAATGCCAAAGAAAATTTGGGATTTGTGGGAGGCTCAGAATGACTCAAATTTTTTAAAAAATGACTCTATAAATGTACTAAAAAAGACTAAATTGGAATAAAAAATTAGTGAAAAATCATAAATTTAGACTACAATATCACAACTACCAATGCAATATCACAATTCATAAGTTATTATTTTGAAATAGGCATTTAACCATGATGGGAACCTCTAAAATTATGATTAGCAGTAAAAAATCACAATTGGAAAGGAAAAATCACCATTAGCTAAAATTTGTGATTAGCAGTTTTGTGCTAAATCTAAAAACTTCCAAAAATATGATTTTGGACAAAAACAAATGCTTATACAAGTTAAGAAAAGTTACTCAAATGTCTAAAAATACTTATTTATAGATTAATCAGGATAGTTTTATAATTGATTATGATGTATTAATTATTTTATACAAACGGATATTAAGATGTTTTATCAAAATAATTTGAAAACAAAACGATTATTAATACCAAGTTAGATTTTGTCTTGAGTTTATCCTATATAATTTTACAGGTAAAAAAATTGATTTAAAATGAAAAAATTATAGAAATGATCTAAAATAACAAAATTTCTAATATAGATGCAATGTCGCTATTCACAAGTTAATGTCATGATTTCATGAGTTACAGTTTTACAGAATATAGGAAAAAGGTAAAGGGATGTGTTTTGTCTTGACTTCGAATGACCTCCTTGCCTTGGCTTCTCTCTTTTTTACCCTATCAATTATTCACACAATAGATCATATAGGTATAACAACCCTTTATAGAATACGGTTATATACAAATATGTTTTAAAATCAAGAATATAAAGACAAGGTGTTATTTGATGGATCATGTGATGATGAGTCCCATAAAAAATAGAAAGTGTTAGAATAAAACCTAAAAGTTAGAGGGTAATATATAACTATTATTGTTTTTATTAAAAATTACAATATTGTGACTCTCATTGCAATATCACACTTCTCATGTCAAAACCCCATGTCTAAGATTAACAATGCTGTGGCTTAAGGTTTGTTTCCTAGACTCTTTCCCAATGTCATTTTAAAGTCTTATATCTTACACACAGAGGATAAACACCTTGATTCTCAACACAAAAATACACAAAATGAACACCTAAGGGTTAAATAAAATGATGATGAATAGCTAAAATAAGTGATGTTATATTTACCCTAGAGATATACAAAACCATGTTTAATAATGTAAAACCATAATTTTTAGGGAAGTATCACTACTCTCAAAGTATTGGTTTTACTTAGAGATGAAAACCTGCTAAAGTAAGACTATTAGAAGCTAGACAAGATCGTGACTAGATATGAAAAATTGCTATTTATAGTGCAATGTCATTACTTTCGAAGTAGGGATATTGCACAACAAGGATAACCTACCAAATGGAAACTATTAGCAACTAGAATTGGTGGTTAGTGTAAAATATCAATTCTCATAGCAAAATCATGACTAAAAATTTGTGAATACTAGTGTAAAACACTAATTTCCACCTATGCATGTAAATTTTCATAAACTTTGGCTCTTGTTCTTATCCAATCAGACCTACAAGCTACCCAAAATACTTCTAACAAGCAAAACTATTAAATTTGGAGTAATCAACCATTGTGGTCACCATAATGTAGTATAATTTTTCAGTATAATGGATTTAAGATCATGCAACTAATCCAAATCTACTCAAAACATCAAATTACCTAAGTAAGACAATATAATCAAATGCAACTAGATAAATGAACAATTCAAACTAGCATTCTTATCCTAAAGCTAAGTCATCCAAACCAATACTAAATGAATAAAAAACAAGAAGATTGAGAATGAGATTAACTTAGACTCAAAAATTTGACATTATGTTGGCATGGTCATGGATTGTGGATGTTGGATGCAAGGATTGGATTGGCATGGAGATGTCATGAACTTGATGGATGGTTTCCATGGAGGATTAATCTTCATTATATAGAATATGGAGGGAAGGATCAATGGTTGATATTCAAAGTTTGTTTGTTGAGATTTAAGGTGGAGGATTATCTAATGAATTTTAAATTCCTTGGAAGTCTCTAGATTTAGAGGCTTCTAAATAAGAAGGGTGAGAATAGATATGGTTCTATATTGGAGTATCTTATAATCCTCTCAGGAGATAAATAATATTAGGTAGGGGATTATATAGGATTAGGTGGGTGATTAGGGAATATGAGTGTATGAGATCCTAGGAATAGTCTATTAGGTGCGCCATGGGAATTTAAAATTTCCTAAATAATAGACAATTGGGGATTAACATAAGATAAAAGATGATTAGGGTAATTAATTAAGAAGTGGGATAAGACTATGGTTGGTGAATTAGGAAATACTAATGGGGGATATGAGATAAATGATTAGAAGGGGGTGATTTTAGGAAAGGATTAGATAAGATTAATTATATAAGTGGAATTAGTGTTGACTACTAGTGATATTAGTGATGTTAAATGAAGTGAGCAAATTTAGATGCATACACTATTTTGATAAACCACTAAAATATTTTTTTGACTCTTAGGCTATGAAAACACATGATTTAGAAGAACATTGGGCTAATTTTTAGGCATATGATTCAAAGGAATTATATTATATAATATATTTGGATTTGAATACATATCCCCTAGGATTGGGTTCATCAATTGAGTATTCTACATGAGTACTTGGTTGATCATGGGAACTTGATTATATGCACCTAGTTGTTGTAATGAGCATAAAAGACTAAGACCATATCCTTGAGGGACCATATGTTGTTTAATATTGAATAATTCATTATTGGCCAATGACAAATATTTAAGAGCTACTAGGGTTCTCTTAAGAAACATAGAAGTCATTAGGCCTAAATCTCTTAAATACATCTCTATAGAAGCAAGTTCTATTGGCATATATGGATCTTTAAATCTCTAATATATCTTATATAAATGAGTATTAAAAATAATCATGAATTGTTAGGTTCTCTATGGGTGGCTGAAAATTAAGGGTATGATATTGTAGGTTCTATTGGTATTATAAAATGGTTAATAACCAGTCTCTAGATTAGCATATTAAGTAATGGATCCATATTATAAATCAAGGAACCAACCATAAGCTGACCCATATGAGGTAAGGGGAATAATCTCTAGGCCATATATTCATGTTAGACCTAAGTTTATATAAAGGCTCTTTAAAGGTCTAGATATGTTCCTCTGGGAATCTGACCCTGCTATGAACATACATTAGAAAATAATTTTCTAGGTTTTTAGGGATGTCATGAGAAAATCTTAGAATGTTCAAAGGATAACTACTGCCTCCTAACAAAGCATTATTGACCATTTTTAAGATTTGAGAGATAATGGAAGAGTCAAGGAAAAGAATACTAATAGTAGGAAAGGTACTGGTTAAACATATTTGTCTATTTTTAGACTTTCATTCATTAGTTCTAGTTTTTATATGTCTTGAGAGGTGAAATAGCTCAAAGTCAACCTCCATGGACTTTGACCTAATAAAAATTATTACATTTTAAAATTTTATAAACTTAAAACGTTCTTATTTAAGAAAAGATTTAAAAATTTCAAACATAATCAAGCATGAATATTAAATAACATTCTAATCAGCCCACATTCTAGTAGCAATCTATCAACATGTAGTTTAGGCACCCTAACTTTAGATAGAAAGGGAGGATCAATGAGTGAGGATGCCCCTCCACCTATATTGAAAGTAAGGGTTGATAGTAACTTCCCCAAAGTCTATGTATACTAGGTAATGGGGAATTAGATACCTCATTTGGTTGATTGATGTTGTTCCATATAAGGGACCTATTTAGAATGCACTTCAATATTTATGAAAGAAACTTAGACTAGTAAGGAATCAACTCATTCAAATTTATCAATGAAATCCTCGATATTAAAAATCACCTTTAATCTACTAGATTCAATAATAAATTAAATAAGACAAGAAAATTTCATGCAATACAGATGAAACTTTAAAGCACTGATTGCAGTTTGACTATTCTAAAATTAAGATAACAATTTATTAAAAATATATCAAAAGATAAATGGGTAGAGAGAGAAAAATGAGCCTATATTGCACTATAGATAAATATGATTCATTTTACTCGATATTTGACCAGTATTCACATGGTTGTGAGTAAATATGGTGATAAATTATGAGGAAAACTAGACTATAACTAAAAAAGAACAAAACCATCATATACATGTGCATGAAATTTATATTAACTTCATAACCTTTCAAAACAACATTTGCAGATCACCCTTCTTACTATAAATAACAAAAAATATGTCTCAAAAAAACATCACTCAAAAAAATAAAAACTATCTAATAGAAAGAAAGAAATGCAAGAAATGAAAGGGTTTGTATTTTATACTCTAGCCTCTAATTCTAAATGAACTAGCCCCTCTTACAAAAAATAAATTATCTTATATAGACATTCATCATATGGAATCACAAACTTCATACAAAAAAGGGTGGTTATGATAGTTCAATGAGGTGGGCATACCTGAAGGTAACTCAAGTTCTACTAAAACCATGATCAAATTTTTAGGAGCCACATCGATTGAATCCCACTTGAATCCTATGTAGTGTAATGTCACTAAGATTTTCCTAGGATTGCCATTTGGCCACGTCTTATGTAGTTAGAGGCCATGCCTCATTTAAGGAAGAATATATCTTGTGTGGATCTTTATTTTATTACAATATGCATGTGACTAATTGGTCAATACCACCATTTGATTACCTTGAATTCAATAGTCCATGATCATTATGCTGCCAAGATATAAGCCACTACTTGATCACATATATCCAATTGGACCCATAATCCAATTTTTGGACATTGGTGGTCTTAATAGGTTAGAATGATAGTCAAATCCATGTTTGAACTACTATCATGGAGGTCTAAGAATCATCCTTGGGATTTTTACACCATGTGGTCATTTCACACTACTCATGGATGCCAACTTTTTTTGCATACATCAAAGTTGTGCTAAATAATTGGTCCTTCACTCATCTACTACTTGGATGTATGAGACCATACTCTTTGACTATTCTCTATCACTGATGATAGGAGACTTTACCACATGTCATGATCTCACTCATCAAAGATATCTCTAAGATTGAATCAATGCCTAAGATGATATGACTAACACAAGGCTCTGATATATTGATATGTGGCATAATATCATATATATATATATGGCTTTTTTATGTTTTCAATCTATACATATTAATTTGGGGCTTTAATAAGGTGTGACACCACCATGTGGAATCATCATATTCACTCACTCAATCTCTTGCATGTCCTTACTACCCGACCATCTTGGGGCTAACATGAAGTAGGATTTTACCACATGGCATCATCTTATTCACCCAAAAGTCCTTAGGCAGGCTCAATGTTTAAAGTTACCCATGAAATTAAATGGTTGATATCATACCAGTTGGAAGCATCTTGATTATCTAGAAACCCATGGTCATTGGCTCGATGATTTAGAAGCATGAATGAAGCAATACGTGGGATCATGACATGGTCATCATCCTATTCACTTGGGTGCTCATAGATGTCTATAAATTGAGTAAGTATGAAATTTTTTTAAGGAAGTGAATGAGTGATAAGTGGTAGATTATTTCCCATCTAGGGCTTGTGGGAAAATAAATGACCAATGGCCTGAAAAAAAAGTAGCCATTAGTTTTTTAATTCAAACTTTTATGAAAATAACTAAGTTAAAAGATAAATGAAAGAAAATTTTGCATAGCTATAAGAAAAGTGACTAAGTCTAAAAGTGAGAAAATATAAACACTTAGCCACTTTCATTAGAATGGAAGAAGAAATGGAATAAATGGAGATGAAAATACTAAATAAAATAGTCCCATCTACTCAATAAAAATCCAATTCATCCAATATAAATGAAATGTCTAAGTATAAAAAATGGATTGATACAAACTCTTAGTCTATTTAGCTCAAACTGAAGCAAAATTGGACCAAATTCATTAGGAAAATAATGAAAACTTTTGTGAAATTAAGAAAAGTTGTATAATTCTAATGTAAAATGTTATGGAAGAGAAAATTTAATGTGTTACAAAACATGTTTTTGGGTAGACCAAGAATTATTATATTTAAGAAAATCCAATTAATTATATCAATAATTCCTACATGTAATCTTCTCAAACCAAGTATATATGATGAAAATTTGTGTTTTAGACTTGGTAAAAATAGTAAAGTAAGACTAAAATTGAGTTTGCATCATCTCAAGGACTCTTTCAGGTTAGACAATGATTCAAACAAGCTAAAGCCACCAATTTAATTAAAATAAAATACCAGACCCCAAAGTAAAAAGAGGTTCCATGATTTCATGATGAAATTAGGGTGTATAGTATAAGAAACAACATATTTTATTTCATAGAGTTTATGTATCTAAGGGAATCCTAATAATGTGTTAAAGAAACATGTGCTTGGTAAGAATAGAAATGGAGTTCCTACTATTACTCAACCAACTTAGAGAGGCTCACTATATGATCAAGAGTATTTTGCGTATGTCCTTCAAATGTTTAATCTATTATTGACGTGACTTTCAAATATTGATCCATGTATCCAATAATGTGAAGGAGTTTCATTTCACATGTATTTTACCTTGACCCATTATGAATAATGACACTGGATAGTGGTTATTTGTTCATGTAAAATCAGATAAAAAGTGCATGTTTATCTAAGTCATCATTATCAATTTAAATATAATCAAAGATGACAATAAGATGTTTTGTGGATGTGCATTTAAATATACTAATAATTACATATATGGGATGTACACATGTCTAGTGATGAGGATACACATTGTATGTATGATGTATGTGAATTGTTTATATTTTTAGTGGACCCATGGTTTAGGATATGATTATTGAATATTTTTTATCTTTACAATGCCATTTTTTTGTGGTCCATATTAATCCATGGATGTACATATTTAAATAGTATTATCATGGATATGATCTTGTATCTCATGCCTTATACTAAAAAAAATATTCATGAAATGTCTGATACATATATAAAAGTCAGAACATGCATTATTGTGAAAACACTTATGTTGAGGCTTAGTCATACTAATCTCAAATGGTAGATTTAGAGATATGAGATTATAATCAGTTAATTTTTATAATCAGACATGTGGGGGCATTGGCAACCTTTAAAATTACCTCCTTGGTGTGGCTATCAATTCAAGTTTGTCTGTTCATTGTGATATTTCATTAACTATTAATTTTTATTCATTCCTACTTTCATAAGATTTGACCTTGTAGTGTCTTTGCAATCAAACTTGATATTTGGAGTATGAAAATTTAATAAATAATTTAGAATATTTAATGCTATGAGATTGACTTATCTTTATTTGATTATATGACATATCTTTCCAAAATATTTTAATTTATCAAACATGATTGAATCATGGAGTGGTGCTAGTAAACTTTGGGTCAGGATGTATCATAATTAATTTTATGCCATATAGTTTTTAGCCTTAGAGATAATAATTTTTTTATTGAAGAACATATTTTCTAATTGTATCATTTGACCCTTCATTGATTTTCACAATTTTGTGCATAGGATAAATTTTCAAAAATATTGATAGAAAATGTGCTAAAAATTGATATTCTAAAGGATTGAATGTACTAATTGATTGAAGTGGAAGATCATAAAACCATCATAGAGAATAATCTTTGAGGATTCTTGGAAATATTATTGTTAGTAATTTGATTTTGTAATCATATTCCAAGCATGATACATAGAGTAATCAAACATGTTGCTTATGATCACCTTTACCCACAAATAATGGAAGCTTAGGAGTTATGAAACATGTTGGAAACAAGTATGAGGATATCTAAAGTACCAAAGGATTATAAATAAATGTTTTAAAATATATTTAATGATATTTTATAGAGGATCCTTACTTTAATTATAATAATTTAACATGTAAGGGTATAAAACTTTTCTCGGGAGAGTATGCATTAGGTGAAGTTGGTAGTGGACATTATGTAGTAATCAAGGGAGGTGTGTAGAATGCTTGTGTAGAAATAAGCATATGAATATATTATAAACCAAGTGATTCCATACACCTAGGGATGATGTTAGATATGTAATTGTAGTTGTTGATGTAGGAATAGAAGTACCTATCACATTTGAAGTAGAAGCTTGGGTCAATTCATTTTATTTTTTGTAATATATAACAATGCATCTATCTTATGTGGGTTGGAATTAATATATTCAATGTATTATATTCCATTAACTTTATCTACTTTATAAAATTTTATAGTCATTATAAGACCATAGATAGGGTTTGTCATACATTTTATAGCATTTTAAATGTATAACAACTCTAGTTCCCAAGTTATGTTATATTTTAGAAATGTTTTTCTTAATGTTACTTGTATTCTAGGAGAATTATTTTAGCAAAGTGATTTGAATAGGTCTTGGGATTGTAGGTTATGCATTTCATCCTTTTTGTGTTATTTAAATTTGATTCATGCCAATATATTGAAAGTCAAAGTAATACCTTGGAAAGTAAGATAGAATCTAATACCGAATTAGAAATTATGTAATCAAAATGCATTCATTATTATTAAAATTTTAAACTTTAAAATTTTACATCAAGGATTAATGGTGTAACTAGTCAAGGAGTGTTTTCTTTGCAGGATCTTATATATAATAATCCTAGTTATAAATGGTGAACATAACTTAAATGGAATTAACTATAGAGGAGTGAACCATGTCATAGATATACTATCCCATACCTAGGGTACATTGAAATTAATTTCTTAATACTAATTGGTATTTAGTGCACTACAAGAACAAACCATCGAAGGCTTCTTATGGCTAAATAAAAAACTAGATATTTCTAATATACGGTGAGGTACATGGAAAGTAGAATACATATATAGTTATGTCTCAATACTCATCACATAATGGCTTAGGTAAAAATGAAGACTATTTACCCAAAAAGATAGCTCCTATGAGTTCTTAAATTATTGTAACATAATTTATAGGAAAGAAAGACAGAAAATAAAATTTAAAATTAGAAAAAAAATATTTTAATGCAAGGAAAAGAAATGATTGTGAATACTTGAGGTAAAATATAAAATTTATTTAGTGTCTAGAAATAAGAAAATTCAAATGAAATCCTAGAAAAAAATTAATAAAGAAAGCAATGATTGAAAGAAATCTATGGGTTCATCAATATGTTTTAATTTATTTTTGTATAATTATATGTGTAAAAATAGATATATAACAAAATTATAAATATGTACAATAATCAATAATTCTAAGTTTAGAAAATGATAAATATGAAAAATTACTATTTTTCAAAAATAGTTAGAAGAAAAAAATTAGATCTATCCTAGTTGAATGTGATCAATGAATACTAGGAAAATACATAAGGAATAAGAATCATGATGATGGTTTATCAAAAACAAAATATTAGGGTATTCTTATACACAACCATTATGAGTTCATAATATCATAGGTCACTCGAGTTTGTTGACTATGGACTTTTCCTGGTTGACCATGATGAAATTTTGGCTATTATGCCTTCTAACCTATGTGTCTTGAGTGGGATGAGATGTTGTAATTTAGGTTGTGCAATTCAAATTTTCTATTATTTTTATTTTAAAACCTTAATGAAAATTTGAAATCTTATAGACCTATATAAAAGAGGTGAGTGTAATGGGTTGAGCTTATCTAAATCACCCCTTTGATGATTA
Organism: Torreya grandis; assembly: GCA_037957365.1. Classification (NCBI taxonomy): domain Eukaryota; kingdom Viridiplantae; phylum Streptophyta; class Pinopsida; order Cupressales; family Taxaceae; genus Torreya; species Torreya grandis. The sequence continues at coordinate 224,676 of JARHVA010005377.1, read as the reverse complement.
ATTGTTGCATATATATACAATATTATAAGGATGGAAATCAAACCCATGTAGTTCTCCTACTAAGAGTGACTGTGCGATAATGTTCCTTGACTATGTGTATGAAATTGAAATATTTATTTAGTGCTTGAAAATTATGATCTTAAATTGCTTTAGAATGATCTTAACTTAGATTATGGTTACTCCTTTTTAGTGATCTTCAATTTAGAAAATGTATGGGAATTGTTATCAACGTGAAATAGTGTGTAAGATTGAAACAAGTGAATACCAAATGGGGATAATGAATGATTTTTTATGTATATTTATAGGCAAACCTTTGGGTAATTTCCTTCGTCTGACTTTATTAAATGTACACAAAGACAAAAAATAATGATTTAAATTTTTGAAACTAGCCATTATTTGACACATGATGAAATAACATTCCTTTTTGCCTAAGGTGGACTTACCCCAAAATATCATGGACACCTGTCTTAATTTAGATAAAATCTACGGTGATTTAAATTATTTTGAACATTTAAATTTGAAATTTATGTGTAGTAGTAATATAAAATAAATTTTTAATCTCACATATGGATAAAAGGCTTAGAGGAATGATGAGTATGATTCAGCTATTCAAGGGAAAGTCATGTGGTTAAGGATGTGTCAATAATTATCTTTGTCAAGTGCATGTGACTAGATGTGTCCAAAATAATAAGTTACTAAATATTTCTAGTTACAATCATATTTTTAAATAATTGTAAAATTTATGAAATGTAATTTATTCCAAAATTTCATACTATTAGTGTCATGTCAATCCAAAAATAGATAAATCATAAATAAATCTCTTTGAATTATTTTTGGCTCTTCTTAGGGTTTATGTAAAAATATCTTGTGCATTTGACATATTAAAACCTTGAAATATTTTTTGGTTTTGATCTGGTTTGTTGGTTGTTTTTAATGCAATATTTTTCATTTATTGAGGATGGTAGTCTAGATTTAATGTAGTTTTGGGTAGTTTTCAAACATTTTTGGGGGTTCAAAATGCCTTGTAATTTTTCAAACTTGACATGTTGAGACTAGAGTTTGGGTTTGTATCATCAATGCATTTATTTTTCTCATAATGTTTTTATAGGTTTGCAAGGTTACAATAATGTTCTTGTCAAAGCCTATTTTTAATTACAATGGATTTCTTGGACAAACATGTGCAAAATTTTCCATAAGGGTTAAAAAAATATCAACGTAATTTATATCCTTTTAATAACATATAATTCTCTCTCTCTCTCTCTCTCTCTCTCTCTCTCTCTCTCTCTCTCTCTCTCTCTCTCTCTCTCTCTCTCTCTCTCTCTCTCTCTCTCTCTACACACACACACACACACACACACACACACACACACACACACACACACACACACACACACACACACACACACACACACACACACACACACACACACACACACACACACACACACACACACACACACACCACACACGCGCACACACACCACACGCACACACACACACACACACCACACATGCACACACACACCACACACGCACACATACACACACACGTGCACGCACATGCGCGCGCGCGCACACACGCACGCACGCACACACACACACACACACACACACACACACACACACACACACACACACACACACACACACACACACACACACACACACACACACACACACACACACACATTCTTGTTAATAAAACTTATGTACAAGTTTACAAGATCATGATTTTAGTTTTCATCTAAGCCTTATTTTATAATTCTCATCTAAAATATCAAATTTAGCCTATAGTACAAATACGTTCATATTATTGAAAATATTCTACAAGTTTGCAAGGTGACCATTTGTTTTGTGTATAAATCTTAATTTATAATTCTCATTAAAAAACAAAAAATTATCTTATTGTGCCTACTATTAGTTTGGATAAATAACACAATAAATGAACATTTACACCTTTTCAAATATATCAAGAACATAAATATCAATATAGAAAACATAGTATCATGTAGGGTTATTCTAGAGTTAACCATGTAATATGTTAATTACATTGTTAACTTAAAAATAACCATACAAATTAATATCCTATGAAAAAACTAATCTAAAAGCCAAAAATATTATCTACATAACACCTACCTTTCTCATTGATTAAATTTTTCCTTGAACTCTCACTCTGTATTGCATGAGTCCTTTTATAACTTTATAGTCTTAACTTGGGTTTCAAGGGTTTCAAAATTTTCAAAAGTGAATAATTTTGAATGTCTTTTGTTTATCACCATATTTAAAATACTACACATGTTTGTTTTTCAATCATTTTTAAATTAAAAACAAAATAAATACAAGAATTTTTTTAATACATAGCTATAAAGTGACATGGGGATACATGTCTTGATACATGGATGAAGAAATAATTCAAATTAGGGAACATGAATTAATTAATAAAATTACCAATAAATTGCATATAAATATTTCTATCAAAGAATAAAAATAAAATTCACATTTTTTTAATAAGATTTATTTTTTTATCAAATTATTTGTAAACATGATCCAAAAAAATTAGGAGACATTCAAAATTAAATAATCAGTCAAAAAATAATTTTAAATTTTTTATTTTTAAATTAACATAAAGATAATTTTATCTTTTCTTTTATCTTTATAGGTGAAAAAAAAAACATAATAGAATTGAAAATAAAATTTAATGCCACACCTTCAATTTAGCTCTTTGCATCAAGTACCTCTTCCCCTAAAAGAGGACCCACCAACTATGTTTCATCAATCTATAACCTCATGGAACAAAAAAAAATCAAAGTGCACTCAATATCCCTATAACTACACACATCATATCTAGTTATGCATAATTAAATAATTAGGTTAGAAATAGTCCATGGAAACATGCCTGAAATAAGCATGAATTCATATAGTGCAATGATTTCCATATGCACCTAGAATTAAGAAGTAAAATTTATAGTCTTAATAATGACACAACATAACTTTAACCTTAGATCATGCTTGTTAAACACATTTTTTCCAATCACCAGTATTATCCTATTTATATAACCATGTATAATGCAACATGATGTTTAAATTATATGGTTATTATATGTATATCTAACCATAAACCTCGTTAACAAACACATAAAACCAATGATACCTACCAAAATGATCCTTCCATTATGTGCATAATTGACAATAATTTTTTAAGTTGGAAGATGAATACAATCACATTTCCCTACTGTTGACATGTAGTATGCTTCAAAGTGATAGTGTAACATGGTGATAATGATTTTTGGTGGGGCTTAATTGGCCCACCAGTGGCTAGGTGGAAGATACAAAAGGTTTTCACATCATTAAATTGAACCAATGACATGGGTAACTTTTCCCATGATGTTGTGTCCATTCTTAAAAAATATTTTAATGCATTGGATGCCATTAAACTTTTATTACCATTTGAAACATGGCCTGACCACCACAATTATATATATAACTATAAACATACTTTTTTCTTATTTTTTATTTTATTTTTAATTATGGTTGCATGCTTAATCTCTCATTTATGCATATCTTGCTATCAAAACTATATGTCATTTTAAACCCACAACCTATATTAACATAAGCAATAAGAATATACAAAACCTCTATATCAATAAAAAAATGACATTAAAGACTATCTAAAATCCATTTTTTAAAATATTAATTCACATCTTAAAAAATCAAAATAATGCATTACCAAAGGGCAATGAATAAACTAATGAAATATTAACTAACCTAATAATGCATATATTACCTCTATGTGCATTGATCTATAAAAAAATACCTTTGTGGTCACACTGAGTAGTAAAAATGAATGTTTTATTATGTAAAAATAATTAAAAATAATATATTTTCCACACCATATTTACTACATAAAAAATAAAACCCATTTCAAGATTTATGCCTCTCACAATTACAAACAAAATCTTTCCACCAAAAGGATAGGGACAATCATCCACATATATTTTCTTCCAAAAAATTGAACAAAAGAAAATGATATTAGTGGCAACCCAACAACCTAATATTAAATATATCCTAATAAGAGTCATAAAATTTCAAATAATTTTTAAATCCCAAGAAGAGTAATAAATAGATAAAAAAAAATTATATTAAAAATTATAGTGGAGATTGATTAAGGATTCTTGATAGTTTCTCATGCCCTTTTTCCACAATGACTAAGAAAACTACACACACATATTTTATTCGATAATATTTATTAATAAAATTCTGTTGAAAATGACTACATGCCCATACTATTGGATATCCGATCGAGTTATCAAAAATAACCCTTTTCAATCTTTACTATCATTTTAAATATCCAGGAATATTGCATTACCAATGGAAAAAAAATGAAATCATTAGTAAAAATATTTCAAAAAAAACTTTTATTTGTCCAACTAAATAAGAAAAGTAATAATTTTCTATGCAAAAAGATTCATTAGTTAAATGTATTCACCTATCAATCTTATATATCTCCCACCTAGTCAACGACTGATAGAAAAAACTATCTATAACCCCTTTTAAATCCTGACTATCATCTTAAAGAATAAAAAGATATTTAAAAGTTTATGGATCTCACCTTTATTAAAAACATTTATACCTTAATGATAGATAGCTATACACAAATATTTTCCTCCCCAAACCTTATAAAAAAATATGGCCTCACAATGACTACAAGCCTAGACTCTAGCCTATACACATCAACCTATCAAAACGACAAGATGTCTAAAGACCATAAAAACATTAAAAACCTATCTAGAAAATCCTTTTTAATTTACATTATCATCTTAAAGAAAAAAAAATACATTACCAGTGACCAACACATATATTAAATAACCAAAAATTAATTAATCTCTCCATTAGAATGTGAGAGATAATTATAGACAATTTTTTTCCATTGCAAACCTTATAACATAAAAATTATTTGACAATAACTACATTAGAAAATTCTAGCCTTCACATGTCATGTTTTAAAAAATGCATGACATTTGAAACACACACAAAAACCCCTTTTCAATATCTATTGTCATCTCAAGGAATTGAAAATACTACATTACTAATGGTTAACAAATAAAATCATAACCAAAAATTACTCTGAGGTTTATGAATCTATCTATTTCAAATCACCGCAAACAACCATCCACAGAAATGTTCCACCATAAACACTATTGTAATTTTTTTTATTAACAATCTTAGTAACTAAATTTACACAAAATAATATTCTTGGTAAATCCACACAAAAAAACTAATTCAATTATAACTAAGCTCACAATGGTTGCATGGCTAAACCATGGTCCATGCACATGGATCTAAAAAAAATCCCTTCAGTATCACACTAAATAAATAATAGGTTTTGATTTCTAGCATAATGAAAAAGATGAATATACATATATATTTTCCCTAGAAACTTGAAAAAAGGACCTAAAATTATGTACATGCCCAAAATCTAGTCTATGCATGTCAAGATATTTAAAATAGAAGACACTTCAAATAAACAACAACACCATGGGAAATTTAAGGGTTAAGACCATCACTATGAAATATGGGGTTTTGTAGGTGATTAAAATAGAGCTAGACTCACTTAAGATATTGGCACTAGAACTGAATGGAGTTAACAAAATAAGGGACCTAAAGGATGTGGCCAATGCAAATGGGAGGCAAATTAGGTGTTTAAATCCCCAACTCTTGAAAAGGCTACAGGTCTTATGCCATAGTTATCATAGATAAAGATAATTTCAAGGTTTAAGAGTAGACATTTAAAGGAGAAGAGTCTGGATGACATTGCTTTATAAAAGGGTGTTGAGGATTTGGAGGAACTTGATCAAGTCATCCCTAAGGTAGCCGAACATGTTGATAGTATGACCAAAAATAAATTACATGCCATAGAGAGGACATTTATAGAAGTGGCATCTAATAAGGTTTACAAGCCATTGGAACCAACCAAGAGAAGCATCTTTATTTGTCTTGAGGAGAAATCTCTTGAAGATGTGGTAAAAAATGGAAAATGGGTTCCTGATAAAGATATTTTATGAAAATTTAATTAGATTTATCCAAGCCTTCTAGTGCTCCATAAATGGATTTTGGAAAACTGGCATCCCTTCAAGAAAGATACCTTAGATATATACACTAATGCTAGAGGATTATTCATAGCAATTTTTAACTTACTTGAAGATTGAAACATGATCATGCAAGAATAGATCTGATATATGGATCAACATCTCCTCTTGATGAAGTCATGGTTTCCTTCTTTCAAAGCTTTAACTAAATATTTCAATATTAGGACAGTTTGGGTGCATCTTCCTTACTTGCCTCTTCAATTTTGGTCTAAATACACATTATCAGCTATAGGCATGGATTTGAAAAAATTATTGGTTGTGGAAGAATATATAATAAATTATTTTCACACCACCTATGCTCGAATCCTAATTTTTATAGATGTTTTGGAGCTCCCCAGTTTTATTAATTTGAAGGTATTACTTGAATATGAAGGATTACCATTTAGATTTAGAAAATTCTTTTCTATAGGGCATTTTGCAAGTTCATATCAAACATCTGGAATGAAGAAAAGAACATCTTGGTATAAGGATGCACTTCTTGACCATCTCATGGTATTTGCTTCTGAAAATGAAAATGAGGGCATTCTAAGAGAAGAAGAAAGTAAATATGAAGAATTGGTTCCAAGTATTTTTGGTGTCTCTATGAATGAAAATAGTAAGTTTATAGCCACAATAAATAAAGACCTATAGAGGGAAGATTTAGGTGCTAAAAATTGTTCTTCCCTGGAGTCAAAAGAAGGATTCTTGGCTAGGGATTCTCTGAAAAATAACAAACCAATAGATAATTTTGGAGTTTCTATCCCCATCATATTAACTTTGGGGGAAGGAAAAGAATAGACATTAGTAACATAAATAAAGGTAGAGGTAAGGAGAAATTGGAACCTCTGAACATGATCCTCAGATCTTGAAAATAAAATAGTTTACAAAAGGTCATAGATTATTTATTTTGTGTTCCTCATAAGGATGTATCATAGTCATAGCATATCTGTAACTAGTTTTATTTTCTGTTGGAAGAGGAGCTCCAATGGGCTATTATTGTTTTGTAATTTTCCTCATTATATAATGGTGGAACCCTTTCAGAACTTGACCT
>JARHVA010005377.1:165000-212500 GCA_037957365.1 Torreya grandis | reverse complement strand
TTAATAGGCTTTTAGATATTAAAAATCTTAGTCATAAATTTTGAACATGACCCAACAGGAGATAACTACAAAGGAGTACACCATCCCATAATTACACTATCCCATCTCTAGGGTATATTAAGATTAACTTCCTGGTGCAAACTGCTTATTGGTGTACTACAAGAAGAAATAGTCAAAGGATTCCTATCGCTAAAAAATAAAATATTTCATATTTATAATATATCATGAGGTACGTAATCCATATATATTTATTTCTAATGGATTTATTATTAGATCATTACACATCACATAATGATTCAGGTAAAATTGAAGGTCATTTTGCCCAAAATGACAGCTCCTATGAGTTTTAAAACTATTAGAACACAATTTATAGGAAACAAAAAAACAAAAAGTAGATAAAAATATACATTTTAATGTATGTAAAAATAGAAATGTGAAGCCTCAAGGTAAAATATAAAATTTATTTAGTGTCTATAAATAATAAAAATCAACTGAAACCCTATAATAAAAATCAATAAATAAAGCAATGCTTGGAAGAAATGTATGGGTTCACCAATATTATTTAATTTAATTTTGATTTTTTTTTGGTATAATAAAATGTTTAAAATAGATATATAATACAATTTTAAATATTTAAAATAATCAACAATAATAATTTTAAAAAATGATAAATATGAAAAATTACTATTTTCAGAAAACACGTAGAAGAAAATAACCTAGCTCAAATGAATATTTTTGTTGACTAATTTATATGTCTTACATGAGTGGAAATAAGTAATATAGGTCATTATGCATACTCAAGATCAATAAAAAAGTTTGAAACTCATTGTGGATAACTTTGTTGTATATGGATGGTAGCGTAGGTCATTCATGAAGTTGATGATGGACTTGTCCTAGTTGAATGTGATTAGTGACTAACAGGAAAATACATAAGGAATAAGAATGATGATGATGATGATGATGATGATGATGATGATGATGATGATGATGATGATGATGATGATGATGATGATGATGATGATGATGATGATGATGATGAGGATGACGATGACGATGACGATGACGATGACGATGACGATGACGATGATGATGATGATGATGATGATGATGATGATGATGATGATGATGATGATGATGATGATGATGGTATATTAGAAAAAAATTGTTAGAGTATTCTTAGACATGACCATTTTGAGTTCAAAATATCCTAGGTCACTTGAGTTTGTCGAATATGGGCTTGTCTTAGTTAATTGTGATAAAAAATTGACTATTTTTCCTTTTGACCCATGTGTATTGAGTGGGATGAGATGTTATAATTTAGGTTTTTTAATTCAATTTTTATCTTTTTTTTCATTTAAAATATTAATGAAAATTTGAAATCTTATAAAAGTGTAAAAAAATATGCAACTGTAATGGGTTGAGATTATGTAAATCACCCCTTTGATGATTTATTATTTACTACATATGCATTACTAAAATGATTGAAATCAAGACTATGTAGTTTTCCCAGCAAAAGTAATTATGCAATTATGTTCCTTGCCTATGTTATGCAATTAAATTATTTATTTGGTGCTTGAAAATGATAGCTCTTGAATTGCTTTAGAATTATCTTGAATTGGATTATGATTTCTCCTTATTAATGATATTCAATTTAGAAAAAATATGGGAATTTTATCAATGTCCTAGAAAAATTGAATATCATTTGGGGATAATGAATGATTTTCTAAGTATATTTATAGGAAAACCTTTTGATAATTTCCTTTAGATGACATTATGAAATGTGTAAGAAGACACAAAATAATGATTTAAAATTTTTAAACTAGCCATTATTTGATACAAGATTCAACAACACTCCTTTTTTACTAAGGTGGTCTTATCCCAAAATATCAAGTAAACTTGTCCTAAGTTATATATAGTCTAAGGTGATTTAAAGTAACTTATACATTTGAATTTGAAATTTATGTGTATTATTAATAGAAAACAAAGGTTTAATCCCACATTTGGATAAAAGGATTAGAGGGATGATCAATACAATTCATCTATTCGAGGGAAAATCATGTGGTTAAGGATATGTTAATAATTATCATTTTCAATTACATGTGACTAGATGTGTCTAAAATAACAAGTTACTAAACTTTTCTAGTTACATTCATATTATTTTTAATAATTATTCAATTTATGCAATCTAATTTATTCTAAAATGTTATGCTATTAGTGTCACTTGAAACCCAAAATAGATAAATCATAAATGAATCTCTTTGAATTATTTTTGTTTTTTTTTAGGGTTTATGCAAAAATATGTTGTGCATTTGAAACATTAAAACCTTGAAATAATTTTTGGGTTTGATTTGGTTTGTTGGTTATTTTTAATGAAAATTTTTCATTTATTGAGGATGCTAGTGTAGATTTTAAGTAGTTTTGGATAGTTTTTTTTAAACAATTTTTGGGGTTTGAAATGCCTTGAAATTTTTATAACTCAACATGTATAGACTAGATTTTGGGTTCGTATCATAAATACATTTATTGTTATCATACAGTTTTTTATAGGTCTACAAGGTTGTGATTTTGTTCTTGTCAAAGCCTATTTTTTCATTAGAATGGATTTTGCAGACAAACATGTGTAAACTTTTCCATAAGGATTAACAACATATTAAGGTAATTTACATCCTTTCAGTAACATATAATTCTCTACCTCAATTTACAAAAAAAAAAAAAGATTTGAGTAACACATATTAAAATTACATTCTTTATAATTATCCAAATTTCACATTTAGAGATTAATACAACCTAGATGTTATTTGTGGATCTTGTACCTACACAAAAATTATTGTTAGAAAAATTTATATAAAAAAAATTAGGATTTTGATTTTATTTTTTGTCTAAGCCTTATTTTATCATTCTCATCCAAAATATCAAATTTATCTTAGAGTACAAAGATGTTCTTATTGTAAATTTTTTAAAAAAAGTTTACAAGGTGATTAGTTTGTATTATGTATAAATCTTAATTTATAAACATCATTAAAAATTTACCTTGTTTTACCTACTATTAGTTTTGATAAATAACACATTAAACAAAACTTTACACCCTTTCACATATATCATGATCATAAGTATGTATAATTTCTTTTTGGTATCATGTAGGGTTCATCCAGAGTCAACAATGTAATAAATTTATTGCATAGTTAACTTCACAAGAATCCTAAACATTACTATCTTGTGAAAAAACTAATCTAAAAACCAAATATAATATCTGCATTACACATAACTCTCCCATTGGTTCAACTTTTTTCCACAACTCGTCATTTTATATTGCATGAGTCATTCTGCAAATTTATAGTCCTAACATTGGGGTTTCAAGGGTTTCAAAATTTTAAGAAGAGAATAAATTTGAATGTCTTTTATTTATCATTTATACTTAAAATTCTACACAACTTTATTATTCAATATTTTTTAAAATAAAATAAATACAATATTTTTAATACATAGATACAAATTGACATGGGGATACATATCCAGATAATAGATGAAGACACCATTGAAATTAGAGCACATGAATAAATGAATAAAATTAATGGTAATTTTTATATAAATATTTCTATCAAAAAATAAAATTTTGATTTCCATTTTTCTAACAAACTTTACTTTCTTCAAAAAAATTCATAAACATGATCCATAAAAAAATAATGAGACATTCAAAATGAAATAACCAGTCAAAAATGATTTTTTAAATATTTTATTTTTACATTAATGTTATTACATTTTTTTCAATGCTTTTATCTTTTCTTAAATATTTAATTTTATCTTCTGCTTGTAAAAGACAATTTTATCTTTTCATTTCATATTTATAGATGAAAAAAAAAAAAACATAATACAATTGAAGATAAACTTTAGTGCCACACCTTCAATTTATCTCTCTGAATCAGGTACCCCTCCTCCCTAAAATGGACCCACCAACTATGTTTCATCAGTCTATAAACTCATGGAACAAAAAAAAAATCAAAGTTCACTTAATATCCTAATAACTACACACATCATATCTAGTTACACATAACTAAATAATTAAGTTAGAAATAGTCAATGTAAAAATGCCTCAAATAAACATGAATTTATACAATGCAATGATTTACATATGCACCTATAGGTAAGAATTAAAATTTCTAGTCTTACTAATGGTACACCATCACTTTAACCTTAGATCATGCTTGTTAAAGGCATTATGTCAATCACATTCCTTATTTTTTTCCATTCACCACTATTAGCCTTTTGGTATAATAATGTATAATTCAACATGACCTTTGAAATTATATGGTTATTAGATTTATAATTAACCTTAAACATCATAAATAAATAAAACTAATTACACCTACAAAAATGAGCCTTCCATTCTATAGATAATTAAAAATAAAAATTTTAAGTTGGAAGATGAATATGATCACATTTCCCTACTATTGACATGTGGCATGCTTCTAAGTGATAGTGTCACAGGGTGATAATAGTTTTTTTTGGGGTTCAATTAGCCCACCAATGGCTAGGTGGAAGATACAAAAGGTCTTCACATCATTAAATTGAACCAATGGCATGGGTAACCTTTTCCATAATGGTGCATTCATTGTTATAAATATATTGTACTACATCGGATGCCATTAATGTTTTGTTAAAATTACAAACACATCCTCACCACCATAATGATATAGATAGATATACAAATATATTTTCTACTTATGTTTATTTTATTTTTAGTGTTTACCTAGTTATGGTTATATTCATAATCTCTCATGTATGCATGTCACTCTATCAAAACTATATATCATTTTAAACCCACAACCTATATTTACATAAGTGATGAGAATATAAAAACCCTCTCTATTAATTAAAAAAAAGTAGCATTAAAAACTATCTAAAATCCAATTTTAAAATATTCATTCACATCGTAAACAACCAAAATAATCCATTATCAATGGCGAAGGAACAAACTAATGAAATATTAACTAGCTTAATATTGCTTATATTTCCAATATTTACTCTATTCACATTGATCTATATATAATACCTTTGTAGTCCCACTGAATAATAAAAATAAATGTTTCATTGTGTAGAAACAATTTAAAATAATATGTTTTCTACATCTATTTACCACATAAAAAGAAAAATTGTTTCAAGATTTATGCCTCTCACAATTACACACTAAATCTTTCCACCAAAAGGATAGAGACAATTATCCACTAATATTTTCCACCACAAACCTCAACAACATAAAAATTGACATTAGTGTCAAGCCCAAAACCTAATATTACAAATATCCTAAGAATATCCATAAACTTTAAACTAATTTTAAAATCCCAACAAGAGCACTAGACCCCTAAAATATTTTTTCTATTAAAAGTTATAGTGGAGATTTATTAAGGATTCTAGATAGTTTTTCATGCCATTTTTCCACAATGACAGAGAAAAATATATACAAATTTTATTCCACAATCCTTATTAATAAAATTCACTTGAAAATGAATACATCTCTACACTCTTGGCTATGCACATCGAGTTGTTCAAAACAACCCCTTTTCAATCTCTATTATCATCTTAAAGATCAAAAAACATTGCATTACCAATGGTAAATAAATGAAATCATAAGTAAAAATATTTCTGAAAAAAACCTTTGTTTGTCCAACTAAATAAGAAAAATAATAATTTTCTATGCAAAATAATTCATTAACTAAATTTATTCACCTATCAATACTCTATATCTCCCACCTATTCAATGAGCGACATAAAAACCTATCTATAATCCATTTTAAATCGCCACTTTCATCATAAAAAATTAAAAAAATCATTTAAAATTTTATGGCTCCAACCTTTAGGAACAAAGGATTTATACCACAATGACATAGACAACTATACCCAAATATTTTCTTCCATAAACCTTATACAAAATATGGCTTAACAATGACTACAAGCCCAGACACTGGTCTATACATATATGCCTATCTAATCTACAAGACATCTAAAACCTACAAAAACATTAAAAAAATATCTAAAAACCCCCTTTAAATCTATGTTGTCATCTTAAAGAATAAAAAATACTACATTGCCAATAACCATCACATAAATTTCATAACAAAAAATAATTAGCACCTCCACTAGAATGTCAAAGATAAAAATAAACATATTTTTCATTGCAAACCTTATAACATAAAAATTAATTGATAATGACTACATTACCAAACTCTAGCAATCACACGTTAGTTACAAAAAAAAATGATAGCTGAAACCCATGCAAAAACCCCTTTCAATCTTTATTGTCATCTCAAGGAATTGAAAGTACTACATTATCGTTGGTAAATAAATAAAATCATAACCAAAAATCATTTTGATGTGTATAGTTCTATCTATTTCAAACAACCACAAACAACCTTCCACATAAATGTTCCACCACAAACACTATTGTAACTTTTGTTTATTTATTATTTTTATCAATTTTAGTTATTAAATTTATGTAAAATAGTATTCATATTACATCCACACAAAGATAGTGATTTGATCTTAACCAATGTCACAATGGTTACATGTCCAAACCATGATCCATGCACTTAGAGCCCAAAAAAATCCTTTTAGTATCACACTAAATAAACCAAAAAATAATATCTTTTAATTTCTACCACAATGACAAAGATGAATATACATAGATATTTTCCCTATAAATTTGAAAAAAGAGTTGATATTATGTACATGCCCAAACTCTACTATATGCATCTCAATATATTGAAAATACAAGACATTTCAAATAGACAACAACATAGAAATTTATATAACCCCACTTTTTACTCATATATATTTTCCACCACAAACCTTATAGAGTGAAAATTAAAAAGGAGTTCAAGTTAGTTTATTTCAATTGAACAGTGAGTAAGTGGAAGATACATAAGGTCTACAAGTGAATACAACTATTATTTTAGGGATTTAAAAAATAGCTCAAGGTTTAATGATCTCACCCTTGTGAACAAAAAAATATTGTATTACCAATGACTAACACATCAAATCATAACTATAAATCATTTACCTTGTCCACCAAAATGCTAGAGAAAACTACACATAGATATCTATCATCACAAGGTAAGTTATAAAACAATAAATGACCTCACAATGACTACATTAAAAAACTCTAATATATACATGACAAGATATCAAAACTACAAGATGTTAGAAACCCACTATAAAAAACACTTTTTCAAACTCCACTATCATCTTAAAGAATAAAAAATAATGAATTACCAATGGTCAAAAAGCTAAATCATAACCAAAAATAATTTCATGTTTTGTGAATATCACCTTTACAAACCAATGCATACAATCATCTAAAAACATTTTCTACTGCAAACCTTATTACAAAACCATAATTGCATAAGTGTGAGCAGTCAAAAATTTATATACAAAATTCTTTCACCACATCCACCTAGAGCAAACGATTTGAGATTAACCTACCTCTCAATGATTGCATGCCTAATCCCTATTCCATGTGCACATAATTATAGAAAACACTAGCCCAAATCCCTAAATAAGAAAAACTGATGTTTTACGAAGTGAAAACTAGAAAAATAGTAATACCTTTTATTTTCATTTGTAAATAAAATAAAAACTATACATATACATTTTTTCCCATAAAACTCTTAAAAAATACATGAAAATTACAATATATGTTGTAATTTTAGTCTATGGACATCAATGTATCAAAACTAAAAGATGTTTCAAACCCACAAGATGTTTCAAACCCATGGCGGCATGAAAAAGCTATGTAACACCCATTTTCCATCTCCACTGTCACATTAAAGAACAAAAAATATTACATTAAAAAAAACTAATACACCAAATCATAAGAAAAAAATCATTCATTATTTCCACCGTATTGATAGAGATAACTATACATAGATATTTTCTACCATAAATCTTATTAGAAATGACCTAAAAGGGACTACATCACAAAAATATATCCTATGCATGTAAAATTGTCAAATATAAACAATATTTTAAATCCACTATCAAAAAATGATTTTCAATCAACGTTGTCATTTTTAAAAATTAAAAAAAAACATTGCATTACCAACAACCATAAAACTAATCATAACCAAAAAATATTTCCAAGATTATGAATATCACCTTTACAAATACAAACTTCCCTCCATGAAGATAGAGACATCCACTCACATCAATTTCCCAACAAAACTCTATTAATTTTTTTTAAAAATGTATAAGTGTCAACAATAAAATCTACACATGTAAAATATTCTCTCCCGACTCACAAACATAAATAGATTTAATCTTAACCCATGTCATCATGGTTTTGTATCCAATCCATGGTATATGCACTGATATATATTTGTACTGGGGAAGATAGAGACAACCTCACATAAATATCTTCCACCATAAACCTTATTTTAAAATAAAAATGTATCAGTGTCAATGATTACAATTTGTCATACAAAATATCCTAACCACTTTCATGTATAGAAACATATTCAATTTTAACCCACCTCACAATCATTGTCTACCCAATCCTTGTACCATGCATTCATATCTATTATACTGAATAATAAAAATGAATGTTTCACTTTGTAAGAACCAAAAAAAAATGGAAACCTTCCATTAATACAAAATAACAATAAATGTCATTAGTGAGATTTTGAGACTAGTCATCTTTGCATATCTAAGACATTGCTCACATCAGGGCAATAAATTCTCATTAATGACCCTCATGCCCTACAAAATGGTCACCTCATATCACGCCATGTGTAAGCACTAAGATAACATGATCATATTCATCCTCTAATTTCAAATATAGTTCATCATCTAGGATACAATGAAAAGATCGTTCTAATTGGTGAATTCTTATCAAGCCAAAAAGTGTATTGGTACCCTTTTTAGGGGTAATGAGAGGTAATGTATTGTAGTACATTATTATCTATGTCACCTTTTTATATTTTATTTTTTAAATAAAGTAAAA
The DNA here is from genome assembly GCA_037957365.1 of Torreya grandis. Taxonomy (NCBI): domain Eukaryota; kingdom Viridiplantae; phylum Streptophyta; class Pinopsida; order Cupressales; family Taxaceae; genus Torreya; species Torreya grandis. The sequence continues at coordinate 203,508 of JARHVA010005377.1, read as the reverse complement.
GTGAATCATAGAGTTTTTGAATAACATGCAATCGGATAGTGACATATGGTTTTAACAAGACACATGTCATGGGTTCACTTCTTGTAAATAAAAGCAAAAGCTAAGAAGGTGGAAAAACATGTTAAGTAAAATATGCAATCGATGACTAAAACCACATCAATTATATTCCTCTAAAATATGTTTCTACTTATATATGAATGAATGTTACTTTAGATTTCCATATTCACTCTTTTAATTAGTACTCTTTCATAGTACTGTTCTTTTAAAATTAGATAAACAGGATAAACCTCTATTAGTATAACATTTTAAAATTTTATTGATTTTTATTATTGTGTATATGTAAATAAAATATTTTTTTGTAGTAAATATATGTATTTTTTAAATTTATAATGCATATTTTTTAAAGAGGTATCCAAAATCATATGAGACATAAACAGGAGTTTAGTCCTTGACAAATGACCACAAAATGTTGTAACTTCAATATAAAAAAACCATAAACAATGTAAATAGTTATGAAATTCAATACGAATGACCATAAAAAACTATAGTAGGGTAGTAAAATAGATATGGATATACACGTAATGAAAATTCAAAACTAGGAAAAATTGAATACAACCAACCTAAATAAGAAACATATTAACATCTCATTGACTAAATTTATATCACATATACATATGTTAATTAAGAGACATAATGATTCGATGATAATTTCCATTCCAAAAAAAAAGTGCATTGAACTATCATTACAATTTTTACTAAATTAGAATCATCGACATAGTAATACTTCTTCTCTTTCATATATACATCTCTTAATTAAGAGACACAATGATTTCATGATAATTTCCATTTAGAAAAAAAGTCATGAATTGATCATTACATTTTTTATTAAATTAGAATCATCAACATGATAATACTTCTTTCCATTGGAATAATAAGCAACATATGTGAAATTTAGATGGTCACATAATGAATAAGGATTTTAGCAATATAAGTTGATTAAGAGATAATGATTCAATGATAATTTCTATTTGGAAAAAAAGATATGAATTAAACTACAATTGTAATTTATACTAAATTGGAATCATCAATCGTTAACATAGTAATACTTCTTCCCTTTGGAATTATAAGCAACATATATCAAATTTACATGGTCATAGGGTAAACGAGAATTTTATTAATATGATCCTTTATATCTTTGGTAGCAATAGTGAAGCCATTTATCTCTTTGTAGAATAATTCCAGAATCCTTGAGATATTAAATGCATGATCCTTGCTACAGGGTGGAACCTTGTCACATTTTAGATATCCCTGATTTAGTTCTTTGAGTAGTTCATCTTTTAGACCATTTAGATAGTTCAAAACTCGTTGCTTTGTAGCTGAAGGATTATCCCTAAAATATCATTTTACACATAATGTTTCTTTTCCTTTAGTAGCCTCAACCTTAAAATCATCAAAAATTACAATTACACAAAACTTCTACAAAAGAAACTTAATTCAATGTATAAAATAAGTAAATTTAAAATAATAATAATAATAATAATAATAATAATAATAATAATAATAATAATAATAATAATAATAATAATAATAATAATAATAATAATAATAATAATAATAATAATAATACCTCAAACCCTTCATATCATTACTTATTCTAAAGGTCAACCCTATAAGTTCATTAAACCTAGATGGAAAATCAATTTTTGGTAGAAAACTCTGAGAAAGAAGTGCATCTAATGTTAAGAGGGGTTGTAAGTTAACCATTCTAACACCAAGACTATTTTTTCCATTTTCTAAATACTCCTTGAAAGTTGGTATATAACCAATAGCAATCCACTCTGCTTCTTTTGTAAATGTGTCTATGTAATCTTCCCACTACATTGCATATTCATTATTAATAAACATCAAGATAAAAAGGGATATAGATATTTCATAAGACTTTATACTGGTGGTAGTGTATAATTACTTACAGATTTTCTAACATAATCAAGGGTGTCGCAGCCTTGAGTTTTGATTCTCTTGTGCCATTTCATTCACCGTTTCATAGAGTACCATGAACACATCTTTCATATATTCATGGAGGAAATCTCTAGTTGAGGGATCCCACCTACAACCCAAAACAAATTAAATATATATTAAGAGAGAGATTATGATTTATATACTCACTATAAAATAATGTCTATAAATTTTGACATAAAATAAATTAAATAGAAATATTATATATTTAAAGAAATATATCAGATTTAAAAAATGTATTATAAAATATCACTAAAATTAATAAATTATATTAATTTTTTTTAAAAAAAAATAAAGAAATATTTAAGAAGTCAAATGACCACTTAAACATTTAGTTGAAGGAAATAAACTTAAACCATCATAACAAAGAGACCACTTGCAGGGATCTCAGTTATTAAATTTACCCCAGCCTGATAGAAATGAAAGCCAAAATTTGAAACAAATGTTGTAATGATTAGAGTATAAAACATTCTATAGTCCAGATTTTCATCACCTTTTAATGGCATCTGTGAACAGTTTGAGCTCGTCAAGTGTTCCATACGTGTCACAAATGTCGTCTATGACTGTTAGAATTGCACTTATTTTTGCAAGCCCAAGTGTGAATGCAGAATATTTTGGCTCTACGCACCCTCCTGCCGGTACAAAATAAAATTGTACAAAGCGATGCCGAGCAAAAGCCGCTCGAGACAAACCAGACTCCATCCACCACCTAAACATGTGAAACCAAAAGAATACAAAATATTTTATTACAGGATGGCCCATCTACACGAAATGGAACTGGTCTTGGTTTCTTTATACACATATTAATAACCTTGAGAGTATTTGAAGTTCACGCTGGTGGATAGACTGCACAATATTGAAGTCTAACTTTGCCAGTTCTAAAATCTTTTGATTACTCCAGCAAGCCATCCTGCATAAGACATAGTGCCAGAACATTTAGAAAAACACGTCCTCCATTTTTTTTAAAAAAGCACGCAGACATGTACGGTATCTAATAAAAGTAACGAGATTACTCAGATATCTTCTCACCACGAACTATCTTCTCCACCATATATGTCGATATAATTTCTTGCTTTCAATCTAGGCACATTTGTGTGCCAACCATACTCTAGATTGAATTGAATCTGTTTCAAAAACTCAAAAAAATAAAATAAAAAACACATGGTTTGGTGTGCATTGGCATTTAATTAATAGCTATAAGAATGATTTATTTTCACCTCGTGTGAAAGATTAGAGTTTTCAGATTTTTTCAGAGCTTCTTTTAGATATGTAGTAGCGAAGGCTTTAGCCTCATCCAAAACTTTCCCTCCAGGAAACGCAATGGTTGAACCGCGAAATAGATTTATAATTGTTTTTGTCTCCTGATCTGTTTGACTATTCGAGCTCAAATACTGCTCGTCTTTTCCTTTCAAATTCTCCAGCAAATCTACAGTTATTGGAAGGAAAAATATTAGTGCGCACAAATGATTATAGGGCGGCCAGGTTAAAATAGACATTAAGAGCACTCCCCTCATAAAAATTAGAAAATGATCCACTGATGAAAGTGATTATTAGTAATGTAATTCACACACACACTCATCAAATATGGTTGTAGTAGTTATCTTTTAGTGGTAGCACTGTTAACTCTTGTCCACTTGAAGGCAATCTGTTGATTGTAAACGCGCACTCTCCCTTAAAACTTATCAGACACCATTCGAATTTGTCATAAATATTGTATGGCCTAACAACGGCTACATGCCCAGACACTGGTTTATATACGTAGATCTATCAGAACTACAGAACGTTTCAAACCCACACCATTAAAAATTTATCTAAATCCTCTTTCAATCTCTATTATCATTATTATCATTTTACAGAATAAAAAATACTACATTATCAAAGACAAACACATAAAAGTTATAACCAGATATCTTTTAACGTCTCTACAGAATGCCATAGACAACTATAGACAAATAATAATGATCTATGCTCTATTCGCACCTATAAAACAACCGACCTATGCAGTCCCACTCAATAAACAAAATGAATGTTTCACTCTGTGAATCTTCCATAACAAACTAACTACTGGTGTCTTACAATCTTATCCTCGACCTCATCCTCAAACAATGGTAAATATTATCCACAAGAAAATTAATAATAATAAATAAACTATAATAATAAATATGTCAAACAATTTTTTGAATAAACAAAACGAATGTCTCTCTCTGAATCTCTCATAACAACTGACTATTGTTGTCTTAGGTCGTTATCCTCAAAGGATGCTAAATATCACAAAATAGAAAACAGAGAGCAGAAAAAACAACATTGTTCTTTCACTAAATGCCAACTAAAACTACTATCTTCAGTGTATATAAATTTATTAATTAAAGCAGATACCTGGAGAAACTGTATATCTGTTCAGTCGAAGGATTCGAAAACCCAAGGCAGTGGTATTGAGATCGGCACAAGGACTGTCTCTGCTACACCCAATCCCTTTTTCGTTCCAATACCTGCCAGTGAACTACATTTTAAGTATGATTTTTATACTAATACACTAACCTCATCTTAATCAAATCAACAAACCTATAAACGTAATCAAGGGCTGTCTTTATTTCCTTTTGGAAATGCCGCTTTATTCCAAGACATTCAACATTATCCACCATTGAAAGGCGTTGAAGAATATCCTCTCTGCTCTCTGCGGTGGGCATTGCATTGAACATGTCTTTCACCTCCCTGATAAGCCTCTCAGCTTGTTCATCATAGAAAGGATCCTGTTCATTAACCATCCAATTTAAACTAGAACAGAAGAAAATGAAACATGTTAATAAAGAACAAAAGAAAAAATACAAACAAAGAATAGGTAGGTTGTGGGTTATGGAAAGTGGTTTGCCTCATATGTCTTTGCAAGAGACTATAAAATCATCCTTCCACGAGTTGGAATGATAATTGGCAGTGCGTCGCAATAGAGATTCAGTGATACTTGTTGAAGCGGCTAGTTACGATCAATTAGGCCTTCTTTTAATGCTTAATTGTTGAAATACATTAGGAGGACTAAGAAACTTAACCTCACTGTTGAATTTGTGTGACAGTGAGGTCCATGGATAAAGCCCAAGTGAAATGGAGGCCATTCTCAATGTTGAGTATAGTTTACTTGGGCGATGAAGAACTGCCTTATAAATGTTGAGTATAGTTTAGAGGGGTATTTTATGCCGTTTTTATACAGCATAGTACAATGTTACAACGTTAAAATTACCGCATCTATTAAATAAGAATATGAAAAATAATAAGTAGAAAACACTAATATTAAATATTATATAGATATAATAATGCTCGAGATGCATTCGAGTCTCTTCGTTGAAGAGATACAGTTGTAAATACTGTTATAAGGGAGAGACATTAATAAACTTTAATTTTGCCACGTAATAATTATATAGTACGGATATTAATTTATGTGTGAATAGTAGAATTTAGTAATTTTATGTGATGTTTTCAGGTATACGATTAAAAAATAAAAAGTTTAACTAACAAAAAAATCACATTTTTATTCAATATATTTAAGTAGAGAGATTTACATTTTAAATTGATTTAAAATGTGAAATCTGAAGTACACTAATAAAAAAGTGTGACCAATCTGATTTAGGAATTTGACTCAAGAGGATGGTTATTACGGAGTTAGTTCCAAAATGAAAACAAAATGAAAGAAACACACTAACTAGCATAACATCTTTAGGCCTATTACACTAGGGAGAACTTGGTAATAAAAAGAAATGACAAACATAACTAAAAAGTAAGGAATAAAACACAAGAATTCCTTCACCTTCCTTGGATGCTCCAAATGCGTTTTTAGTGGTGGCTTGCTTGGGTTGTGCTCATGAAGTCCTTGGCAATGGAAGCTTGGCTACCGTCATTTCTCCTTGGAACCTTTGGCTTATGGCTTGGCTTGGAATCAATTTGGCATGGTAACACTAATTTCTTGAAGCTTTTGGAACCATTTGTGCATTAAAACATTGCATTATCAAGTCTTAAAATTTATGTAGTAAGGCCTCCTATTTATATATTTTTGCAAATGATCATAATCAACTTGAATCATCCATCTCAAGATTGAGATGTGTAGTTGAGGAATAATTAAATTTTTAGAATTAAGTTTGTAATTATCCTCATCATGACATTGGAAGAAGGGGCAATCAAGAGGCATGGAGGGCATAAATCTTGATATTTATGACATTTATGGCCTATGGATGTCTTCTTAAGAAATGAGGTCACTTGATGATGCAGATATTCAATATTCATTTCAAAAAATAAGTTTTTAATAAGTTTCCATGAAATTCTTAATTAGGCTTTGATTTGGGTTAATTGGCTCTTAAGCATGTTTAAGCACTTTGTGCACAAATTACTCAAATTGATCACAATGTCTTGTTATTGTTCTAAAATTTGATTGGATTGAAATTGAAAGCTGATGTTAGATGTGTTATCTCATTTAGGATGTTGTCAACAATAAATTAAAAAATTCACGCATCTTGTGTAAGAGATTTGATAGGAAAGAATAATCTAGAGCACCTAGGTGCAAATTTGGTATTTTGACTCAAAATGATCTGATCAAAGTTAGCTAGCCTCTAAATTGCATTACCCATTTTAGGGATACCCTAGCTAGAATCAGCGCTTGACTATATCAGGTTCAAAGCTTTTAACATGTTTTAGTGTTTTTAGGCCAAGTTATGCATTTTGAGTAGAAATTGGGCAAAAGCTTAGTTGAAGGTCAACTGTGGCCATATTTAGGTATCTACAGTTCGCCCTTATTTAGGAAGGCATTAAAAACTATAAACACAATAACATTTTTTCAAACAATGAGAAGGTCCGGTATGCGTACAACTATAATGATGATAAAATAATATATGATGCCCCTTTGAGAGAATTATTGACACAAGTGGGTTGATAAATGATCCCTCAAAAAGAAAGAAGGAAATGAGAGGACCAAATAAATGAAAGATGATGGGGTAAAAACATAATGATACTAAAAAATTAGTCAAAATCTTTGAGAATGTAAGTGGGATAGTGCACAATAATTTGCCTAGAGGCAGTTATAAACATCGTACCCTGATAGTGGCAACGCAGTATGATAACATAACAATTTACCCAAAGGTAGTTATAATCATTAAGAAGATGGAGCTGCCCTAGTTAGGATATAAAAATAAAAAAATAACATGCCCCTATATAGGTAGAAAAATTAAAGTGGTGGTAACACAATGATTTGTCCAAAGATGGTTATAATCATTAATAAATGCAAGTGGGACAGTATGCAATGATTATCCTATAGATAGTTATAATCATTGGACCCCGATTATGACAAAAATGATAAACTTGGTCGAGGATGATGATAACTTAATACAAAAGGTAATGATAAATTTAAACAACCTACTAAGAGGGAGATGCTCATTCAAATTAATAAACATTGAACTTTTTTAATGTTTAATTATTCTATTTGGGATATGATTAGGATGGAATTGAAATGTCAATGCTGAAGAAATGCCACCATTCCTAAATAGATTTTTTGAAGCTAATTTTTATTATAGAACATTTTGGTAGGCATCATGGTATAACATCATGAACACTTAACCAAAATATGCATAAAGATAGACTTTCAAAATCCAATACTCAATAGAAAATAATGCACCAATGATAGAAACCATGATGATAATGTAAATATATGAATATGGATGGATTCAAGTGTAAGTGTGGGAAAGGAATCACCCAATGACACACATCAATTGAATCAATGCAATAATTCTGAAAGCAAATAAATAGGTAGATAAACAAATAAAATAAGCAAAAATAAACAATGCAAATGATACAATAGAAAACATACAAATATTTCCCCTAAAAAATAAGTGACAACTGAATAAACAAATAAAATAGGGGAATAGAAGAAAAGAAAGGGGGTGGCTGAGTTGTCTCTATATGCACTAGGCATGTGAACATTGCCTACATAGTTTCATAGATGTAATATACAATAATAAAGTTTAGACCAAATGTAGTTCTCCCAATAAATAGGAAAAATGTGATAACTGATGAAAATAAATAAAATAGATTTGAGAGAAGAAGAGGAATGGTCTTGCAAAATGACAAGTGTGTGAGAGAAAAATTAAAAAAAAGGATGGAGAAACTAAATGATAAGTTATTTACTTATAACTTAGTAAGGGTTCCTAAAATCCTTAAGTCAAATAAGTGGTCAATGCTTTTGTTTTAGATTAAGGTAAAAGCAGGTTTTGAAGGGGCCTCGAAACCCTTTACAAATCAAAGAATAATAATAATAATAATAACAACAACAACAACAACAACAATAATAATAATAATAATAATAATAATAATAAAGCAATAAAAACCACCAGGATAGGCAAACCCACTAAACAACAGTGATAAAACTAAGTTTTACATGGACCTGAAACCACCAAGATAAACCAAACAAAGCTGCCTAGGTTTTACAAGGACCTGAAACCTAAATAATAAAACCAGGCTCTACGACCTGAAACAAGAACCCAGGTTTTACAAGGATCTGTAACCTAAAAAAATCCATGCAATAAAAGATCTACACATTTCAGAGCCACGTTAACATGAGGAGGGGTTTTTGGGAGCTGCATTAACGTCTGCCTTTAGACCCAATCCCCAACCAAATAAACCCCAGAACCAGCACTACCATCACCTCAAACATTTATCCGATCATCAACCCATTCACCCCCTCTGCAAAACACAGAGGCAACACCGCCTTGGCAATCAAAATTTTATCAAAAGACATCTTGAAGCACTTCTACATGAGCTACAACCCTACAGACGGAAGGCAATGGTGAAAAACCAGATCTGGCAACCACTCCCAAAAAACTCATCTTCAATCTAGCCCCTGGGGTAGGTCAATGCTTTTGTTATTTACTAAGAAATTTTCAAATATTTTTGAAATTATTTCAGTGTTTCAACTCAATCGAGAATGATGAGACACTAAATGGTTCAAGATCACAAAATGGTGAGACCATGGCTTGGTTGCTCTTAAAATGGTGAGAGCATAGTTTAGATTACTTTCAAAAAATGAGAGTGTGGCTTAGATTTCTCACAAAATGGAGAAAACTTGACTTAAGTTGCTCGTAAAATAGTGAGAGCATCGCTTAGATTGATCATGAAATGGCAAGAGCATGAAGAAAAAGGTGACTAAGCTGACCTTAATAAATATCGATCATTGCCTACATAGTCCTAGAGTGGGACCTCAAGTCACTATAGTTTTACCCTTATAGTGGAGGAATTTGACTAATCTAGTAGTAAATTCAAACAAAATAGGCATAGTTCGTAAAAATGTATGGTACGATATGGGAAGTGGCAAGTTTGTATGTCAAGGCTTAATATTGCTCCTAGTTTGCCCATAGGTAGTTATAACTAGGACACAATGGCATCAATCAAAGGTATAAATTTATCCAAAGGGAGTTATAATTAGTAGCAAAATCAGTGATAAAAAAAGAATAATAAATGAAAGATGCAAATGCTAAAACTTCTATCATACTATCCCAAAATATGATCTCTATCTAAAGTACTTGAACCAAATGATAAAACTAATCATATACCTTGATGCTAAAAATACGTAATGAATGAAAAAAAACCAAGGCTAAAAGAGCTAGGCATTAGAAAATACTAGGTTGATAGGTCCAAAGCAAAAATTAGATAAGGCTAAAAGGATAGATAGGGATGATATTTATACAAAGAAGAATAGTGATAAAATAGAATAATTGAAATGGTCTTTATAGACAATACACCTTAGCGCTTAATAATAGTACCACTTGAGATAAATAATATTAATTGGCTTAGGAAGTTCATCTGCATCTGGTGTGGTAAGCCTGTATGCTTTTGATCTATAATATGTATTAATGATGAAAGGCCCTGTCTAATTTGGTTTGAATTTCCCTTTATTCTTCTTCTCAACCATGGTATTCTTTTGGTTTCCTTTAAGAACAATATCACCAACTTTAAATGTTCTATATTTAACATGTTGATTATAGTGGCCTTTGAGTTAGTTCTAATATACTTTAAGAAAATTTAGTATGGTTGTACATTTGTCATCAAGTAGGTCTACCTCCTGTAGGCAAGCTACTCGATAGTCATGATCATCTAGAATATGCTTGAAAGAGATGCACAGTGAAGATACTTTAACCTCAATGGGAAGGATGGCTTCAATACCATAAACAAGTGAGTATAGAATGGCTCTTATGGGGGTATGATGATTGTTATGATATGACTAAAGGGCAAGGAATATATACAAGTTCCAATCATGATCAACATCATTGATAATATTTTTAAGAATATTGATAATAGTTTTGTTAGATGCCTCAACTTGACCATTACCTTAAGGGTAATATACTATAAAGAAATGTTGTGTGATGTTATATTCAATACATAACTGATCTATATCTTTGTTCTTGAATGATCCTCCATTATTAGATATAATTTCAGAAGGGATACCATAGCGGTAAATTAGATGGTTGAAGATAAATTTAAAAATTTATTTTTTAGTTAGGTAAGTGAGGGGTATAACTTCAACCCACTTAATATAATATTCATTGGTGGTAAGGATATGTTGATGGATATCAGATAAAGTGAGGTTGATCTTCCCAATGAGGTCAAGTCCCCATATATAAAATGGCCATGATGTCAACATCGATTTAAAAGTTTTTGTTGAGATATGAACTAGATTAGAATGTCATTGACATTTGTCACACTTTTTAATATATACAGTGGCATTTAAATCTATTGTAGGCCAATAAAAACTAGTATAAAAGAGTCATTTGGGTAGGACTACCCTATTAGAATAAGGCCTGTATACACTTTCATGAGCTTCTCTTAATGTTATATAGACTCTACTAAAGTTAAATAATGAAATAGAGTTCCATAAAAACTATGACACTAAAGGGTGGATTCAAGTAGAGTATAATGAGTAGAATGATGAATGAAAGATTTGGTTTATTTTTGAGATAGGTCAGGTGGCATAACTTGGTCATGAAGGTAGTTGTAAATATCTGAGTACTAGATCGAATGAGGACAAACAATATCATAAATGATGGCCATAGTTGAAGGTTTATGAGCTGGTGCTGATAAATTTTGACAAGAAATAGATACTCTCTAGCTTTATCTATTTTTCAAATTAGAGAACGAATAGTAACTATAACATCTATCATTCTATTAATATCCCTTGGTATGTAGTCAAAATGAATGTTGGATTTTTTTTTTTAAAGAGTATCAACCATGGCTTTATATGGAACTAGCTTGTCATCTTCGGTATAAAAATGATCTATGACTTGATTGATTATTAACTGGGAATTACCATAAACATAGAGATGAGATATATTCCAATGCACTACTTGTCAAAGTCTGACAACAAGTGTTGCATACTCATCCATGTTTTTTGTAGAAGGAAAACTGATTCTGAATGATTTAAGGATTAGATCCCCTTATGGTGTAATAAATAACAGGTATACCCTTGATCTATATGCAGTAAATAAACCATAAAAATATAGCTTCTAGGGTTGCTCCTGAAGGGGTGTGCCAATGATGGTCATGATGGATTCATCATAAAATTTAAATGAGTGGTTGTGTGTCTATGAGAGGTGCCTCAGTAATTTTATCTACAAGAACTTATCCCTTGATTGCCTTCTGATTGATATACTCTATATCAATATCACTAAGAAGCATGATCTATTTAGCCATTCTACCTTACAAAGTAGTTTTAGATAGTAGATACTTGAGCAAATCTACTTTTGAAATGACCATGGTCTTATTAGTCGACATGTAATGGCATAATTTTTTAGCTATGAAGACCATAGCCAGACAAGATTTTTTAATAGGTGCATAGTTATGTTCATATGTAACCAAAGTACATCTTAGGTAGTATATGACATGCTCTTTTCCATTGTCATCATGTTGATCCAAGAGTGCCCCTAGAGCATGGTCATTAGCTAATAGATATAAACTGAATGACTTTCTTGGCATATGATGCAATAAAATAGTTGGATTAACAAGATAGTCTTTGAGATGTTAAAAAGTTGTTTGGCAATGATCATCCCAGTGAAATGCAACTTCCTTCTTTAAAAGATGTGTAAATGAATGGCACTTGTCTGCTAATTGAGAGATGAAGCATCAGATTAACTAGATCTTATCCTACAAACTACAGAGTTTTTTAAAACTAGTTAGTGGTGGCATCTCAATTATAGCATAGATTTTAACTGAATCAACTTCAATACATCTATGAGACATGATGAAGCCAAGTAAGTTTATTGAAGTTACATCAGACACACATTTATTTGGATTAAGTTTGACTTTGTACTCCTGTAATCTTTCAAATATCTTACATAACACTACTGGATTGTCAGCCCTAGTTTTGAATTTTCCTAATATGTCATCGACATAGTCTTCAACAATATTATGCATCATATCATGGAATATGACAGCTATGGCCCTTTGATATGTAGCTCCAAAATTTTAAAGGCCAAATGACATTACGTGATAACAAAAAATTCCCTATGGATTGGTGAACACTATTTTATGTTGGTCTTCTAGTCCTATTTTGATCTACTTGTATCTTTAAAATCTATCCACGAGTGAAAGCATTTAATAACCTATCATGGAGTGGATGATCATGTCTATATTAGATAAGGAAAAATCAGCTTTAGAACAAGATTTTTGATGTCACAAAAATCAATACAAATTCTGATCTCATCAATATTTTTTCTAATAAGTACCACATTAGAGATATATTCTGAGTAGTCAGTGGATCAGATACATCATGCTTCTAAGATTTTCTCCAACTCTTTCTTTACCAATATAAAAATGCAAGGATGTATCTTACATACCTTTTATTTTACTAGTTTGGTGTCAATATTAACCATAAGGTGATGTAGAACTAAGCTACGGTCTAAACCTGGTATGTCAGAATATGCCCATGCAAAGATATCTAAAAATTCCCTCAATAGAATTTTAAGTATGTCACGTTCCTTCTCAGTGAGGGATGTGCCTAATTTTATCCATTTTAGGTCTGATGGAGTCCTGATATTTACCTCTATTGTATCTTCAACTAGAAGGGTTGAACCATCTTCTAGGATAGTAGGCAATGACATAAATTTTTGAATTATGTCAATGTCTTCTATTAGGACTTGTTCTTCAACTTCTACTAGGCATGATGAATCTAAGTCCCCTAATGGGAGATTTGGAAATGTGATAAAAATAGTAAAAAATTATTGAAGAATTTGATTAAATACATGTTGTTTCTAAAATTTGAACTTGGATCCATAGGCAAGTTTATCATTGGTGATCTTCTAGTCTAAATTTGAACAAGAATGAACACTCTCATCTAATAGAACCTAAAATAAGTTTTCACCACTGCTTTTATCTTTACTTTTTCCTTGATCAGAAAGTGCCTCAAAGAGGTTTTCACTTTGGGATCTCAATGTTTTACTTATTTATTTTTGGCTAAGGGTGTTCACTCGCTCTCCAAAATAGGCTACAAGATATAATGTGATTGAGAATTTTGATTTATGATCTCCCAATGAAACGTTATCTCTAAGGCCTAAAAAGTTACAGAACACCTCATCATTCTAAAACTCATCAATTAGCAGATTGAATTCTTATTGGTCCCAATCTATCAATTGGGGATAATATAATGGCAAAGAGTTGTAATGAATGGCCAAGGTAATGGTACAAATGGCATTGTTATCAAATAAGTTGGTTTCAACTTGGTTATCAAAGGTGAAGCTATGATCAAACTCTACTTCGTTGTCAAGATCATCATCACTAGTCACTAGTAATAAAGTTTGAATAAGATATGTGGGGTTAACCCTAAGTGATTTAAATTCAATTCCATAAGGTCATTCATACTTAGTCATGAAAATTGGCTCGATGGTTCCTTGTTGATTCAGTTTGAGGCCTCTTCCTTCATAATTATGATGCTCCATGATCCTATTGGGAATAGGATAATTTGCATTTTTATAACAATCAGCTTGGTTATCATTGTATAGCCATGATTCATCCCCTTCAAGAGGGTCAAGTTCTAGGCCAAATGATGGTACAAATTTGACAAGTCCCTTATATTTGTTCTTTTGTTGCCAATGCATATGTGGGGTAACTTTTAGTCACCCAAAGTTTTTGTATTTTGAGAAAGATTGGCAATATGAAATGTATCATGGGTCACATACTCTCCTGATCCATTATCTAAAATGGTGAAATGATTGGAAGCTTTAGGAGGTCACATGTGAGAAAGGTAATCCAAGTTATTAGGATACATGCAATAATCTGATGAAGGATCAATAATTATAGCCTTTTCTTTATCCTACTTGGAACTTAGATTCATGTCATACTGATACTTATAGCTTTGAAATTTGGCCTCAAGATGTTTGCATTGTTCATATGAGTGCAAATATTCTGAAATATTCACTTCCATCCCTGAGTGGGAAAGCTTGATATATTGATTCATCATTGATGAGACTACATGAATCTCAGGTAACCAAGGCCTGCCTAAAAGTATATTGTATGATAACTCAAGATCAAGCACATGGCAAAGTTTATCATGAGTTAAAGGCCTAATTATAACTATTAAACTAATGGTGCCTTGTGATTATCTTTATTTATTATCATAGGCTTTGATAGTTATTATTTCTAGTTGAAGATCTGCCATTATGTACCCAAGAAGCTTGATGAGGGTTAGAGACACTATGTTGAGGTCAGATCCATTGTCTATAAGGACACATTTCAATTTATGTCATTTTATATAAACTTCTATATATAATAGATTATTAAAGAGCTGGCCAAGGGAAGACATATCCCTCTGGTTGAATGTCACTTGTTGGGCTTGAGCTAGGTGTCTAACTATAGCTTATAATTTATTAAGAGATGTGTCACTAGCAATAGTGGCTGGGTCAAAAACTCATTCAAGATGTTCTTGTGGATTACTAACATTCTTAGAAAATCTAAAATAATTTTTTTTGTAGGTGACTTTTGTAATTGTTCCATAATATGAAACTTCTTGCTTTGGTCTATAAAGAATGATTTATTTTGAGGCTAAATGGTTGGCTAGATTACAAGAAATGTAGCAGATGGTTGTAGGCTTAGGATACTAATCTTCAACCTTCAAATTATTATTAAATAATAAATATTAAATATTGGACCATTATTACTAACCAATGTTGGGAATGGTGTGGGACCAGACATGAGATGTCTCGGTTGATGGTGAACTCATATGTGCTCACATGATAAGGATGAGTTGCTGATATAAATTCTAAAAGGGGAAGTCCTAGTTTTTTGGTTTTCCTATATGTATTCTTAGATCAAAAAATACTATCCATGTTGTCAGGGGATCTGTAGCTCTACCAATTAGAGCACAATTGATTACTATCTTATATGCAACTAAACACGGAATTATACCAAAATGATAAAGTAGTTAGAAACATGAGACAACAAAGAATTTGAGAGACAATACACACTCTTTGTATTAGATATTACTAGAAGAAAATACAATAAGGAAAATGCCACTTCTTCCTCCACCTCAAAGGCTTGCCACACCTCAAGACCTTCTTCCCTCTCTCTCTCTTGCTCAACACAACAACTCTAAAGCCTAAGTTGCTATCCCTCCTTGAATGTTTCAGCTGATCTCCTTGACCTTACACCTGTAGATCTCCTTGACCTTGCTAGCTTCAATGCTTTTACTTGCCTTAGAATTAATTACAATACATGCCTTATGGGTCTATAAATAAGATCCCATGCTTACAAAAAATAGAACTCTAACTACTAAAATTAGAAACATAGCCCGTAACTTAAATTAGCCCCTTAGCATGCAAATACTCGGTTCAACTAACTAACTGTTCATCAACAGCAGTTTCAAAAATACACAGGCGACCGATGCCAGTCCCTGCTGGTCTGGTGCTGCCGACGTCGGTCGACTTCCTGCCATCGCTGGTCTCCTTCTCCACTGCACCTGACCGACGTCGGTCATACTGCCGATGCCGGTGGCTCTGGTTCTTTAGCATCCTTCCTTCTAGTGTCTGCAAATAGTTGAAGCTTTTAGCTCCACACCACAACAATCTCCCACTTGGAGATAAATAGTTGCAACTTGTACCTGTACCTATACACCATCTATTTTGTTCCTTAGGCTCTGTATCCCTCTTCAATGTCACTCTTGAAGACCAACCACCACGCAAACCTGTGATGCAATCCCTGTATCTTATGCGACAAGAATTTTTCTGCTCCCAAATTCTCCATGACATACTTCTGAACCAACTCTACCCTTAGCTCAGAAAACTCCCTGTATATGAAACCCTGCAACAAGTAACACAATACAGTAACAGGATAATGTAGCTAATATTATCCAACCTAGTAAAGATAAAATACAATGGTCAAACCTCCATTGTTTTGCAGCATAATCAAGACCATATACCATAGCCTTCTATCTCATGTATCCATCCACTCTCTTCTCTAAAACAGGAATCCATCCCTCTATCCAGTGCTTCCTTCCAGCTGACAACACTACCAACAAATACCTATTTGGTTCTCTAAGGACTCACACTCCTCATCCATGCCAAGCTCCCACTGTTTCTGGATTCTACCTACATTGCTTCTTCTATCTTCCTAGTTCGTGACTATCAGTAAGCAATATAAAGAAGGTGAACAACGAATATGAGGTTCACATACCTTTCCTGACCTCCACATGGGTGTTTGAGACTTAGTAATTCACCCAACATCTGTTCCAGTGACCAATCTAGGCCATCTCCCAGTCTGCTCTCGACCGATGTCAGTTCCCCGCACTGATCCTGACTACCGACGTCATTTCCCTGGCTGACGCTGGTGTCCCTCCTACCGACGTTGTTCCTTATAACCAACGTCAGACTTCTCCTGTCCGACCTACTAACCCTGCTGGTCTGCACATGACCGATGTCGGTATCTGGATGACTGACGTCGGTGCCAAGCTACCGACATCGGTGTCTATGTGTTCCTGTAAGTGATGAAATTTTCATTCGCGAGCTCTTCTTCGATCAAACCTCTGTCCATGCTGCCCTGCTCAGACTTATTCAGCCCCTGTGACTGATCTCTGTCCTTCATCTCCTCCATAAACACCAAGGCTTCTTTGTTCCTATCAAAGGCATCAAATTTCCTCTTTCTGCAATGAACTGTATCTGTGCACATACCTTTTGAATCAAGAACTTCCATTCCCTTCCTATTCTTGTGACCAAGCCTATTAGGCCACATCTTCGAATCTACACTAGAAGTAGAATTAGTAATGCAAGTAGACAGATAAAGAGTATCTACTTTCTTACCTCTTGCTAGAACAAGTGCTCCCTTGGTAACCTTCCAAGAATCTGCTGTGAGGGTTATTGTGCATCCCTCATCTCCCAACCTTCCTACAAAAATTAGACTCTGCTTCAGAATCAGAACATGCATGACCTCTTTCAACACCCACGTGTTGTCAATTTGCAATCTCAACTGTACTTTCCCTTTGCCAACTATCTAACAAGGCGTACCATCCC
This sequence comes from Torreya grandis, assembly GCA_037957365.1. NCBI lineage: Eukaryota > Viridiplantae > Streptophyta > Pinopsida > Cupressales > Taxaceae > Torreya > Torreya grandis. The sequence continues at coordinate 185,977 of JARHVA010005377.1, read as the reverse complement.
CTAAATAAAGAACTCCAAAGTCTCCTTGTTCATACTCGTAGAACAAATCTCTGTTTGGGGATGCATGACAAGATGAACCAAAATCTAAAATCCATGATCCTACTTGACTATCTGAAGAAAGTATGAGAGCATCCTGCATCACAATATTTGCATCCTTTACTTCTCCCATACCTGCATGTTGATTCTCTTTATCTCTCAACCAACACTCCTTCTTTGTATGTCCTTTCTTTCCACAAAACCAGTAGGTAATACCTTTGGACTCAGATCTCCTTCCTGACCTTGATTTACCTTGCTCAACCTTCTCCCTTTGCCTTTCCCTACTTTCTGCACTTAGAGCATTCCCTGATGACTCACCTGTGCTTCTCCTGCGTATTTCCTCATTCAAGATCACACTCACAACATCATCAACTTTTAAGATTTTAGAAGCAGATGTAGAATTACTTACTTCCATAACCATACCATCCCAAATTTCAGGCAAAGAACATAAAATCAAGAGAGACTTTACCTCATCATCAAAAACAATATTGACTGAAGCTAGTTGGTTTACCAAATCATGGAAATCACTGAGATGAGTATGTACCGATCCACCTTCCTGCATTTGCAAAGTAAATAGCTGCTTCATAAGGTATACCTTGTTAGAAGCCGAGGGCTTTTCATATAAATTCGCCAAGCACTTTATCAACTCTTTCATTGTCTTACACTGTGATAAGCTAGAAATCACAGATGATGCAAGGCTCAATCTTATGGAACCGAGAGCCCTCCGATTAAGAACATTCCATTCTTCATCCTTCATATCTGTGGGCTTGCATGCAACCCCACCCAATGGTAAGTACAAATCCTTCTGATACAGATAGTCCTCAATCTGCATCCTCCAGTGTTGATAATTCTTGCCGTTAAACTTCTCCATTCGTAGCTTACTTTTTTCTGCCATTGCTGAACTCCCACTCAATCAGAAAACCCTATGAATGACCTGTAATAAAAAACAATACCCTGCTTCCTGCAAACCGTAGCTCTAATACCACTTGTCAGGGGATCTGTAGCTCTACCAATTAGAGCACAATTGATTACTATCTTATATGCAATTAAACACGGAATTATACCAGAATGATAAAGTAGCTAGAAACATGAGACAGCAAAGAATTTGAGAGACAATACACACTCTTTGTATTAGATATTACTAGAGGAAAATACAATAAGGAAGATGCCACTTCTTCCTCCACCTCAAAGGCTTACCACACCTCAAGACCTTCTTCCCTCTCTCTCTTGCTCAACACAACAAATCTAAAGCCTGAGTTGTTATCCCTCCTTGAATGCTTCAGCTGATCTCCTTGACCTTACACCTGTAGATCTCCTTGACCTTGTTAGCTTCAATGCTTTTACTTGCCTTAGAATTAATTACAATACATGCCTTATGGGTCTATAAATAAGATCCCATGCTTACAAAAAATAGAACTCTAACTACTAAAATTAGAAACATAGCCCACGACTTAAATTAGCCCCTTAGCATGCAAACACTCGGTCCAACTAACTAACTGTTCGTCAATAGCAGTTCTGAAAATACACAGGCGATCGACGCCGGTCCCTGCTGGTCTGGTGCTGCCGACGTCGGCTGACTTCCTGCTGTCGCCGGTCTCCTTCTCCACTGCACTTGACCGACGTCGGTCATACTGCCAACGCTGGTGGCTCTGGTTCTTCAGCATCCTTCCTTCTAGTGTCTGCAAACATTTCAAGATTTTAGCTCCACACCACAACAATCTCCTACTTGGAGATAAATAGCTGCAACTTGTACCTATACCTGTACACCATCTATTTTGTTCCTTAGGCTCTGTATCCCTCTTCAATGTCACTCTTGAAGACCAACCACCACGCAAACCTGTGATGCAATCCCTGTATCTTATGCCACAAGAATTTTGCTGCTCCCAAATTCTCCATGACATACTTCTGAACCAACTCTACCCTTAGCTCAGAAAAATCCCTGTATATGAAACCCTGCAACAAGTAACACAATACAGTAATAGGATAATGTAGCTAATATTATCCAACCTGGTAAAGATAAAATCCAATGGTCAAACCTCCATTGTTCTGTAGCATAATCAAGACCATATACCATAGCCTTCTGTCTCATGTATCCATCCACTCTCTTCTCTAAAACGGGAATCCATCCCTCTATCCAGTGCTTCCTTCTAGCTGACAACACTACCAACAAATACCTATTTGGTTCTCCAAGGACTCACACTCCTCATCCATGCCAAGCTCCCACTGTTTCTGGATTCTACCTGCATTGCTTCTTCCATCTTCCTAGTTCGTGACTATCAATAATCAATATAAAGAAGGTGAACAATGAATATGAGGTTCACATACCTTTTCTGACCTCCACATGGGTGTTTGAGACTTAGTAATTCACCCAACATCTGTTCCAGTGACCAATCTAAGCCATCTCCCAGTCTGCTCTCGACCGATGTTGGTTCCCTACACTGATCCTGACTACCGACGTCGTTTCCTTGGCCGACGCCAGTGTCCCTCCTGCCGACGTCGGTCCTTATGACCAACGTCAGACTTCTCCTGTCTGACCTACCGACCCTACTGGTCTACACATGACCGATGTCAGTATCTGGATGACTGACGTCGGTGCCAAGCTACCGATATTGGTGTCTGTGTGTTCCTGTAGGTGATGAAATTCTCATCCGTGAGCTCTTCTTTGATCAAACCTCTATCCATGCTGCCCTGCTCAAACTTATTCAGCCCCTGTGACTGATCTCTGTCCTTCATCTCCTCCATAAACACCAAGGCTTCTTTGTTCCTGTCAAAGGCATCAAATTTCCTCTTTTTGCAATGAACTGTATCTGTGCACATACCTTTTGAATCAAGAACTTCCATTCCCTTCCTATTATTGTGACCAAGCCTATTAGGCCACATCTTCGAATCTACACCAGAAGTAGAATTAGTAATGCAAGTAGACAGATAAAGAGTATCTACTTTCTTACCTCTTGCTAGAACAAGTGCTCCCTTGGTAACCTTCCAAGAATATGCTGTGAGGGTTATTGTGCATCCCTCATCTCCCAACCTTCCTACAAAAATTAGACTCTGCTTCAGAATCAGAACATGCATGACCTCTTTCAACACCCACGTGTTGTCAATTTGCAATCTCAACTGTACTTTCCCTTTGCCAACTATCTGACAAGGCGTACCATCCCCTAAATAAAGAACTCCAAAGTCTCCTTGTTCATACTCGTAGAATAAATCTCTGTTTGGGGATGCATGAAAAGATGAACCAAAATCTAAAATCCATGATCCTACCTGACTATCTGAAGAAAGTATGAGAGCATCCTGCATCACAATATTTGCATCATTTGCTTCTCCCATACCTGCATGTTGATTCTCTTTATCTCTCAACCAACACTCCTTCTTTGTATGTCCTTTCTTTCCATAAAACTAGAAGGTAATACCTTTGGACTCGGATCTCCTTCCTGACCTTGATTTCCCTTGCTCAACCTTCTCCTTTTGCCTTTCCCTACTTTCTGCACTTAGAGCATTCCCTGATGATTCACCTGTGCTTCTCCTGCGTATTTCCTCATTCAAGATCACACTCACAACATCATCAAATTTTAAGATTTTAGAAGCAGATGCAGAATTACTTACTTCCATAACCATACCATCCCAACTTTCAGGCAAAGAACATAAAATCAAGAGAGACTTTACCTCATCATCAAAAACAATATTGACTGAAGCTAGTTGGTTTACCAAACCATGGAAATCACTGAGATGAGTATGTACCGATCCACCTTCTTGCATTTGCAAAGTAAATAGCTGCTTCATAAGGTATACCTTGTTAGAAGCCAAGGGCTTTTCGTAATAATTCACCAAGCACTTTATCAACTCTTCCATTGTCTTACACTGTGATAAGCTAGAAATCACAGATGATGCAAGGCTCAACCTTATGGAACCGAGAGCCTTCCAATCAAGAACGTTCCATTCTTCATCCTTCATATCTGTGGGCTTGCATGCAACCCCACCCAATGGTAAGTACAAATCTTTCTGATACAGATAGTCCTCAATCTGCATCCTCCAGTGTTGATAATTCTTGCCGTTAAACTTCTCCATTCGTAGCTTACTTTTTCCTGCCATTGCTGAACTCCCACTCAATCAAAAAACCCTATGAATGACCTGTAATAAAAAACAATACCCTGCTTCCTGCAAACCGTAGCTCTGATACCACTTGTCAGGAGATCTGTAGCTCTACCAATTAGAGCACAATTGATTACTATCTTATATGCAATTAAACACAAAATTATACCAGAATGATAAAGTAGCTAGAAACATGAGACAACAAAGAATTTGAGAGACAATACACACTCTTTGTATTAGATATTACTAGAAGAAAATACAATAAGGAAGATGCCACTTCTTCCTCCACCTCAAAGGCTTGCCACACCTCAAGACCTTCTTCCCTCTCTCTCTTGCTCAACACAACAACTCTAAAGCCTGAGTTGCTATCCCTCCTTGAATGCTTCAGCTGATCTCCTTGACCTTGCTAGCTTCAATGGTTTTACTTGCCTTAGAATTAATTACAATACATGCCTTATGGGTCTATAAATAAGATCCCATGCTTACAAAAAATATAACTCTAACTACTAAAATTAGAAACACAGCCCGCGACTTAAATTAGCCCCTTAGCATGCAAACACTCGGTTCAACTAACTAACTGTTCGTCAACAGCAGTTCTAAAAATACACAGGCGACCGACGTCGGTCCCTGCTAGTCTAGTGCTGCCAACATCGGCCGACTTCCTGCCATCGCCGGTCTCCTTCTCTACTGCACTTGACCGACGTCGGTCATACTGCCGATGCCGGTGGCTCTAGTTCTTTAGCATCCTTCCTTCTAGTGTCTGCAAATAGTTGAAGCTTTTAGCTCCACACCACAAAACATGTAACTTGGTTGAATACTATTGTTTAGCAATAGTCTAGGTTGATTAGTGTTTAATCTAGGATTAATGGAGATGATATTAATGCTAGCCCTTGCAATATGACTTACAACCCTATTATAGTCAGGTGCAACTTCATGGTAGGTTTGTTGGTTGTTATTTTTTTGACCTTCGTTTTTCCATTGTTCAATCATTGTGGGTTCTACTATTGATTTTGTTGATTCTGCTAGTTTGGTCTTTGATTTTGATTCTGTTGATTTTGCTACTACGCTAGATGTTGTTGTTGCTAATTATTTTACTAATACTAATTGCTATGTTGAAGAAAGGGGTTTTGATAAATCTTAAGAGTTTGATAGGAAGTGAAAGCACCATTATCTAATATTGTCTCTGCATTCTCTGACATATTCTCAATTAAATGTTTGATTTGGACACATCTTCATAAATTATGCCTATTGACTAAGATGATAGTCACATAATTCATTTTCTTGATACTAAATAGGATAAAGAATACCTTATGAATAACACTTTGGTATAGGCTAACTAATTATATTAGAGACAACAAGATTATGAAATACATACTCAATAGGTTCACCTAAGTCACTAAATATATAACATGTAGATACAACTCTCCTAAGAGGAGGAGTTTGCAATGGGAAAGGTTGTTGTATTTGTTGTGTAGGTTTTGGTTGTTTTCTTGTGGTATTGGTTGGAAAGGTTGATAGATTGGAGTAAGCTAAAAAGGTGGTGCAAATGATGTTTTCACTATTTAGATATGACAAGATTTGGTTACTCTATTTCCCACAATATTCTTATTACGATTAAATTGCTTCAGTCCTTCTTGGTTATTGGTATGTGTTAGTTGTGATACTTGCACTTGAATATGATGTTGATGTTGGCCATTTACCTAATTGAGATCTTTATTTTGATTCATTGAATTAAGCTTGATGACTCCTTTATTGATGAGCACCCATTCAATCAATAAACCTTTATCAATGATCTCTTTGAAAGTATCTACACATTATTGTTTGAGATGGTAAGCTATCTTACTATGTAAATTTTTAGTAAACACAATGGATTATTATTTATCTAGTAAACTATGGATGAAATGGATTGCAAGAGCTCTCCATCACTGTAAATAACTTGTAAAACTCTCAGTAGCTTTTTGATTTACTTGTGTTAAGTCCAATAATGAAATATCATGCTCAATATTATAGGAAAAGTAATGCACAAAATTATCAAAAATATCATCAAAATATATCACTAAATTTTTGGGCAAATTTAAAAATCACCTAAGGCTTATTTAACTAAGCTCCTTGGAAACAACATCAAAAGGTATATGTCGTTATATGCCACTAGTTGACATGAGATAAAGAATTTAGTCAAATGAGCCTTAGGGTCACCTTTGCCTTTGTATTTATAAAATTTTGATGGTTCATATCCTAAAAGAAATGGAATCTATAAATACTCTATGTTGAATAGGTAGGAACACATGTCATCCAATTTGAACTTAGTAGTCTACTTCCCAACCTAAATGGTAGCAATTGCATCCTTCATTGATTGTAATTCTTGGGATAAGAAACTAGAAGGAACATTAGTTTGCAAGATAATATTATTTTGGGAAAATGGTTGAGAGGTCACAAGTGGGACACTTTAACCAGGGTATGATGAAGATACCTATTGGTGTATATTGGTTCAGTTGGAGATTGGACCAGAAATACACATATGTGGATTAGGATGCATATGAAATTGCACATTTGGTTGAGAGATATTTTGGTTTGGATTAGTGATAAAGGTTTGAATTAGAGGATTTTGTGGTTGGGATGGATGGATATAACTATACTATGTCTACTATGGTTGAAAAGGGACATGCTACCGACTAATCAAACCTTATTGTTGAGTGAGAAATTATGGTCCAAGACCCTATCTCTATATTTTTGGCACATTTTGAACCAATAATTGTCTAGTAGGTACTTGAGAAACATGAATACCTCCTTGTTACATGAATCCCTATAATTGAATGTAGGTTACAGATTTAACATCTGTTGCTGACCAATATTTGTATGTTGTTGACTAGTCATTACTTAATTTTGTATTGGCATATTAGTCTATGACTGAAGAGGTATGTTCATCATTACCTAGCAAGGTGGAACATTAGTTACCCCTAATTGAGGTGGTAATGTATTTATATTTTTTTGCATTGATACACTAGATTGTATGTATTGTTGTTGAGTAATACTCATTACTTATTGAGGAGTAGTAGGATTCATCATATTCTATCATTGAGACATGACATTAGCCATTGTTTGATTACCTAATCCCATAGGTTATACACTTGAGGAAGAAATTGGTTGAGGTTGGGGTGTAGAAACTCTTATTCCCTAGTATGATGATCTACTCATGGGATTAATTAAAGGCACATGTTTTTGGCTAGTTGTTTGTGCATTAATACCACTTTGATCGAGATTAATGTTATTTTCACATTGCTATGTTTGGCTCGTTATTTTGTGTAGAGGCTAAAGGCACTTCTTCAATAGCGGGCATATGTATCAAGTTATCTATTGAAATGGTTTTTATGAATGGGTCAAAACTCAAATTATCTTATCTAATTAACTCTATCAACACTCTTGTTGAAGGAAATAGGTCAATAAGAGGCTTACTCACCATTTTCATCTGATTGAAATTACGTGCTAGATTCAGGTAGGTTTGATATACTGTCTACATTTGGTTAAAGTGATATTTCATGATGTTTTTTCCTTGATTAGATATTTTAAGGTCTTGATACGTTATTTGGACTCAAGCCATAATATTTCTAGATGAAGCTTGTTGATCATAAATGATATTGTGGAGCACTCTTACTAGACTTGATAGATTTTCATGGGGGAAATCTACTGGAAACTTGGCCCCTACCTCTATGGCTCTAACCAAAATCTCATATTTATTCTCTAACAAATGTTGCTAAAAAAAATGGATCATACGTGGAAGTCATATTAGTATAATATGACTATTGAAGAACTGGCTCATCCATTATGGGTATTGTACCTAAGTATTATATAGTTTTTTCTTGGTCTTGTTCTGAATAAGGTGGTGCATTACATATATAGTTATCCAATAGATCTTGGCTTTGTACCCCTGATTGGGTATTTTAAAAGGGATATGAATCTATCTCATAAGCAATATTATCTGCATAGGGGTCTCACACCATTTATTTCCCTGCAACTACATTACTAATATGTACATTGTATATGATTCCACTATGAGTGTAGGAATACATGTTGGTATCCATAGTCAATACTTTATGATAAAATGTCAAAGAGTTATACAAACTCTAAAAAGGACAAAATATAAAACAGATGATGTTTCAACTTGGTCTAGATTTGTCAAAAGGATTAAAAAGTTTATGCAGATATTTGTGAGGAAATAAGATAGCATAAAGTATCTAAAATTTCACTATTCACACAAATATAAACAAGTAAATAGATTGAAAATCAAAATGCCAAACTCTAAGGTTGAAGTGTTTCAAATTATCTAATTTAAGAATTTAAAAATTGCTACGTATTTTGGCCAAATGTGGTGTTAAAAGCTAAGCTCAAATAAGGCATGTGCTAGGACTCTTGGCCAAATGACATCAAAAGATAGACATTGAAATAGATGAGAGTTTTAATCTAATGGATTTGAAACACTTTTAACAAACACTAAGAATTTGATTCTTGGACATGAACTTGATCAACTAGGTATAAGTTTTGAAACAAAAGGCACTTTTAGAGATAGTTTATTCTCCCATAAATAATGCTATAAAACTTGGTTCTTTTGAAAAAAAAGTTAGACAAAAGTGAATTGTATAACTATGCTTTAGACAAAAGATCACAAAAGTACACTCGGATTGGTCTGAGAATGTAGAAATAAATTTGGAACTCTATGTAAGAAGGTCTATGAAATAATATTAAAATTTTTTTATGCAGCATAATGATGCTATACTACCTAAAATGTGTGACACAAAAGTTTGTTTTAAAAACTCTCTAAGGCAAAGACATTTTCCCATAATTTTGATAGCATAACACTACTTTTCTTGACTTAAAATGTTTTGGTGCATAGACTCAAAGTGCAAGTGTTTAGCACAAAATGGCTTAAGTCTATCAAGTGATGAAAATGATTATGAGTCTTAAATGACCTTCAACCTAAATTAGAAATTAAACCTAAGTTCCTTAAAATTTAGTGAAAATGGAGAACCCACTTGACACATCAACCCTATGAACTTGTAAGGATGTAATTCAAAATTTAGATTATAAGTGAAGGACTTAAAATAACTTTGGTAAAAGTCTAGACTCAATTGGGTATCATAACTATGCCAAAGTGGATGATATAACTCTCAAGATTTTGATGAACTTTTGAACAAGATAAATTAGTGATCTCATGTGGGCAGCATAATGCATCTTTGTTCAAAGGAAAATTTTCCCTACGTGTTTGGTTTGGATTATTTTATTACACTATGTTTTTGACTTCAAATAAGACTTTAATCTAGGATAAGACCAACTCATTAATTTCTCTTAGATTCTAAACTGATAATGTTGCTTGCTATTGTTGGAATCCATCAATATACATCATTTGAGAGGATTTTAAGTGTTCATTTAAAAGTAAATACACATTATCTAATAGATTTTTTACACCCCTCTTCTCTCAAATGATAGTACTATGATATAGACCTTGATTCACATATTGCACCAACAATACTTCCATGGAAAGTGGGGATCTATCTAAGATATAACAAGTTTCTAAACGATCTAGGGGAATCAATTGCACAATGACTTTCACATAAAATAAAGCAAAAAAAAGGCATAGATTTTAGGTCTTTATCACTTGGCTTGTTACAAAAAGGTCTAGTTATTTTTGCAACCACTATATCCTTTTGTTCACTCAATGTAGTATGATGTCCAAAGTGCCACTACATCTCATGTGCAACTCCAATTAAGAGCCAAATGAAGTTAATACAGAGAGGTGAAATCCTGGGTCAAAGCTTCCCTAAAAAACTCATGAGAGGTGATGAAGTCCTCCTCACAAGCTAAGTTTTCATAAAAGTAAAGAAAGCATGAAAGTAGAAAGACTTTAAGGTCATTTTCAAATCCACCCAATATTTGATGAGTTTTTAGGAAATGCTTTAGATGACTTTCTTTCTAAGCCTTGGACTAGGTAATTTGTAACAATAATGGTTCTTTTGATTCTAAAGGTTCCCTAAAGGATACAAATGGAAGAGCATACACATCACATCTCTCTTTATACCAAACAAAATTTAATCTAAACAAATAAGTAAATACAAAAACTTGTGAAAAGATGAGTTCATTTTTAAGTCCAAATGGAAAATGAGGTGTTCATTTGACCCCTTGGTCTTAGTTGCAAAATTCAAAAACATTCATCATAAACATCTTAATTCTTTTATTAAACACTAAAAAAAGGTTCCTAATTGATTTTTAAGCATGCAAAAGGTGATCTAAAATATGGTTTTAGCAAATATCAAGCTTGGTCCTCTAGCAAAATTGTTAGCATGTCCTTTAGATTTGAAGCTCTTTTAAATTTGAAACAATGAACTTTAGAAAAAGAGCTCTTAGGTCTATGTTTTAAGAAAAACATAGTGACTTACATCAGTTTATATAACTGACAATGGTTACATTTTGTAACTGATGTTAGTTATACCAATATGACCATTGATAGGTATACAATTGATGTCAATTTTTGCTAACCAATGTTAGTTAAGATATGCAACTGATGTTGGTTTTACTAGCTAATGTCAGTTACTGTGTAAATCTATGGCAAACAAAAAAGGCAAACTAAAGTTAGAAAATCAATTTTCAAGAATTTTAAGGGTCAAAATGAATATTTTAAAATTGAAAAATGATCTTCTTCAGATATGAGATGCATCTAGTCCCACTAGGTATGCCATTATGTGATATAATAATTAGATTGAAGAGATGATGGTTAGTATGAGGTTAGTTTCAAAATGAAAATAAAATGAAAGAAACACACTAACTAGCATAACATCTCTAGGCCTAGACACTAGGGAGAGCTTGGTAACAAAAAAAAATGGCAAAAACAACTAAAAAGTAAGGAATAAAACATAAGAATTCCTTCACCTTTCTTGGATTCTCCAAATGCCTTTGTAGTGGTAATTTTCTTGGCTTATGCTCATGAAGTCCTTGTCAATGGAAGCTTGGCTACATCTATCTCTCCTTGGCACCTTTGGCTTAGGTTTGGCTTTGCTTGGCTTGGAATCAAATTGACATGGTAACAATAATTTCTTGAAGCTTTTGAAACTATTTTTTCATTATAACTTTACATTATCAAGTCTTAAAATTCATGTAGTAAGGCCTCCTATTTATAGATTTTTGCAAATGATCAGAATTAACTAGAATTGTCCATCTCAAGATTGAGATGTGTGCTTGAGGATTAATTAATTTTTTGAAATTATGTTTGTAATTATTCTCATCATGAAATTTGAATAAGGGGTAATTAAGAGGCATGGAGGGCATCATAAAGGCATTAATGAGGCATGGAGGACATGAATTCTGATATTTGTGGCATTTATGGCCTAGAGATGTCTTCCCAAGAAATGAGGTCCCCTAATGATGTATATATTCAATGTTCATTTCTAAAAATAAGTTTTTAACAATTTTCCATGAAATTCTTAATTAGGCCTTGATTTGGGTTAATTATCTCTTAAGCACGTTTAAGCACTTTGTGCACAAATGACTCAAATTGATCATAATGTCTTGTTATTGTTCCAAAATTTGACTAGATTGGAATTAGAAGGAAATATTAGATGCATTGGATGCATTATCCCATTTAAGATTCTATCAACAATAAATAACAAAGACACATATATTTTGCAAGAAATTTAATAGGAAAGAGCAATCTAGAGTACCTTGGTGCAAATTTAGCATTTTAACTCAAAATGATCTAATCAAAGTTAGTTGGCCCATAACTTGCATTGCCCCATTTAGGGATACCCTAGCTAGAATTAGCACTCGACTATATCAAGCTCAAAGCTTGTAGTGTGTTTTAGTATTTTCAGGCTAAATTGTGTGTTTTGAATGGAAATTGGTGAAAAGATTGGTTGGAGGACATCAATGGCCAGATTTAGGTGTCTACAACTAATATATATGTATCAAATATATTATATTTATGAAAGTAGTGTATCATCATATCATTAAATTTTATGTATTACTATTTTAATCAAAGTTGTACAATCACATGTAAATTGTATATTTACATTATCTCTTTCACAATAAGTATAAGCTATTTTAATATTATATGCCCTCTCATATATTGGATCCAATTCAACTAATAATCCTTCAGTATTAATGATGCTTACTTTCATCTACTATATAAATCATACAAGTAGAATAATTTTATTAAAACAAATATTGTTTATGGAAAAGTAGTTTAATATTTTTTGGTTGTAACACCATATTTAGTAAAGGAAGGTAGGCTACAAAAATGAAAAATATAGATCTAGATTAATTAATTTCAACCCCTAATGAGTGAAAAGAATGACATTACTAATTCTCCTATTCAATTAGATATATATTTCATTTTTCCTTTTTTAAAAGAGAAAAAAAAAATCCTACCAAATATCACCTTGTCATCATCAAAGTTAGCTCATAAAAAATTTCCAAAGACGTAATAGGGTTGACATCTAAATTAAAAAAATATTGCCACATAAAAGATTGCCAAAGGTGTTGGATAGTGGACATCTAGAACAAACAAGAGACAGACTCAAGATGAGGTTTGACATCCACCCTAGCCTATCAATCAATAATTTAATGATGACTAGATATTACTCTATACATTCTAATCATGTTTTAAAAAAATATTTAACTTTCACAAAAACTCTATTGTCAATGTTCAACTAATTTTTGGGTGCATGTTTCTATAAAAACTAAAAATTAATTTAATTTGTATTTTGATAAATGCATGCATTTTATATCTTAATATTAATACTAAAATTCTTATCAAAATAATTAAGTTCTGAGTGTCTCAAACATATAAATTTTATTTTATTGGACTTTAGAAACATCCTAAAATTTGAAGCCATAAATAGGAACCATTATTAACTAATATTAGATTGTAAAAAGGACAAAGCACAATGTTAAGAAAGCTAAGATTATGAAAAACTACAACTCTATTGTCACTACTTGTAATTTTTAAGATTGACCTATGTTTGGTCAATGTGATAAGAGTAAAAATATACTAATGCTATGAACTCTTTAGTAATATAATCATGTTGTTCTTTGGTTCCTCATGACATACATTATGTAATATGACAAACTTTAAAATTTGCCTACAATGTAATTTAAATAATACTTTAGTATTATGAGTTTGAGCCCTGGCAATAGTGAGCAAGATCAAGTATAATGGGATTAGTTATCTTATCATAACAAATATTCTCACTCGAAATATTTCTATGAAACAAACAACGTTTTATCCCAATCTCCTTCAATAGTGTGGGTAGATTATTTAGTAGACTTTGAATTATCTAGATAACTTGTACACTAGGTCATCATAATGTATATATTTTTTTTACTTTATTGAAAGCTGGGTAAACTTTATAACATGACTGGTGCTGCTGGCTAGACATGACTAATACCGGTACCACGGGGCCAGTGGGGGACTTGAACACTGATGGGCAGAGCCGCAATGGAAGTACCTGACCAACCGACTACACCCACCGACCCTCATAATGTATATATTGACCAACTAACACATTAGCTAATTAATTTGAATAAATTTCAAAATGCGATTGATTTAACATACAATATTACATACAACTATTTCTATAAAAAGAAAAAGAAAGAAATAGAAACCAAGTGAAGAATGTTTGCACAACTACAAATAAATGTTTCTTAATCAAAACTCTCTATTAAATTTAGCACTCTACATATTTCATAACAGGCCACATTTAGAATGTAAGACATAGATCCAAACACAAGAGAATTATTAAGGAACAAGTTTAATGGAATATGAGAATTTTCACATAGATATTTTACATAGTCTTTGATCTAAATTTTAAAACTTTGAACACTTTGATTGCAAGTGTAGAGAGATTATTAGTTTATCCTGCAATGCATGTTTGGAAGCTCTTATATAAACCAAGTCATTTAATACAAAATGATGTTATAAACAAGAAGGCTTTTCGATTAAAGATGCAACTTGGAGCTATTTTTTAACATATCTTATGACCTGGTATGACTGATCAAATTAGTTCTATATAAACAAAATCCAAATTTTAAGTGTTTAGATTCTTTACCTTTTTCATAGATATCATTATCTCTATAATGTTGCTGAGCTAGTTGAAGTTGATATGCCAACCTATGCTTATTATAAAATATTACCCAGTCTAATGTCCAAGAGTTTACATGGAAGTAATGCACAACATATAATCTATTTAACTCTTATCTTGAATAAAATGAAGAGGTTGGCCAAAACACAGGGAAAACCTACCAAAGTTTAACAAGTAAAAGATGGTTTTAGTTAATTTAATGTCTTAGAACAATGATTCACCAATAGATTTGTTACAGGAGAATATAATCAACATAAAAAATTTCTACATATATATCATAAAAATAATTATTAGAATAACAAAATTACAAACCCAAAGGAACCCAAACAAAATGATTAAGTTGGTCTAGTTTTATGAGTTTGAAATCACTAATGTAAACTGAAAGCTTTCTCTAACATTTCTAGGCAAGACTGTGCTGAAAAATTACTTATTTATTATATGATGTAATGAACAATCAACAAAAATGCAGGTACCTGCCAATCATATTGTCAACCATAAATCCAAATCCATTATTTGAGATGCCAAATTTATGCATCTCTACAATGTTCGTTCCTAGCTTTGTTTGCATAATAAACATTTGTCACCACTAACAAATCTAACATACAAAGTACATTTCAACATATAGTTTGAAAACACAAAAAATATCAATATTACCTGATCAGTTCTGAATGATCCAAATTCAATGAAATCCATGATAATATAAGAATCCTTTCGAAATAAATTATGAATAAAATATGTTAGATTAGTAGTTTTTGCCAAACACTTCAAAACATTATAAGTTTTAATTTTCAACAAAGTAAAAAATAATCACGAAGAAAATTTAATGAATTTTTATTTTTTTACAGAGCTTATATGGTTTTGGCACGCCAATGGTATTGGTGGAATGCATTGTGTTCAAGACAATGGCCTCGGCCTCAAACATTCGTGAACATATACGACTAAAAATTCACAAAGAAACAAATCAAAGCAGTGCTTATATAATAGATAAATTACATGTTTATTGAACTCCTACCTCACCCACATGCATGCACGACTACAAACTTATTATGATTACTATGCATACGACCACAAAATCTGTTGAATCACCAATGAAAGGATGATGAAAAGATGCACACTTTTGCAGGGAGAGGACGAGGTGGACTCTAAAATCTGGAGAATAAATAAAGCAACACATTGCACATTGATTTAAATTAAATTAAATGAAAAGTAATGACAAGATAGGATGTTATATATAAATAAAATGAAATCAATTTTAAATGTCGTCAGTCTATGCATTGCTCGAATGGATCTGATTTTCTATTGATTTATCAGGAGGAAAGGTGATAGTTTCAAAGCAACAATAAATATGGTATCAATATTGATGGCCTTCATAAATATAGTAGTGGATATGGTTATAACTTTCACAAAATCTAGTAAATCAGCAATTCCATAAGGCCAAGGCACCCTTGTCTTCCTTCTGGACATTTATATTCCTGATGTCAACTTCGGATGATTTAGCCGGAAGGAATATGGAACGGCAATGGGATGAGTCCCATTAGTAATATAAGTAAAAAGACATTCACATTACTTTTTTACATCCTTTTGATGGCCATAATTAAAATTGGTAGTTATTGTTGACGGTTTATAATAAAATAAAGTTGTAAAATACATTCGAACACCCATAAAAATGTTTGGGACATGCTTCAAATATGAAGGCCATACGAAATCAATGATAAAATCTTATATGTGAAAGGATAAGAAAAGTGTGACAATCAGATTATAGATGGGTAGGTATACCTATAATTATTAGATAGTTCCAACCAACAGTTTGACAAAAGTAATCAATGATTTTAACATAAATGTTTCATCTTTTCATGTCATTTATTTAAATGTATTGATATGATGTCTATAATAACATATAGAAATTATGAGGTTTGTTCTTAGAAGGAAACTCGTGTAACTTTATTTGTTGAATTCATTAAGTTGTGATTTAATTAAAAATCATTTTAATCCATTCATTAATGCTTTTCAAATGTTTTTAACACTTGTGAAAGTTAAAAAAATGTTGGAGAGTTGAGTTGTTAAACACATTTTTATTGAGAGCTTACAATTAATTATGTGAAACATGATTTAAAAATATACATAAACATATCCAATTTTGTGAAGAGCTTGTAATTAGTTGTCCCTTTATAATTCAAAACCAAGTGGTCTTCCCAAATTGATTTATTATTATTTTTATTACTTTAAAAGATCAAATTGTAATATGGCATACAAATTGATGGTTAGCATGGAGAAGCTCTCATTGTGAATTGTTTTAATATGAAAATATTGACATAATGTCATTATTAAGAGAATCACCAAATAAATGTGTTAGAAGTTAATTTCTTTTAGAATATAAAGAAGACGGTTTCTTTCATTTGGTGTTATTAAAATAATCTTGTCTTGAAATGTAACAATACATGTTGAGTCTACAAACCCATGACCCATAACCCATAGTGTTTAATACTAAATTTAGAAGTACAATTTTATATATAGGGTTCAAATTATAAAAATGAATAAGCACAAGGATGATAAATAGATCTATAATAGGTCAGTTACTTTATAAATTCAAATAAACAATATTATGAATTAAATACTGAGATATTCTAAAAAAATAAAGTACAACTACTGATTGATATTGTAATAAATTAGAAACAATGGTAATTAACTCATTTATTATGTTAATGTGGATCTTAGTCAAAATAATCTAGAAGTGGACTAGATCAGGATCCTATAATAATCGTTAAATTCTAGACTTTTACACTTTATGACTTCAAACACTTGTGTTAACCATGAATTATTTATTTGACACACTTACCTAACCTGTATATAGGTGTCTAGTACAAAATACTGAATGGATCTAGATGTAATCACATAGAACCTTTTAGGGTTTCTATTACCTTTCCTTTTGTATCTTCATATTGTGTGCATAAGTTGTCACTCTATATCAAATGATCATAGTCCTAGCTCTTCATCCTCAACGTGATTATGGAAAAAATGTGTTAGTGGGCTCATAGTGTTGATTTAATTCTAAGGTCCCTCTATTAATTTATGTTGCCTACATAGCCACTACTATGAAGAGGGCCTCAAATTAGTTTAGTTCTTTTATAATGTGTTAGCCTGTGTATGCACTAGGGTGAAATATTTGTAAAGAAATTAAATTTAGTGACCTAGCTTGTAACTTATAAAATCAGACTCATGGGCTTCTCATTTATCAATTTAGATTTTTAAATAGATTGATCCTATGATTTATATTGAAATAAGAAAGAATATGGCAACTTTTCTCACTTGAATGCTCAATATAATGTTCCATTGATAGTTACATATGAGAGAGATATGAAATTTCTAGGTGAAGAATGAGTGAGGATTGATATTTTAAACATACCAATATAATTAAAAAATATCTCACACTAAAACACTTATGTCAACCATAAAGATGTCTTACATTTCTAAATTGGATGAATTTTGGGCACTGGACTCTTAATTTGAAAAGCGACCCTTGCATCGATGTAGGCATTTGGCTAGGACATAAGTGTCCAAGAATATAAAAATAAGTACAGCTCTAAAACTTGAAGAGACATATAATTAGGTGGTTTAGATCACTTTACATAGCATAAAAGTCCTGGTCATCAGAATAACATATAGTAATACTAAGAGATAATTGATTAAACACAAGAGATAGAAGATGTGAGCCTTTTAGTAATATGAATGTCTAAGAACTGAAGGTTAAACCCATTATATGTATTTTCCATGTGTACAATACCCAGGTTATATACAATTTATATTTAACATCTACATTTTCTTGATTTCATTTATTAATGAAATTACTAGTTTAAATTAAAATAAATGCATACCTAGGTGTGTATAAAACACCTTTCCTTTGCATGAGCCCAACTTGAGTGCTTTATTGGTTACTGGCCTACAACCAAATTAATGTTACAATATATAATCAATACATATAATTTGAAATAAAAATAATTTAAATGATTAAAACATAAATATCATGATTTAGGAGGACACCTATATATCGATGCAACCATCTTATGTTTTGGAAATTTAATTTGAATAAGTGCTTATTAGGAAGTATTAGACCTAATATTAGGATAATTTTGAAACCTTCAAGTGCATATATAAATAAATAAAGTGAACATATCTATGATTCCATAAATGTGATATGTATATAGCCTTTATGACAATGGTTTTATGGTCATTATGTACCACATCAATTTAGAACATTTTATCGATACCTGAAGTTCAAGCCATAATTTTGGAGTCTCTAGACTTATTTTTGATGAGTCAAAATTTATGACCATCTTTATGATCAAATTCATCCTTTAGTTTGTGATCAAGTAATTATTTTATAGATAAAAAAAAGTCTTCATGAGTATTGAAACACAAAAAAAATTTGTAATTGTATAGGTATTATTGTCAATATTTAAAGAGATATCATCATGGCCTTAAACTGTGTACGATGTATCATGATAAGATAATCATTTCCCCATGACATTGTTGACATCAATTTGGATAACCAACCCTTCTTTCCATTCATTGCCTTATGGTACAAGAATCAACATACTAGACTAAATTTAGAGAAGTGGTATCCTCATGTCTAAGTTTGGGAAATAGATTATCTTCATCTAAAGAATCATTATCTTATGAATAATTCTCATGTTACTATGATTTGAAAGATTTGTTTTTCCATTGGCATTTGGATGGGTTTTGTTTATTCTCTACATTTGGTGAATTATGTGAATTTGGATTATTTTTTGATGAACATTGTGTGAAATCATTGTATCGGCAATTTTATAATTCATGTCCTATCTTTCCATAGATGAGATAGAATTGTTGGTAAAGAGGTTTGTTCCCCTGTTAGTTTTACTGATTATTTAACTTGAGGATTATTTTTAAACTTTCTTGTGATTCTTCCCCTTTTAATGTGATGTAAGTGCATGTTTCTCATCTCATTTATCTATATTCTTCATGGCTTCTTCCTATTTCAAGTCAATGAACATCTCTAATGTTGTTTTTTTATTTGTGACATTTATTGTGGTCACATAAATTATGTATGTAATGGGAAATAATCTAATGACAATTAGAACCAAATACTTGTCTAAAATTACCTCACTTGATTATAGATTAGGGTCCCACTAATTTACAACACAATGTAGGTAAACTTTTACTCTTTTACTTAAATTTAAATTTGAAATAATTTAGTTGGATTTGTAGATGCAGAATCCAATTTTGATTCTTCAACTCATAGATAGTCTTGATATTTTCCCATGTGTCTTTAGCTATAATGGCATTATGGATATGAGGTTGTATCTTATCTAATACTCCAAACATGATGATTAAATTTTATTTTTAATTGGCTTTATCATATTTCCATTGTTGATTAGTTTCAATGTCATGCTGGGTCCATCTACTGTCAACAACTATAATAATTTATTCATATTCCATGTGTGTTTGTATCTTATTTTTTCATGTTAGATAGTTATCACCATGAAGAAGCTAAGTATATGGGAAAAAAATGTTGATCCATTTTTGGTCATTACGAGCAATCTAAAAAGGGATATGGATAGGTTATTTATCCCTTCAAATAGGTCCCATTTTCTATATATCATTAGTCTAACATACCACAGCTATCAATATATTCACCCTTCCTATATGTTCATTGGTATATGGAAGAATATCATACTTTCAGTATACCCAATGGTATGTGAAAGATAAATTTAATTCTACAACAAAATTTGGTATGTGGTACCAAGATAGTACATTAAAATGATTCATTTAATTAATGGCACCTAATTAGTGGAAATACTTGTATGTGGGTGTAACTTCCCTAGATACATGATAATCCAACTATCAGTATTTATGTTAGAATGGTTGTGGTAAATGAATAATAGAGTGATGGTTTAAATGAACAATGTGAACCTTACTAGTCCCAAAAAATTTAGAGGGCAATGACTTGACATCATTATTTCATCTATTTTAGGCTACAAATGTATTAGATCAAATGTAATGACAATAAATATAAATGTGATCCAGATGCATTGCTAATATTGAGATTTGATAATCTCTTTTTGAGTATTTTTACTTGTTTCACTATTTTTATTGCTTGAAAAATAGATATTTTACACTATACAAGGCATTTTTCAATTAAGAAATTACAATTTAAAGAAAATAATTTCTTTAGTCAAAAAAAAAAAATACACCTCTTTTTTTAAAAAAAAATTCCCTACACACTATTTTAAAATTTTTCACCTTTGTAGATAATTTTATACCCCATTAAAAAATTATACCACCATCAACAATGCTTCCACCTTAAAATAAAATATAGTAGTGGTTTAGGGGATTAGATCCCTAAACTTCCACACTCGGCATTGTCTTCACAAAATATTAAGTGATACTTGTCTTATCAAACACTTCAAATATATGATAACACTAATAAATAATAATAAATACTAACCTCTTTTTTCAAGCTATGCTAACAATGATTGTTGTGGTGAATGTGGTGATTATGGAGCTTGGGAGGAGTGGGAACTAAGTAGTCTACATATCTAAACCTAAATAATAAAAAATCATATTACCTGTGCACTTTGTAAGAGGGAAATATCACAAAGTTTCCATCAATTGACATGAATAAGTAGGAAGTTGGTGGAACAAATTGTCATTTTCATCATATATCTACCCAAAGTTGATTATAGTACCAC
>JARHVA010005377.1:137500-155000 GCA_037957365.1 Torreya grandis | reverse complement strand
TAAAAAATGAGTAGTGCCTCATAGATATCTAAAAATCCTCTTGGTATCGTACCAATGACTATCATGAGGGTCATGTTGAAACCTAGATACAAGTCTAACTACAAATAAAATGTCAAGGTGAGTATGGGTCAAATACATAAGAATCATAATCATCTACCTATACAATGTAGGATCATAAAGTGGAGTAGTATAAAAGGTAGTGAGAGTCACTACAGACTGAAAAAAAGAATTTATCTTGTAATTAGCCATGTCAAAATATTAAAGTAGATCAAGTGTGTACTTGTACTAACTCAAATAGATCCCTATACTTGACTATGAAATCTATAAACCAAGGAAGAAATGTAAAAGGCCATGATCTATCATTTTAGACTTTAATAAATGCACCTGATGAATACTATAAATCTATGATGAGGAACCACATGTGATAAGTAGATAATCAACATACAAAACTAGTTTAAAAATTTTCTCCCCAATATGTTGAATATACACAATGGGATCAAAGTTGTGAACAAAGCCAATAGAGAAAAGAAATGAATCCATCTTCACATACCAAGCCTGAAGGCCCTGCATGAGACCGTAAAGAGACCTCCTAAATAGATAAACAAGAGAAGAATCATGAATAAACCCAACATGTTGCTCCATATAGATTTCCTCATGTAAGTCTCCATGCAAGAAAGCATTTTCAATGTCCATATGATATACTGGCCAACCCTATAATTTGACAATAAAAATTACAAGGAAAATATAATATATCTTGGAAATGGGCACAAAAGTTCCTCATGTAAGTCTCCATGCAAGAAAGCATTCTCAATGTCCATCTGATATACTGGCCAACCCTATAATTCAACAATAAAAAGTACAAAGTGAATATAATCTATCTTAGCAATGGGAAAAAAAGTTTTAGAGTAATCAATACCTTCAAACTATGAAAATCCCTTTACAACAAGACATGTCTAATATTTGTCAATAGACCCATCAACTACATATTTGGTGCAATAAATCCATTTTTATTTAACTTTCTTCCCTTAGGAAGAATGATCAAATCCCAAGTCTAATTCTTCATAAATGAAGAATACTCATCTTTCATCACATTATCCCACTCTTGTATTATATGAGACTATGAAAAATAATATGAATCCCGAAATAATACCTGAAACAAAAGTCGAATACATATAAAATGTGATTGATGATGTAGAGTAGGTGGAAGATCCTATATGAATGGTGTTGTCTTATCAACTATAGTATGATTCCATCTAGGCATAGTGATAACATCAGTGTAAACAAGATCCTCATCCTCTATGACCTCCTTAAGAGTCTCCTAAACTAGCTCCTCAAATAATGAACCCTTAAGAGGAGGTGAATCAACAAAAGAAGAAGTAAGCATGAAAGAAGATGGAGAACCATGAGATGTAAGTGACCATCAAATTATACATGTGTTCAAAAATGAACATCATGGGTGTTAGGATCTAATAGATGATAAGCTCTCAAGTCTTCATAATATCATACAAAAACCAAATGATTTATCTTCTTATCCAATACTTTCCTTTTATTCTTTAGTAAAAACACCCAAGCAAGGATCCCAAAGACTTTTAAAAATGAGACATCAGGATTCATACCAAACCAAGCCTCCTCTAGAGTCATATGCTAAATTTCTTGATGTGGTGTGTAGTTTTGAATTTAGTTCACATAATTAACTACCTCTACCTAATAGATAGGAGGTAAATCCCATTAATGCATTATACAGCTAACCATCTCCTTCAAATTTTAGTTCTTTCTCACTACTAAGCCATTCTACCGTGGAATATGTGGAATGAAATGCTAATGAATAATACCATGGGATGGTAGAAAAATAGTGAATTCTTGACTAAAGTACTCCCCCCATTATCTATATGAAGTTTCTTGGTGAAAATTGATGATTTTTTCTTGATAAAAGACTTGAAGACTTTGAAGTGATCAAAGACATCACTCTTGTATTTGAGGAAATAAAACCAAGTATGCCTCAAGAAATTTTTGATGAAGTTAAATAAATAATATTCTCCATCAAAAGGAATAGGAAAGACCATCAGATCACTATGTAAAAGCTCAAGTGGTGAAGAAGCTATCATGGTCACGCCCTTAAAAAATGGACCCTGATGTTGTTTCCCTAATGCATAACTAGGATAGATTCTATCAAGACATGAAACTATATGAAGATCCTCTACCATAATGTGAGTGTTCAACTCCTTCAAATATCTATAGTTGAATTGTCCAAATTTCTCATGCCAAAGTTAACTCTCAAAATCTGTATCAAAAACTAAACACATCCCTAAAGGAAGAGTATCATTAAAACCCTTAAAATAGTAAAGTTCATAACTAAGATCAACAAAACCCTGTACAATGAGTGTAAGTGGACCTAAAAAAGCTTGAAATTCAACACCTTATGGTGTGAAAGTCACTATCTTGCCCTAACCAGAATGAAAAATATAATAAATTGAAATTAGATTGGTGGTGATATATGGAACATATAATGCATAATTAATGTGACCACCATCTAGTTTTATGTCACCCTTCCCCTTAATATATATTAATTAAGAATATCTGACCTCAATGTTATAAGTGGAACTCAAAATAAGAAACATAAAGGACTCCTTGGTAGAAGTCATATGGTGTGAAGCACCAAAATCTAGAACCTAACTATCTAAAATATGTAACTATGATCTCTTGATAATATTAAGTGATTTTTCATACTCATAACATGGAGTGGAAATAGAGATATTACATTTTATAATGGAATACTCTAAGGCTTAAATTCTATTGAAACACCTAGACTCTTCATGTCCAGTCCCCCTGCAATAGGAACAAGATAAGTTAACCTTATTCTTGGATTTGGAAGATGGTTTGGGTTTAGATGTAGATGTATTGGTGGGCTTAGGTGAATTTTGAGGTAGAGGAGGAGTGTTTTTATTTTCATCCTTATATTTTCCCTTAGACATAGGATGTGAGGCCATTTATTCTTCTTGAGAGGTGGAAGACTCAAAGTTAGACAATTTGGATTCCTTCCTAGTGAGTCTCTCACAAAACAACTCTAAATCAAGTGTTTTGAATGTGGTACCTAATGCATCTATACCAGATAAAAATCTAGAAGTAAAGATTTATAATGGGATACTCAATTTAGACAAGATTAAGTACACACACTCTAAATCTTTCTTATCCCATCCACTCCCCTTAAATTATGTCAAAAAATACTTAAATTTAGTGAGCTAGTCTACAATAAAAGTAAAGTCATCTGGATTAAGTGAATTAAGTTATACTTTAATTTGCATTGATCTCATGTGGTCTACTTTTACAAAAAAAAAACCTTTTAATTTAGTCCACATTTTGAATGGAGAATCACACCCACTAAAATTAAATAAGATATTATCATTCACATAAATCCCAATCAAGCCCATACATTATTCAAACTTATTGTGATACTAAAAAAATCAATTTTTTTTGTAAATTATGGTTAAATGTTGTTCATTAGGGGTGATAATCATTTGTAATTTATGATTGTCTCTATTCTAAGTTTACATGTGTTATAAATATGTATAGTCAAAAGCTCACAATGATCAATGCCATATGTAGATGCCATGCCAACTAATCACCAAAAGTAGAAAGAATGCAAAGGGTGCATAAAATTTGGCACTAATAAAAGCCTTAAAAGATTGTATTATAAGGCCCCCATAATTTAGTAATTTATAAAAATATTTTATTTTTACAATGTAATGACACCAATAGATGGAGAATAAAAAAAAACATACTTTTGAAGAAAATAGAACTCAAATCTAAATTCTGGTTCAAAAGTTATAAGTGTTATGATTTTCTGTAAAGATGGGTCAAAATAATTTAAAAAACTACAATCAAGTTTTAGTGACTAAAATGTAATAAAACATAAATGTGAAACCAGTTTTTGGAACCATAAATTTTTCACTGATTTAAAAAATTTAATGAAAGTGAAAATTAACCAATTGGGTGACCCCGATATATGTGCAAGCAAGCTGAACTTGCTCTTATGGTAAAAATCTATCCTTATCAAATAAAAAATAAATGGAAAAGTTTATTTTGAGAGGAAATAAAGGAAAATATTATTAGGCTCCAAAAGTAGATCCAACTTAGGTAGGTAGATCTTCCACTAAAATTTACAATGCCAACCTCCTCTTCTCCAGCATCAACATAAAATTCAATGCCACTTAACACTTAGATCTGAAAAGAAATTAAAAAAGGATGCCATTTTTGAGTAGAATTCAATGTAGATAGTAAGTAATGTGTTGATATTCAATCCATATGGTAAAGCTGCTGATATTAAACACAATAGTGAAAAATGATGATGCCAAGCTCCAACATATGACACAAAAGTGCCAAGCTACTAAAAAAGATAATGCCATAATAGAAAGGACACCACACAATAACAAAGTAAGACCTCCATGCCCTAGGTATATTGTTAGATCTAAAAATTCCACATAGACTACTATAAATAATGATGCCTATCAAGAATAGGTAGATATGGGTTTGAGAAATAAGAGTGCAAATCTTCCAAATTACCAAAAAACTCTATCAAGCTTTCTACTTCCAATGTCAAGTTTCTTGGATAATAAAAATACCTTAGAAGAAAATGATGCCCTTATAATGGATGTCTCCTCTCTCTTTCCATATATCTAAAATTAGATTAACATGTCACAATCTAGATTTGAAAAAACTCCAATGCTTTATTAATGAAAATGCCCAACCAAACCTTACAAATTCGAGCAAAGATATTAAATGCATATTTTAAAAAAAAGACTAATCTTAGCATAAGGATGCCTCTCCCAAAAAATGATTCCTCTACCAATAAAAGATGCCAAGATGAAGATTTCAATGTCAAATCTAAATGTTTAAATGTCAAACTTGAAGATTTTAATGCTAAGTTAAAGATCTGAAAAAAATAAAAGGACACCACATATTTGACACAAATGGATGCCTTAATATAGAATAACTTTCTTAAATCTAAAACAAGAACACAATTCCAACATATTTTGAGAAGAAATATCTGAAATAGATTATAAAAGGGATGCCATAATGTTTCCTTTCTCCACTCTTAAACACCACTATCAAAATCTTAAAAAATGGAACCCTCGTCTCGTCTCCTCGGCTTCTTTCACTACTTCAAAAGTAACAAAAGCTTCAAAAACCAAAAAAAATAATCAAATAGTCTAAAAAGAGGCACCAAAAGACATGGAGATCCTCTTGCACACTTCTATTCTACGCTTCCTCTATTCCTCTCCACAACAAATAAAGTAGAATATAATTATCTAAAAATTGTAAGCTTATGGATGGTTGCAACTTATTCAAGGTTCTGGTACAATGTTAGGAATGGTAAAAATATTTCATGAAGCCAAGATTTCAAGAGTTCATAATAAGAACATCATAAGTAATTACAGATAAATGAAATATAATACAAAGCAAATAGAATGATTATTAAGAATATGAGATAATGAGATGTTAATACAAAGGTAAGTACTTGCTTATATAGGCAAGATGAATTACTAATATATCTAATCTAACCAATGTGTGATAAATATTCATATAGGACAAACCCACTACAAGACAAAATAACTAGCTAATTCACTATAAAACATAATAAAATGCATGAAATACATACTATAACATCAATCTTTTTCTCCATAGTTCTAGGAAGAAAAACATAGTAGATTTTGTCAACGTTCTAGTTCATAGATTTTAATAATAATGGATTAAGTATCATTTGTATAATTTTTTGAAATATTTTATTATACACCTTTAGTGTTCAAATACCTTTAGGCACTACACTAATGTAACAATTAAGATGATAGAAAGTATATTTAGAACTCAAGTATATCATAATTTTTATTTTAGAATTTGCATTACTTGTAGTTATTTATCAAATAAAAAAAATTGATATGGATTTCCACTGCATTATAGTGTAGCTAATGTAACATTAAGTGTAAGTTTTTTTAAGGCTATGTTCAACTTTTATTCATTGGGTTGATATTGTATTTATTTATTATGTTATGTTTGGTGTGTTTTTGAAGGAAAACATATTGATGGTGTGATGGCAACTAGGAAAGACAATATTTTTATGATATATATTGGTCAAATACTAATAGTTCTCGTGACTCAAATTCAAGGTGTTAATAGGAATTCAAAGAGTTCAATATTTATTCTAATTTTTAAGGTTTAAGCTATGTAATTGTAATACTTGAAATATTTATTTGTTTGAAAGGAAGGATATAATCTCAATAATAATCCAAACTTATTTTAAATGTTTGAAAATAAGGACTACACCTCAAAAAAAATATGTCGCATCATGGCTCATAAATAATAACAAAATATTATCATTTATTTGGTGCAAAAATCAACATTCAAAAGAACTATTTTTCTAGCTATGCTTTGTTTGATCAGTGCTTCAATGTAAGGGTTAATTTAGATAGTTAACATTCTGTATAAGGTAAAAAATTGTGAATGTCCTCCAATCAACATTTTACTAGAAAATTCACCAATCATTTTTTAAGAAGAGAACGTCAAAGAGTAAACATATATTTATATAATCATTCATAAATATTTATGTAATCTGTATAAATTTTTAAAAGTCAACCCAAAATTTAAGCTTTCATTTCATAAAAATTTTAAAATATTTCCCCTATATATTATTATTAAAAAGTATAAATATGTTCATATTTCAAGTTCTAAGTGATTCAATTCTATCCTATAAATTAAAGTCTAATGTTTTTGAAAATGTGATGTTTTATTTAAAATTTTTTATGAAGAGTATATTGTTTAATCTTCTCAATTAAAATGTAATTCTTTCTTAAAAATTTTTATTATAAAAAAGATGAATAAATGTATATCCTTCATTTTAAAATTAAAACCAACTGTTCAAATTCAATATGAATTATAATTCACTATTTTGGTTAAATTCGGTTAAGTAAAAAAATATGAATTATTTTTAATCCCACTCAAAAATAAAATAAAATAAATTTATTTTGATGACTAGAATGGTACTACTATCCATATTTAATGAATAGTTAAATTTGGTTAGATCTTTGTATTTAGTATATTTTTGTATGGATGTTTTTTTAACTTTAAATAAATCTTAATGTCTGGTCTCTTATTTGAGAGTGTTCCACCTTAGTTTTTTTTAATATGACATATTGATGGACCAAGGTAACTGCCAAGGTTAAATCTAATGCTCGTTCAGTTGTGTTTACAATAAATTAAAATTCTTAGTAATTCAAGGATTAAATATGCATTTTTTTGTAGTAAAACCATGATTTATTCTTCATATGATAGCATCTAGAAAATGAAAATCTAACCTCTACTTCTCCCTTTGGAAACCCCAGCCATGACAACTAACCCCTCTCATTTGCCATAATCTCTGCAACTACCCAAAAGAAGAGGTAGGAGTTTTTTGCATCGAATACATGGTAAATTCAAGCCATACTCTTTTAACTTTCTAAATTTGCTAGGAATACCAAAAAAAGAAGATGATAATGTATATCGAGATTTGAACATCTGGCCCATTGGGACCATCTCCACTGCAACCTTCTAACCTAGATAAGGCACACCATGTAACTCTCTAGACTCCAACAACTAAGGTTTTAGTAAAGGTCACATTGTACTTGACCACTACTAGATATCTAAGACAAGTCACATTTTACCTAGCCACTACTGGTCTACTAATACACGAGTAGAGAAAAGGATACATTCCACTAAAGTTAAATTGAATTTTTTTGGGTTCTCTTTTAAAGGTCACATTGTATTTCTTAGGGAAGGATAGATTCTCTTAGCGTCAAATTGTATTAAGTGTAGGTCTTGGATTGCACTTTTGGTTCTTTTCAAAAGTCATTTTATGTATATAAAAATATAATTTTTTTATTAAAGTTAAATTAGATTCAGTATGAGTCATTTTCAAAAGTCACATTATAATAGAAAGGCATAGATTCCACTTAAATAAATTTGTATTTATGGTGATTCTCTTATAAAAATTACATTATATGATATAAAAATGGATAGATTATACTAACATCAAATTGGATTTAGTGTGGTTCCCTTCTAAAAATCACATTATATAATATAGAAAGGGATACACTTCATTAACATCAAATTGGACTGAGTGAGTCCCTTCCAAAAATCATAGTTTATACTATAAAAAGGAATACATTCTAGTAATGTTAAATTGGACTTAGTCTTGACCCTTCCAAAAATCATATTATCCATTATAAAAATGATATATTTTACTAATATCTAATTAGACATAGTTTGGGTCCCTTCCAAAACATACATTGCATAATATAAAAAGCACACACTTAGAATGATAATATACACTAAGTAACTCTCTGACTCTAACAACTAAGGATTCAACAAAGGTCACGTTGTACCTACCCATCCAGATCAGCCCTATCAACATTTATGGGTTTGAATAATTAAATATGATGAGATACATTCCACTAATATTAAATTGGACTTAGTGAGTCCCTTCCAAAATTCATATTGTATAGTATAGAAAGGAATACATTCTACTAACGTCAAATTGGACTTAGTCTTGATCTTTCCAAAAATCACATTGTAAATATAATAAAATATATATTTCACTAATACCAAAGTAAACTTAGTTTGGGTCCCTTCCAAAACTTACATTATATAATATGAAAAAACATACACTTAAAATGATAACATATACTAGTAACTCTCTGATTCAAAAAAGGAGGCTTCAATAAAGTCACATTGTACCCACCCATCCAAATCAATCCTATCAACATTTATGGGCTCAAAGAATTAAATATGACAATAACCCACCTTCCATTGTAGATTTTTATGATGGTTATTTATTAAACATTTTCTTTCGTATGATAGAACCACATATAGTAGTTGAAGAAAATATAAAATTTTAAATATTTTCTTAATATATATCAATCAAATTTTATTTTTTTATATAAAAAAATTTAAAAAAAAATCACCTAGCATGATATATGTCCTTCAGAACTCTTTTTATATTTCATGATTTAAGGAATTAAACTCTCTTATATGGTCATACAATTGCCTAAAGTGGCTAAACTATGTAATACGTGGAAGAGTAGAGATGTTTTCCAAATTGTTTGAAATATATAAGAATGTCCCATTCAATAAGTATTTGTGTTACTTTAATTTTTCACCTAAGGAACCAATTTGGTCCTTTCCATGATATTTTTTAATAGTTTTGAACGTATTTTGTGTGCTATATAAAATGTGTTATGAAAAGAAGCATTCATTAATCTTCAATAGTGTTAATTACAAATAGTTTGAGTTGGCATGGTTCTCTGATGGAATGCCAAATAGTTTAATGGATGTACTACAATTCTAATTTTTTTAAATTCTTGATTATAAATGGATTAAGTGGAGTGTTTTTCAATGGGATTTCAAATAGTTTAATGGATGTCATGCATTTATATGTAAACGGGAAATAAGTTTATGGTCAAGCTTTTTAACATCTAAAATAAATTCTTATAAATTATAAAAATAAATAATGTGACATATTTATAAAAAATAAATAAATCCTAAAAATTATGGTGAGCAGATGTATCATAGAATGTAAAATGATCAAATGGAAGGCTATGCAGATTGAAAAGAGTAATAGTAGATTTGATAAAGGGTTTATGAACATTTTTCATAAGATAGTTCCTGCTCATGAAATATTTTTATTGATTTAAGATATTTTTTGTTTGGAAAGAGAGAAATAGCCACACTATATGGAGATAATTACAAAGATGTGAGACCACTTATTTAATTATTATTTTTATCTAATTTTACTATCCATTGTTGTCTTTACTTTCTTGGTTATATTCTATAATTATAGAGCACAAAAGTGTGTTTTATGTTTATGTTTTAGGTTTTCAATCATTGCAAGCCCTATTAGGGATTTAACCTTAGATAATATATTTTTAGCTATTTTGTACACCTCCAAAGGTTAACATCTCTACATATAAACTTAATTTATGTTGTCGCACATGATCATAACCATAATTTCATGTTTTTAAGTAGAGGTGAATATCGACTAGTTCAGGTCAATAATGGCATTTAATCATTACCTAGTTGTATGATCTTAACATTTTTCATTTTCAATCATTAGTTCTAGGAACTTCTATAGTCTACTTCTATTTTTTTTATGTCAGACTTCTATCAGTTTCAAATAGTTAGATCTCAGATAAAAACAACTAAAAATTTGTCATTTCATTTCATAGTTAGTCTTACTTCATTCATTTTCACTTCTTTGAATTCATTATTGTCTTTCATTTTTTCTTGTCACAAGTCAATTTCCAAGATTCTACTTTAATCTATTCCATTTATCTAAATTATAATTAATTACTACATTAATTCATTTTTTATGAGACAAATGTTTGAATTCTTGGTGAAGATAGTTGTAAGAACACAAATAACATGTGAGTAAATTGGTGAGAAGGAAGAATGGGTGAGATGGTTGGTACAAGGAAAATTTTGACAAATGTTGTTGGGATAACATTGATGAAACTAGACATGGAAATGAAAAGGTACGGTCAATTTTCTAATATAAGCATTGAAGGATTACTAGAGGAATTTAATTAGGAAATGAAGACTTAAAGGAAGCATAAAGAGAAGATTCAAAGTTTGATAGAGATGGTGGAGTTGAAACAACCAATATTAAAGGGGGATGAGGATTTCATTTGGAATCACCTATAATAAAGTTTAGTATGGAATTTGAATAGTCTTTGCTCATGGATCTGACACAAAAAAAAACTTTTGAATAAAAACTCTAGGTAGAGATATGAAAGGAGTTGAAGGCAAGGTTTGAGGATTATGTAGAGCAATTAAAAATTGTTAGATGAACAAGATTTTTTTTAAGGTTAATGGAAAAAATAGTATCTTTGAAAGGTTTCATTATGTGTAGGAATACATGGAGGGTCATGTGAAAAATAATGTTTCCATTTAAAAATATATAATGACACACATGCATGATGAAATATATAAAATAGAAAGGCAAAAAGGTTTAAGTAAGATTTTAAATTGAAAGTGGAGGTCATTAATAAGCACACAAAGTTTGATGATTTGGTTAGATCACTTAAATTAAATGTGATGTGAGAGTTAGCTACCATGTGTGAAGGATACCAACAACAAACAAACAACACAATCCATATTAACAATATATGAAAGCAATCCATGAAATGAAGATATAATTAATAACTTATTAGAGGATGCATGAAATGATTATTTTCATAGTTTCCATCAACAATGGACAATTAGAAAAAAATAGAAATAGAATTGAAAGTTAAAATTGCAAAAAAATTGGTTGCACATGAAGAATATATGACCACTATAGGGTTAAGTAATAAAATTTCTAAGAGAAGACAAGGAACATAGTGTGGGTGAATTTTTAACCTTGAAATACACATAAGGCAAACTTGGAAAGACTATGTAAAATTTGATATCCAAAGAACATGCACCAAATGTTTTATAAAGAATTGTAAAGGGCATATTGAATACCAAGCATGTAATCAAGAGCAAGTTGTGAAAGAAATATGATATACACTACACAATTTATAATAAACATACAACTAATGAAGAAACACACTTGGGAAAGAAACAAAAAAGAAATAAAATGCAGAAAGCTAATAAATGACATGAATCTAGACAAGGAGTGTACATATTACATGAGATTGGTCTAAGTTGGATAAGTATATGTTATGAGGGAAAGAGAATATGACACTATGCAATACATTCATATGTATCTAAGAATGAATATGCTAGATACATCGGATAGGTGGCATGATAATTCCAAAAAAGGAGATTAATTATTAACAACTCACAAAGGTCCAAGGGTTCCAATAAAATTATAAATAGGATCCTTGGCCTCTCATTTAATTAATGTAGTAAAGGTTTTAATTTTTGTAGACACTAACTCATATTACATGGAGTAAAGTTAGAGCAAGGGTTTGAAAGATCTGAATGTATAACATTTGTGAAGGGTTCATGCTTATATATTGATTTTTTAATTATGTTTAATGTATGATGAAGTATATGCTTTATGAAAGGATGTGCATTTATGTGTAGATGTTAATGAAAAATAAATTTGAAATAAGTAATGTATCTTTTTATACTATTCTATGATTACCTTGATGATGTTTGTATGATATGTTTCCTGTGTAAATATTATGCACTTGTTAATGCCTTTAAGCTTTGTTCTCATAATGGAGTTTTCGGTGTTCTCTTGATACGCCTTAGGTGAGGGCTTAAGTCTTCAAGCTTAAGTGTTATGATAGCATAGTGAGGATTATTCTATTATTGTGAAATATTTTACCTATGTAGGGCCGTCTTAATGATCTAGAAAATTTACAACAATAGTGGGTTAGTAAAATGGGAGAAGTTACAAACTATGATTAAAAAAATGGAATTTGAATCTCCTCTATCAACTAATATTCTCATATTTATAGCACGGTAGTGAAATTCATTGACATAAATTTTAGAGTTTAAAACTTTTCATAATAATATTCAATGTTGTGCAATATTTATCTATATATCTAAATATTCAAAGATCAAAATCAAAACTTTCCAAGGGCTTCAAACATGTCCTAGAATTATAATTTTAAAAACATCCCTACAAAAAATTGAATCCACTTATTATTCAGAAAGGGAAACATAAATGAAGGGTTAAAAGTAGAAAGATAAAATCACATTATATGAAGGTAATTATCAGTTGGAGATAAATGCTTCTCAAGAGTTGGCCCTAAAACAACCCTAGTTAACGTGGGTAACAATAATAATTGAATTTCATAATAATTAATAGTCTACTTATAATAATTTAATTTCAAAATAATTTATGTGATTGTGAAGAGTTATGAATACAAATCCCCATCATTCCTCATCATAAATATCAATCTGCCTATTTTAATATTATTTGGAGTCAACCCAAATAGGGACAAATTTGTCCATCTTCCTACCTTCATCCTCTTCCTCTATAATTTTGGTAAGAAAAAACTATATATTTTGTTAACATTCTAGTTCTTAGGGTTTAATAGTACTGGATTTATATATATATATGGGCACTACATTCATAACAATTATAGTCATAACTTGTAGTGCATAGTTTTTTTGTTAGAATATGTATTACTTGTAGCCATGTTATCAAATACTAAAAAATATTTGATATGGATTTATGTTACATTATTACATAATTAATGTAATATTGAATGGACATATTTTGTAGGCTATGTTCAATTATTTTTTTCTGCCATTGATTTGATACTAAATTTTTTATGTGTATTATGTTTAATTTGTTTGTGTAAAGACAATATATTCATGGTGTGATTGTAACTACGTGAGACAATATTTATTAGTCATATATTAATAACCCTCATGATTCAAATTCAATGAGTTTATAAGAATTCAAAGAGTTCAATATTTCTTCTAGTTTTTAGTGTTTAAGCTATATAATTCTAATACACTGAATATTTATTTGTTTGAATGGAAGGATATAATCTCAGCAATATTTAAATTTATTTTAGATGGTAGGAAATAAGGAATGTGCAGATCCACATACATGTCATGTATCATATCTCATAAATAATGAAAAACCATTCTCATTTATTTCATGCAAAAAACAACATTCAAAAGATTCTAAATATACATTGTTTGATCACTTCTTCCACGTGGAGGTTAATCTTGATGGTCAGTATTATACTTTGTTGGGTCACTTCTTCTATATGGAGGTTAATCTTGATGGTCAATATTATACTTTGTTTGATCATTTCTTCCATGTGAAGGTTAATCTTAATGGTCGACATTATTTGTAATTTTTTATTTTATTTTTCTAATGTTATCTATTCAGCATTGCATGACAAAATATACCACAATAATCTTTAAAGAAGGAAACATCAAATAGTAAATATATATTTCTATAATCATTCATAAATATTTCTATAATCTTTAAGAATTTTTAACAATTACCCAAAAAAAATTATGTTTCATTCCATAAGGTTTTTAAAATATCTCAATTATATATTATTATTAAGGTCTGAGTGGTTCAATTCTGTCTTACAAATTAAGGTCTGAAAAAATTGAAAGATTAATATTTTATTTCATATACTTTTTGATG
The DNA here is from genome assembly GCA_037957365.1 of Torreya grandis. NCBI lineage: Eukaryota > Viridiplantae > Streptophyta > Pinopsida > Cupressales > Taxaceae > Torreya > Torreya grandis. The sequence continues at coordinate 140,866 of JARHVA010005377.1, read as the reverse complement.
AAGAGTGTATTTAATTTAATGTTGTTAATTGAAGTGTGACTCTTTCTTACAACTTATTACTATGGAAAAGTTAAATAACTATATACTCTTCATTTTGAAATTAAGAACAACCCTTTAAATTTAATATAAATTACAATTCATGATTTCAAATATTAATAATTTATGTCATCATATAAAATGCTACTAATTTTTTTACAGCTCAAAACTAAAATCAAATTAATTCATTTTGATGACTACAATGGTTCTCCTGTCCATATTTTAAATTCTGTTAGATCTTTGTATTTAGTATATTTATGCATTGATGTTTTTTTAACTTTCTATAAATCTTAAACTTTGCTCTTTTGCTTGAAAGTGCCCCCACCTTAACGCTCCGGACTTCTAAATATATTTGTATATGACATATAGCTGTCGAGGTGCCTGCCAGGGTTAAATTTGATGCTTGTCCAGTTCTGTTTAACTACACATTACAATTCTTGTGACCGTTATCTATTGAAGGATTTAATACGCATTTACGGTAATCGCTTTGAATTTTTGGCAGTACCACCATTGTTTCTTCTTTATTTGATAGTGTCGTCTAGACTGTATTATACGATGAGAAAATGAAAATACGGGCATACCGTCAAAATATCACCGCTGATTCCCTATTTGGAGTCCAACAACTCTCTCCCACGGCAGCTTTGAATTTTTGGCAGTACCATCATAATTTCCAAAACTGACAAAACGGAGAGGCAGGAGTTCTTGGCATCCGACACTTGTTTTTCAAGGGTAAATTCAAGTCGCACTCTTCTAACTTCTGAAGGCGCTGGAATTACAGAAAATAATTGAGAGTGGGTCCCTTCACTTCCGAAATTTTACAGTGGGAATGATAACGTACATCGAGGTTTGAACTTTTGGCCCGTTGGGACCATCCCCACTGCAACCTTCCAACTTGGATAAGGCACACCACGTAACTTTCCGGACTCCAATGGTCAAGGTTTCAGTAAAGATCACATTGTACTCATTGGGACAAGAAAGAGATACATTTTACTCATGTTAAATTGAATTATTGGGACCATCCCCACTGCAACCTTCCAACTTGGATAAGGGACACCTCCAAAGTCTAATGGCCAAGGTTTCAGTAAAGGTCACATTATACCCATTGGGACTAGAAAGAGATACATTCCACTGATGTTAAATTGAATTTAGTCTCATTTTCTTTTGAAGGTTACATTGTATTTTTTACAAAGGGATAGATCTTATTAACGTTAAATTGCATTTATTATGGGTCCATTCTAAAGGGATTTGGTGTGGGTCTTTTCTAAAGGTCATATTGTATATTATTGAAAGGGACAGATTCTATTAATATTAAATTGGATTTATTATGGGTCCCTTCCAAAAGTTATATTATATATATATAAATGGACAAATTCCACTAACATCAAATTGGATTTAATTTGGGTCCCTTCCAAAGATCATATTGTATAATATAGAAATACATAAATTCCATTAATGTCAATTTCAATTTACTTTGAGTCCCTTCCAAAATTCACATTAAATAATATAAAAAGAGACACATTCCACTAATATTAAATTGGATTTCTTCTGAATTCCTTCCAAAAAATAAATTATACAATATAAAAAAATATACATTACATAAAATTAAATTACGCTTAATCTGAATCCCTTCCAAATATCACATTGTACACTATAAAAAGAGATACATTCTAATAACATAATTATAGACTTATTCTTGACCCTTTCAAAAATCACATTATACGCTATAGATTATTTCACTGATACCAATTTACATTATATAATTAAAAAAAAAAAAAAAAAGAAAAAGATACAGTTAGAATTCAAGTAGTGGCTTTGTTCTTCATTGATCGCCTTTGAGCATATTCAATAATAATTAAAAAAGATTTTTAGTTTCAATGGTTGAGGCTTCAATACAGATCACATTATTCCTAACCATCCAAATAAGCACTATCAATATGTATGGGCTCGAAGAATTAAATACGATGATAACACTACCTTTCATTATAGATTTTTATGATTATATATTAAACATTTTCTTTTGTATGATGAAATCACTTATAATATTTGAAATAAATATAAAATATTCAAACCACTTATAATAATTGGAAGAAATATAAAATATAAAATATATATTTACTCTACATCAATCTAATTTTTTATATTTTATATTTTATATTATATATATATATATATAATGATTATTGAAAATTTCACCTAACATGTTGTATAGCCTTCACGACACTTTTTTTATTGTATGATTGAAATAAATAAATATTATTATATGACCATAAAATAGCTTAGAGTAGCTAAACTATCCAATGCACGAAAGAGTGTAGATTATTTCCAAATTGTTTGGAATACAATAAAACTGTCCCATACAATAAGTATTTATTAGTGTTGTATCTTCGGATGTGATTTGATCCATGTCATGCTTGTTTTTGTATGGTTGTGAACTTATTTTATGTGCCATATAAAATTTATTATCCAAAGAAACATTTTATTATTTTTAAAAAGTATTAATTACAAATAGTTTGAGATGTCAAAAAACATAATGATATATTACACTTTTAAATGATTTGTTCATTTTCTAAATTTTTAATTATTAAATAATTTATTAATTTTCTAAATTGTCAATTATAAATGGTTCAAGTTGGAATGGGTTTTCAATCAGATTTCAAATAGATTAATGACTGAAGTACATTTCAAAGTGACTAAAAAATAAGATTATAATCACAATTTTTCATTTAAAATAATGTGCTATAAATTTTGAATGGTAAAAATGTGACATATTTATAAAAGATAAATAAGTTCTAAAACCCATGGTGAGGAGATGTATCAAAGAATATAAAATAAATTAAACTAAAGGCTATGTAGATTGAAAAGAGTAATAATAGGTTTGACAAAAGTTTTATAGATATTTTGAAAGACATTTCTTATTAGTGAAATATTTTTTCTTGATTTAAAATATTTGTTGTGTGGGACGAGAGTAATAGGTACATTGCATGGAGCTAATTGTAAAGTAGTGAGGCCACCCATTGATTTATTTTTTCAACTAATCTTGTTAGCCATTTTTGTCTTTACTTTCTTGGTTAGGTTCTACAAATATAGTGCACAATAATGTCCTTCATCTTTAGTTAAAAAATAGTAGTATCTTCTATTTAATAATGCTTACAAGGAATCTAAGAAACCTACAAGGTTCAATAGTTCATTATTTGATTTAAATATTTTTTTTAGAGTTATTATAGAAGTATGACTTTGTTCTTATTATTTAAGAAAACTTTAATATTTTAGCATAAGATTTGACCCCATATGATGAATTTTAAATAAGAAAATAATGATTTTCATGGTTGA
>JARHVA010005377.1:117500-132500 GCA_037957365.1 Torreya grandis | reverse complement strand
AAATATATATTGTGACACAATTTAAAACTATATGTATTGTTTTATTTATTGACTTTAGATAGATGTGCATCAAGTCATCTTTTTACTTGATTTTGCATAGTCTAATCCCTATTATGCTTAAACTAGTAATAAAATTTGGTGTCCTTGATATTTATGATCATTCAAGCTTAGGGTCTCATTTCCCTTCTCAATTTATGGTTCTATTTCACATTTCATATCTAATTTTCAAATAATATTCATAATTATTTATTCTATCATAGTCTTTTATTTAGGATTGTTCACCTCTCAAATATATTCCTTGGATTTTTTGAACCCCTCTAGATTTGAAAATGTCAACCGTAGGATTTTCATGATCTCTCACCCTCTAAGGTTTTCTGATATTATCTTTTTATATCTAATTTAATTAAAGTTTTTATTTATTATTACAATATCATTAGCCCTATCATTTTCTGTGTATCTTACATATTGTCGTATATATATGATGGCTCATTCATTTTATGTAATGTTTCAAAATGGTGAGAATAATTATCTTCATCATATTATAAATGATAGTCATTTTAATTGGAATGATGGAGAGTATTATTTTTATAATTCTAGTAATGATGAATACTTAGGGAAACTTCATATTAATATTATCAAGCCATGTGAAAATGCAAATATTAAGAATGCCTTAGGTGTTTGTTGTCTTTATATAAGCCCTCATGAGTATAGAATGCAAAATTTTATGCAAAATCATAGTTTATAGGGAATTATGTGTTAGGATTTAGAAAATGAACCTAAGGAAAATTTGTTTTTAAACCTCAATATATGCAATACAATGTTTATTATTTCATATAACCTAATTTGAATGATTTTTTTAAAAATGCTTATGTTCTAGTCTTTATTTGAATATAAATGTTTAAAATTATGATAATATTAAAAATGAATATATTAATCCTTTTTCATTGAATATAAATGATGAAAATGCTTATATTACCACTCTTTTTAATAATGTAAATGTTAAAAAATATTTTCTTCCTCCATTGAATGCAAATTTTGACAATGATTCTTTAATGAAAATTTCAAAAATGATTGTATTCAAACTCCTTAATTTGATTCTCGTAATGATAAATTTATTGAAAATATTAATAAACACATCTTACAAAATCCTTCTTCCTTTTATCAATTTACAAAAATGATTAAAAAGTAACTAGTGTCAATTATTATTTTAATGGACACCTAATTTTGGTAGAATGCCATTTTACATTGGACATTTGTTAGGCATAGATGTAGTTGGTGCATTTGTGTAAATTTGGCTATTTTAAACACTTTATCCATCTTTATATTCTCTCTAACCTTGATTCATCTAAATTTCATAGATACACCTCAAGACTATTATTTCTCATCTTAAAGAACTCAGTTATCAATTATCTATTTATATTGATCTAATTTTTTAGTCTTTTTTCCCTCTGGGACATAAAAAACCATTTACCAATTTTGTACTAGTCAAAATTGATCCTTTTCCAAATATAACTCTCAAATTTTTTTTGGTCAATTCTTTCTTGGCATGATTATTTTTGCCTTGATTATCTCTTATCAATGTTTCATAGGTTTGACATATCTTCAAACCATATTATATATCCATACATATAAAAAATACACCTAGCCATTTAAATTAAGTTTCAATGAATAAATATAGTCTCCTTCATTCCAAATTGAGAAACACACTAAACTAATCTTATTTACATTTGTCCAAGGATGCTCCACTTTGATTCTACATTGCATCTACATCAAATCCAAGTCTTGGGCTATTATAACCATATGTCAAAAGAAGGTCATAAGGAGGAATATAGTTGCATTTGATAATTTGGGAAAAGGAGGTGAAATATTTTCTCACATTATGTTGTAATCCACTCACATGCACCATAATTACATAAATCCTTTGTTCAAGTATTCAAGATATGAAACTACTACTCCTTGAGAGGTTTTATATGCCAACTAACTTGCTCATACACTTTCTTATGAAATTATGAAGTCTAGGCCAAAAATCAAAATAGAATCCAAATTAGTCAATTATACTATGTATTCAACAAATAATATCTAAAACCCTATCCATCATGAACATGCACACTTCCCTAGATGGTTATAGATCTGAAAAATTCCATGGGATACAATCGGTAGGTATCTATATTATGACTAGGATAAAATTATCCCTCTATCATTTCTGACCAAATAACAAAACATAGTGAGATTTATAAGACAACTTATGTATCTATCTCAAACCCTTTTATTAGTTTCATGATTTTAAAACATTGATTAGGTGTGTTAATTTCATTATTTCTTCATGTCATTTCATTTCTTTTGATTTTTTAATCATATATTCATATTGTTATACAATATTTTTTTCATAGTTCATATTTTATTTATGTTTATGATTTTTTATCATAGATTTTTACTATGCCATTATGTTGTTTGATTGTGAAATTTGTATTTTACCCACAAACCAAAATACCTAAAACATAATTGGTGGACCCCTTTACTCTTCAAACACATTTAGCCCTTAGTTTATCCTTGTTATTCATCCCTTTAGGGCCTATTATTTTTAATTTTGTGCCTAAATTATGATAATTGTATTTCTTATAACCCTATCTTACTGTATTCATTCACCTTTAAAATATTTTATTCAAATTCACATATTATTTTTAGATTTTGGTGAACATGATATTACTATTATGAGATGATAAATTTGAGAAATTGATTAGATTATATAATTATACACTAAAATCAACTCAAATTACCAAACCACTTCAAAATTGGAAATCATTAGATCAAAATCAAATAAAATTAACATTTAAAACAACATTATAATATAAATCTAGGTGTTCCAAATTAAGACTAAAAAAAATACTAAAGCTTATAGATGTTGGATTGCTACAATAGACTCAGATTTTATGATAGTGTGAATGGATGATGATATCTTAACAATTGAGCAAATTTGATAACAAGATAGTTTTGTATACATTTTTTATATAAGATATAATATCATACACATCGCATTAAAAATCCTTTGTTCTATTGAATGAAGGTGTCATGGTTTAAATAGAAAGAGTGGGGGGAATAAATGGGAATTAAAAATTCCCAAGAAGTATCTAGATTTTAGACATTCTAGAAAAGGAGATAATATGTGAGGATTATATAATATTAGAATTATATAATCCAATAGGATCTAATAAATGTTAGTAGGAGGTTAGATGCGGTGATTATATGGGGGATTAGGTACTAGGGATGTAGGAGAGCATAGGAATAGGCTAGGGTAGATGGGATTGAAATTTTAAATTCTAATAAAATGGAAAAGTTAAGTTAAAATAAGATTATATGATAAAAGACTTATTAGAAGAAGGATTAATTGACTTTTGGGGTAGGAATAAGGGAAGAATGATGAATAAGAATTATTAAATGTTAGATAAATGATTATAAGGATATTATTAATGATGAATTAGATATATTTAGGAGAGATTAGTGGTTATTATATCAAATTAATGATGTTAGTGTCAACTAATAATAATATTAGTGATGATAAACAATGTGAGAAAATTTAGATGCATGAATTTTCCACCCTTTAAAAGGGAATCATGAGTGGATTAAGTGGAATGAGTAATGGTTTTTCCAATAATAGAGACACTCATGGATGAAATATAGTAAATTATGTTAGTAGACACATGATTCCCCCTCAAGGGGAAATGTAAGGAGGAAGGAGGTGGATGGACACTCAAAAAGAAGAAATGAGGGGTGAAAGGTGAATAAAGATAAGGGTTTGGGATAATATATGTGATATAAATGATCATGAAAATGAACTCAACATGAGTTATGAGCTACAATGTGATGATGCTCTTCGAAAATACCTATACTTAGGGAGTGAAAATGATTATGTCATAGTTCTCAACATATCCCAAGGGGGAATTAATCATAACATGATGATGATAATATAAAAGGTCAAATTATTTTGAAATATACCAAGCAAGGACACATGCTAGGGAGAACTACAAACCAATGTGGTAAAATCCATACTCTTTAACATATCCCAAGCAAGGATACATACTAGGAGAAAATCAGGAAAAAATAAAACAATGAATTGATAAGATTAACAATGAATGTATCTCAAAGTTGAATTAGAGTGATATGATGAAGGAGATGAGAGAGAAAAATATATATGACCAAGTGACCAAAAGATAAAGGGGTTAGTTTAGTTTAAAATGCATCAAATCAATGAGATAAAATGTGATTGATATAAAAAAGGATCCTTGTAAGGACACATGTAAGGGATTGAAAGATGATAATAAAGTTATCATCCTAATCATGCCCCAATAAAAGGAGGAAGATGTAAACTTTAAATGATTAATTGACCAATCAGTGATAATAGATGATTGATGGAATAAAATATGGATGTTATGATTTGTTGAGCCTGATAAACAGATGTTTGTGATCGAATGGGAATATTATAGAGATGATTTCGGGATGGTTATTGATCAATAGACTAACTAATTGATGATATTATAGATTAAGTATTTTAGTGATGCAAGATGAAAATATGGTGAAGTACAAGATATATGTGATGATGAATGATGGGGAAAGAGGAGAGAGTGGTATAGCCAAATTTAGACATGCTATGTGACTAAGTGCTACCTACATATTATGAAAATACCTCAAGCCAATGTAGTTTAGAATATATGATAGATGAAAAGATGGATTAAATGAGGATGACAATGACTATTAGACATGTTAGTAATTAGATAGAGGATGTGACTTAAATGATTGACATGAAGATAGAGGACTAGAAGAAATGATGGGAGATGAGATGTCAGATTTTGCTAACTAGAGAGATGATATATGTGTAAATAGAAGATACAAATGCTATGATAAATGGCTTCAAAGAATTATTGGATATGAGATGAGTGGACTTGGATTATCAAATTGATGATTGGATTAAGATGATTATATTATTAACAAGGCGAGAGATTATAGGATAAATGATGAGTGTAGTCCACTGTAAATCCTTCATTGATGTAACATGTCTCATCATATTTTTAGAAACCTGATGTGTGTATATATATATATATATATATATATATATATATATATATATATATATATATATATATATAATTAGGAAGTATGCCCCATGATATAAGTATGACCAAGAGGACATTCTGTTAAAGTCCATGATTATAAAAGGGGAAAATTATGAACTATAAATAGGGGACCCAAAAGAATTATTATAGATTTTTGGGTTACATCATAACATCCTCATTCATTGCACCCTTGATAAAATAGGCATGATGAAAGACAAAATAAAATAAGTGAAAAATATACATGATAAAATACATTAAAATAAGTTAAAAATAAAGAGTAGACATGTAATATTGGCAAATATCTACATGCAGTGTCATGGTGTTTTGTCTAATTACCCAAATGAGAGTTAATGGGATGATTGATCAGGTGATGAGTTGGATTAAGTTGGTTATGATTATCATGATGTGAATTTGGATTAAGGATATAGATTTGGATACGGGTATATATTGTGGGTAGACTAGATCTTTGGATTAGGATAAGGTTATGATTAAGGACTTGCATGCCAAGATTAGGACATATGACAAGACAAGATGACAAAATGATAAAACCAATAATAAATAAGACAAGGAAAGATGATAAGTTGACTAAGACATAAGATAGGATGACTGGTATATTTAGGACGTAGAAAAAAATGATTGAGATGTTTTTGGATTGTGTGGATTTTATAATTTTAATGGTTTTTTAAGAATATTTCAATTTTTAGATATTTTTAGAATATGTATTTACACTATAGAAATGGGGTTAATGGGAAAGGGAATACCAAGCCTAATAACTAGGATAAGGAAAAAATAAATGCTATATGGGATGACAAATGGATGAGGCTGAGACTAAAAAGGGGACGAGGAGAAAGGAAGAATGGACTATGGATTACCAATGACCACGTCATGAAGGAACTAAATATTTGGCTTCCTAATTTTCCATTAGAGGATGTGCCAAGATGATTCCATAAAATTTCTTAAGACATATTCCACTCCTTTATGAAGGTCAAGACTACAATAAAGGATGGACATAATAGGATGTAAGATATGATGTAAAATGATGGGTAGGAGTAATAGATCGAGCGATAAGATAGCCAGGGATGACATGGATGGGATTGATAAGGGATAGATTTTTCTCCCAAGTGTTGTGGCATAATGCAGATAATATAATAGTTTATCATGATGCAAGAAACTAGTTTTCATCAGTGTACTTACCTAAGGTGCCACAAGACTAGTTTTTACCATTTGATGAATATTTTTTTTGCATCTTGATTTATTGGATATGGGAAAGATGTAAGATACATAAATTTACATGATATTTAGCCAATGCATGTTTTATATATATGTGATACTAGGATCATGTACTAAGTGTTGGATGTATTGATGTTTTTATGTTCTTCATTGACTCTTAAACAATACCCCTCTAGACATCTAGACTAGGTGTCCTTTTTACCCCTATAAGAAAAAGTTATACTTAGGTTTGTGAGGTATGGAATGGATGGATTTAGATTTTGGATTTAATGTTGATGTATAAGACTTGAATGGATGATATGATCATGATAGGGAGGTATAATGGGTGGTTGAGGGTTAGGACTAGAAGTTACACACATCATTACAGATGTTGGGCATTCTATATTTGATTGGTGCCATACAATAAAAGACTATAATAGATTTAAGACACTTTAACTTTGTGGTTTATCTTTGATCTGATTATTTTTAGGATTATTAGCCATCTTAATATTGATTTTTACATTGTTTTTATTTTTGCAATTGATTATATCTTGACTACCCCTAGTGTCTAACATTGGGCTTCATCATAGGTGATTGATCTTTGAATTTATAAATGATGATTATTTTGGATTTGATGGTCCTCTAGTACCTCAAAGAGGGTTTCATTAGGGGAAGACATTTTTTATTAGGCTAATGATTTGACTTTATTTGATTTTGACTTGTTGAATCAAAGGTGATTTGATCATTATGTTTGACTTTTTGAATATGGTCTTTGACCTTTGTATTTATGAAAAGGTCAAAGTTGCATTATGTTTCTCAAGGAAGGATCCAATAATGTATGTTATTGTTCATCCTTATGGAAGGAGGTGATTAAATGATCATTGCCAAGAAGAAAGGGTTATATGATGGATGAAGGTGGGGTTGATGGTATGATGAGGTAAATAAGTGATTATGGAGTAGGATGGTCTATATAAGGGTTCCTAAGAGACCCAATTTTGACATCAAATAAAATATCCTCAAGATTAGTAAAAGGATCACTAAGACTATTTGTAGGACATGCATCTAATATGGGATCATATGCACTCTGACTATCTTTGATAGTTAAAGCTTGTAATAAATCTATTATGATCTCATCATCTTGGTTAGGATCAAAATATATGCCTTTTTATTGATTGACATCCAAATTGGAGGTACTCTTAATATGTAGATGTCATTCTGAGATGAAATATCTATGATGGATGATGTTTTTGATAATAAATGTGATCTGGATATTGGTGTTGAACATAATCCTAATGCAGATAAGACTAATGTTTACTCTAAGACTAACTCTTATGTACAAGATGAACCATGTTAGTAGAGGATTCTTTATCTTCAAGAGACCTCTATAAATGGGTTATTTGATGTGATTATGTGGAAATAATGGATTCTATATACACATAATATTTTCAGACCTTATCAATTACTAATTCTTTCTATCTTATAGGAACCCATCAAGTCTCAGTCTCTATGAGTGCATGCTTTAAAGGGTACACCAAGAAAAGGGTGGATAGACCATAGGTTCTTCACAATATTGTTGTCCCCTATAGAACTACTTTTAATCAACACAATATTATCATATACACTTCCCTAAGATTTGACACCTCCCTTACATACTCCTTTAATAAATTCACTACCTTATTAGCCCTTACCTAAGCCAAAAATGCTTTTTTCCATTTATCAAACAATGTCAACCTAGGCTAACCTTGTATTCAATTTAATATCAATATGTTATGGGTCTAGGTCGTCCTCGACAAACCCAGACTGGGACCTAACTTGCTTTTGTCAATTAATGGTATAAGGTCAAATTGTGTCAACCTTTTCAGCTAAAATTTTAGAAATGTTTATGGTTATATTCATCTATATATACACATAATTTTTCATCATTTATTATAGATTAAGAGAAAAAAAAAAATATTATATTGTATATCTACTTATCAACTATTCTACTTAAGGAACATTGCTTAGAGTTCTAATAATTCTTTTAGAGATATTAATTAGGTCTTATGAAAACTTGGGATTCATTAAGAGGTCCTTTGTTAAACTATATTCCATTGTCCATCCATAGATTATTAAACATACAAAACAAACTCTTGTGAATCACCTTGGCCAAGGGAGAGATTTAGGCTCGGTTGGTTCATCTTCAAAGTTAAGTATTCCTAACTTTGTCCCACTTAATAAAGTAGATAGATTTACATTTGTACTTCTCTCCCATGCATTAATATTTCCTATACATTGACTAGAGTATAGATCTTCTATGCATGTTTAATTTCTATATTTATTACCTCCACTTTGTGCCATAATCTTTGGTGAGCACTAGATTATATTTTAATTTACTTTGCATAAACTCTATTAATATAAAAACATAGGACCTAGCTACGATTATTTCATGGCGTTTCTTGACTATAGGATTTGGAACCCTCTCTAGTGCTTTTATTGTGATAAGAGACCCCTTGGTTAATTATATAATATCCATTTTGGTCATGACACCAAATATTTAATTATATCAACAAGGGAAAGTGTGAGCATGGTTTATCTTCTTTGAGTTAGGATTGATTTCTAGATTAGATACATGTTCCTTTATATACATTCTAGTGAACCCAATGTGAAACTAACCCTTTTAGGCTATATTTCACATATTCATTTTATTATCATATTATATATTTTTTATTTTTATATTATTATATCAAACGTATCGATACCATCTAATAGTCTATGTAGGTTTAACACACATTCACTCAAAAATGACTCTATTTTATTTGTACAATTCTTCTCCAAATATAGGTGGATAGATTTATCAACTTTACACTATATTCTTCTTCAATTATGAGATTACATACTTCATTTAACTAGTTGACTTTATTTATAGTTATTTTTTTAACATATAGGTTTGTAAACATAGTCAATCTAGTTGATTCTATTAAAAAATTATATTTAGCACATGGGCTTTACATATTCTATCAACCCAATTGACTCTATTCTTAGAATATTAAATTTATCACTTGAGAAACACAACTTACAATTTGAAAAACTAAGCATCTTCACAATTACCAAGGTTCATTATTACCTTGTTTGTCTTTTCTATTTTTGATTTACATTTTTCTTTTTCACAGTTTATAGTCTATAAAAATACAACCCTATAACAAAATGGGATGACTAGCTCAACACATTTTTGTATCCTATCTTCTCTCTAAAAGATATAGTCAACATATTCAACTATTTTCTTCTAGATATTAATTCTATAGAATAATAGTGACCTTGTTTACTTTTTATAAATTGTTTATATATATTGTCACCTAAATTGACTCTATACTCTTTATAGTCACATAAATTAACCTATTTTGTTAGTAATTGATTTACTTTCCATTTCATTTTCTTCCATGTTTATATTAACAAACATATTCTAATTAGGTGGTTTTTAAATTACCAATTTAGTCACACTATTTTTCTATTTCTTAGATACTTCCAAAAAACTTAACACTAAAAACCATTAAACATTTTCTTCCCAAAGTATACCTACTTGGATTTCATCACCAAAGGGAAAGATGACATAGTTTTTTGGCCAAGTATAAACACATGATTGATCTTATATATTGTAAAATATCCTGACACCCTTATCATTGTGGGATTTTGAAGTAAGGGTTTAGTTCCCAATACCAATCCAATACCATTATCAATACAGTTCCCTTTCAGATTAAACTAATTGAAACTATCCATTAACTAATTTCTATTTCCTTATTACATCCAACTCTCTATCACTTTAATTTCATAATTTATTTTAATTTAACAACATTGAAGAATGATGAATTAATTAGCATTTACATTTAGGTTTTAGTTTTTGATCTTTGATCATAGTATTTTATATTAAAAAACTTGTACTAGCCAACATTAGTGAAAGGTTTGTGATATGTGCTACAACTAGATAAATCACTACTTGTTGGCTTCATTTTATTTGCTTAGTTATTATCTTGAAAAAGTTTACTTATTTTCAAAACATTATCATCCCTGTCAATACAATGTCTTATAAATAATTAGTATTGCTTACCTTAATTACATAATCAACCTTTATGACCATATATCTTTAAGCCTATTTAGTTTCTTCCTCTAGAATACATAGTTAACCTGTATGACTGTGTATATTTTTAACCTATTTAGGTTTTCCCTCTGTAGTACATAGTTGACTTATTTGACTATGTCCTTTATTAATTTTTGTTTTCTATTTTATAGAACATTGTAGATTGGTTTAATTTTTTTATCTTATATATTGATCCTTCTTTCCATCAGCCTTTTTAACCTCTTACCTTCATCATGAATTTCATATTTGAACATAATATAGATTTAAATTAAAAAAAATGATGATTTTTACCAATCTAAATAAGTTTCCCAAGACATAACTTGTGCCACCCACATTAGATGAAAATATATTCCATATTTCCACTCACACTACCAATTATGGGACTCCTCATTCCACCTCATTTCGTAATCCTTTGTTCTTACTATAATATGAGTTTGATTTATATTACATAATTGAAATTCTCTAATTCATCAATGAATTACATTAACATAAAGGAAGATACCCATCAACTATTTATAGTCTTATGATAGGTCCTCATATAGAATAACCTCCTTCACCCTACCCTACCTTTTATCATAGATTTGGGGGAATTGCTTTCTTTGCATCTCAACCTTTTCCTTCTATAATCTCTCTTTCACACACCATGACATCTTCTTGTGTGACTTCTTCAACCTCCATGCCAAGTATCTCTACTAAAATGGTAAGCTTAATTTCTAGTGGGCCTCTTCCAAATACCCTTCCCCTTAAACCATGTTATTAGTGATTATTTTTTTACCAATTCTTCTCATTACACTAGTTCTTATTTTTCTACCAATGGTAATCATGCCACTAGTTTGATGCATGTTACTACTTATCATGTAAATCAAGCTATTAATACTAATACTGATGTATCACATGCTGCACACACTAGTCAAAATTCTACACAAATTAACCAATGTTTTTTACAAACACTTAATCAAATTCATACCTTTCAAACTAATAATGCAAATTATATGATGAATAAACAAGATCATCTCATTAATATTCAAAACCAACCTCAACAAGTTTTATGGAGTGTACAAAATCCAAATCCCCCCTTAGGGATTCCAATGGTAAACTTATCCCAAAACTACCCCTCATTAATAAAATAATAAAACATCTACACAATGAATCTCTTGTACCTAAAATTTTTAATATTGACATAAGAGGTATAACAACACCATCACCTACAATGGATCCACAAATCCCACATTAATTTTAAATACTTTTGGTAATCTTTTTAATTATTTAGGTAAAACTAAACACCTTTGCCATTACCAAAATATTATCTAAAACATTCTCAAGAGATGATTTATATTGGTACAATCAATTAAAAACCCATTATATCACTAGCCTTGAAGACTTGGTTAACTCACTACTCTATGAATTTTAAACTAGTGATATTCTTGAGAATAACTTATCCCACTTTATAAATTAAAAATAACTTGAAACTAAAATGGAATAATCCTTCATCAAATAATGGAATAACTTGTATAACAAATGTGAGCATAATATGATGGATCATAACCTCTTCCGCATATTCCCTAATAATCTATACCCCAAATTACAATATTGGGTTATAAATCTCTCTCCAAGAACTTTATAAGAAGCCCTCAACCAAGATAAATTTAAAGACTTCCTTATGCATCAATTTGAACCATCTCAACCTAAAACATACACTTTTATGATCATTAAAGAAAAAACCATCATGAAAGTAATGATGGAATTACCAATACCTATGACATTATTCATAACATCTACGCAATCACTCCAAACAACACTATGGAGCATGCTCTCCCTCTAAACAACTCTCATATTCCTAAATTTTCTCAACCAAACCACACTAAAGTCCATAAACCATTATCCTTAGAAAATATTTAAAAGCATCTTGCAAGACCTCTACCATGAGATCTTGACTACACTTGTCCTATGAAATCATGGTATGATCTAAATAAATTTTGTTGGTTTCATAAATTTTGGGGTGACTCTCATGAGGCTTTTAGATAACTACACATTCTTATTATGGATTTTAATTTTGGTCCAAACTTTGATCATAAAAGACTTATTCAAAATCATCAACAAGCACATGACAGTTTTTAAATCCCATTAAATGGAAAATTAAAAAAACTTTAAAACATGATAATGCTCATATATATATATATATATATATATATATATATATATATATATATATATATATCTTCTTCCCAACCACTAAGATAACATATACAAGCCTAATCCTTATACAAACAATGTTAAAAGTCTTATAGACCTCACTACTAATGAATAAAACATGGTTAATATAACTAGCATGTGAATAATAGTTTTATTTATCGACTCCAAAATCAACACCTATGAATCACACCTCTCAACCATTTTTTATCATTTAGGATACTTTCTCATCCCATCTAATGGAATTTGGGAAAGAGGAATCGATAACCATTCAATCACCACTCTCAACAACATAACTTAATTATACCTCTCATACCATCTCTACTCTTCCCCTAACATCCACACAACAAGACAACTTTACCCAAACTTCCAATAGTATTTCTTCAACCCAATCACAAGAAATTCCTCAACCAGCTATCCCACCACCGAAATTCAATGAACCCATTTGTAATCAGACCAATCCAACTAAACCCTAACAACACAATTTTGATTTAACTTCCAACACTCCTTCCTAGGATCTCTTACAATATTACATGCCTATATCTAGAAATCTTCCCATGGGTTATGATGAATATGATCCCATTGTGGAAATTTCTCATCTCCCATCTCAAATACCTTTCCTAGAATTAATGCAAAATTTTTACCATCATCAAAATCATCGAATGAAATTATTATTTGAAATGAACATTCTTCATCCTCCTCTGGTAGGATGTAAAGCTACCTTGTCTTGATCCAGAGATAGTATCCTTTAACAATGTGAAGAGATGTCCATACAGATGGATGAAATAGTGAATGCTTCTCTTTCACTTAAATTTATCATCACTTCCATGATCCTTTGTGAGATATTTATTCATGTAGATGATATTCCTCTATTCATTAACATCAAAATTGGTGATGTCCAAGTTAGTCATGCCTTTAATGAATAAGTTTTAGGTAATTGTGTTTCCTCCCTTGATTTAATTAAGACAATTGGATACTTTGAATTCAACCTCAAGTCTACATAATCACATGTTAAGGATATGGTAAAAGATAAGTTCCTCATCTAGTTTATGTTTGGCTTCCCATTACCATCCCTCTTTTCACCATCCATGTCAAATTTATGATTTTAAACTTTCTTCTTTCTTATAACATCTTGATTGGTTGACCTAGGACTCATCGTATGAGATTACTCACCTCATATGCATTCCAATGTGTCTAATTCCTCCATAATGGAGCTATCTATAATATTCAAGGAGACATAAACCCTTAGAATTTCAAATAATACTAACAACATATTATATTTAAAATTCTTACCCTTGAACATTTTCCTAGTATCTCATTTATGGTATCCCAACTCTTCAATTATCCTATCAATTCTACCTTAGGTTATAATGGTCTACCCAAACTAATTGGGAACATACCAACTAACCTCCTAGATTACAAGGACTATGAGATATATGAGATCAGCCTCAAGATCAAAACCTGTAATCTATCTCATCATATTACTGACTAACTTCCTCCCTCTTTGTAACCTCAATCCCATCAACCACCTGATGATGATATACCTATTGTCTTAACAAAGACTAGACATTTTATCCATTACATGTATTTTGATGATAAAGTCATACCTACATGTACCATTTACTTGCATACACCTTACTATGATGATGACAATGCTTTAGATGACCCATTTTTAGCCATACTCATCCAAACTAAAAATATCAATATTCTTCAATATCACTTTTTTTTATTTCAATATTTTCATTAATCTTATAAAATTCCTTCCTTTATATTACCTAATTCTAGTCTTCTTAATATTTTTTGTAGTGGAGAGATGGAGTGCTCACATGGTACACATCTAGTTTTAACAAATCCCCTCATGAGCATGATCATGGATACATCCATGATAGGCTCTTATTGCTTTGGTAGATACTAAGATCCTTATAAATTACTCCCTCCAAAGCTGCTAGATATTGTTCTTAAACATTCTAAATAAATAACCTCACCTTTAAATGATCCTAATCTTGTTTTTGCTCCCACTTTACCTTCAGATGATCCTAGTTTGGTTTCTATTCTAGCCTCACCTTATCTTGGTGATAGCCTTCTTCCATTGTCATAGCTTAATCCCATGCCCACAAAATGAGATGATTATCCTTACTGTGATATCCAAAAATTTATTAATCATTGGACCAAATATTTCTAGTAATATCAGCTACCTTTAGCTCCTCCTTTTACTTCTTCCACTACTAGGCCCCCAAAGCCTACTAAAAATGTATATGTTGTTTTAATGGGATAGATAACCACTCTTCTACTCATTGTAAAAAACATAGGAAATATATTGACACATTACATCTAGCTATTGCTAAACCTAAAGACAAGGCAATACCTCCTTCTAAGATTTTA